>JAQISU010001238.1:21392500-21992500 GCA_029339505.1 Unio delphinus
TCACTGTTATAATGTTTCACGACCCTGAGTAATGCAAAAGCTATGGCTGGACCAGACTAACCATGACCTTATATATTGTACACAGTTCAGAATCTCATTTATTACACTAGTAACAGTTTAGAAAAGTTTCACTTACATTTATGTTATGGTCTTGTCTAAAAATATAAAAGAGTGGTCAGTTGGAAAATATTTGAGAATTTAATCTTTTAAAAATAGCTTATGATTCCAGCAATCCAAAATTGCTAGAGAATTTATAGACCATTGTGCATTTTCTTGCACCACTACTTGCCGAATATCTATCCCAAGTAAGGATCATTGCGTAAAAAATTATAAAAGTACTCTGTCACGAATTGAGTGCAAATGACAACTGAATAGGTATTTTTGTTGTAAAATTCAACATGTTTGCATAGTTTGAAGGTCATAGGCTCAGCAGATTCAGAGAAGAGTTAATGTTGGTGAGTGAATTTTTTGTAATGCACTCTTATCAGCTTTTTTGCAACAGAAAACCTGTGCGTTCAGTTTAAGGCAGGTTGTAAATTGCCCAAGGTTTCAAAATGTTTCTTATACTTTCATTGGTTTTATCAATTTCTTAGATAGGACTGTTATTACAATAATTCATTTGCAACCATCATTTTATGTCTAATTTCTTATAGTGCTGTTGTACACTTGTTGAAAAATGACACTGCGTTGAAGATGTTACCATATAAAGCTCGCATCATTCTGACTGCTGCAGTAAGCATTGTTATTTTCTTAGCAGAGTAAATGAACGTAGGCTAAACTTGTACAATATAAATTTAGAAACAGTTTTTAAAAAAAATTGAAACAAAATTCCTTGATTACTGCTATGATGGTTTTGCAAATTTTATATACAGGAGACCATCTTCTTCATCAGTGCATCCACGGAGCGCTTACTTCTAGCAGCAGAGATGATGGAAATAAAGAAGCTCTACAAGGATGGCTACCACAGGGAGTTCACCCTCCGAGATGTTGCCAATTTTAAATACTCAGGTAAAAATACAGCAGCTGCTTTTTTTGCCAAACTTGTCAAGAAACTTTTGAATCATTAAGATGAGCAGGAGGTTTGGTAAATAACACCTTATTGTATGGATCATCTGTTCATTGAGGAAAACATTGATGAATTTATTTCATTTTACCATTGTGATCACTCTGGTGGCTTTGTGGTTAGAGCATCTGCCTCAGATGTGGGAGGTTGTGGGTTTAAACCCCAGTCAAGTCTTGCCAAAGACTTATAAAAATTATACTAACAGCTGCCTCACTAGGCTCTCAGCATTAGGAGGTTACTTTTAAGACTGGTCGGCCTGCTGTCAGGATAATGTGACTGGGTGGGACATCAAGCTTCATGTTTGCTGCATGATGCCCCAGTGCTAGACATCACTATAAACTGCCATAGTGCAGACATCATAGTGATATGACTTCAAAATTGTTAAAGCTACCTGGTATGTTAAATATCCAAATCACACACACTCATTTTACAATTTTACATGTGTAACCTATATAGTTATATAGGTCTTTAGGACAGGAAACACCAAAGTAAAAAGTGGGTGAGACGGTAGGCATGTGTCTGAACTGAAATTAATATTTGTGATTGAGTTGAGATCATCTGTTAACTTATGCACCCAAGGTTACATCAGCTAGTTTGCTGCAAATTATTCCTGTTCAATGAAAATATTATTTGTCTCCCTTTACAAATGTATTTTTACCAGATGCATTACCTATATTTATTTTATGCATATATATTGTAGTTTTTATAACACTTTGAGTATGCTAGTACAGTATTTTTCAAGTAGAGGGCCAGAGTAATAAATGTTTTAGATATCTTGCAATGAGTTTATTATCTGATTAGATTAATGACCCCAAAATGTATAGATTGGTAGTGAGAGGCATGGATGGGATTATCATCAGATTATGGTATTTTAGCTTGCATACTTGACAGGTTTTTAATTGAGTTTTCCATCATTATTTTTAGTCTGAATAACTCGATTAAAAGTATTTTCAAGGTCTATTTTTCATACAAAAATTAGAAGTGTTCTGTTTGTCTTTTAATTTGTATTGATTGATGCCCTTTAACTATTCTAAGTACACATATTACAAAGCAGTGCATAGTGAAATCTTTATTCCTTTTTAGCTCTGCATAGTTATAAAATGTAAGAAAAAGTTCATACAATTTATTTATGTATGTATATAAGTACCCAGTTATTTTTAACTTAATGAGATGTTTTTAGATAGATAGAGTATATTAAAATAACATTTATGAGGAAACATTCCATTTGAAACAAATGGCGGTAGCTTATACAATATGTAGTTAGAGAATAGTCATGCTTTTTTTTAACCCTTGCCTGCCTGCAATAAGATTTTCTTTTACCTTGTTCATATACATAGTGAAAACCAATTACATCAGTGACAAGTGACCTCTTATTGACTAATTGTGACTATGTTTAGAGAAAATCTGATTTGTTCATGCAATCAGTGTGTAACATTGTGTTAGTTAAAGAGAAAGGTTTATGCTTACTGAGATATAATTGAATCTTATCAACAGATGATAAAGAAAATGTTAGATTTTCACCAATGTTTTGTTTGATGTTAGAGAATCAAACATATCAGACAAACCAAATTATTATGTCATATAATTTAATAGCAAGATACTGCAAAGTGAGAACATTTTTGTTTGTATCAGATATTAGTAAATTTAACAAGGGATCTGATTTTTTCTAACATATTATGAGTATTAAAATTAGGTGATGAGATGATTATACCGGATATAGTGATGTCTTCCCTAGACTGAAACCTCTGAAAACTGCCCCCACACCCCACCCCTTAACATAATTTTTTTTCTTCTATTCCCAATAAACGAAAACCTCTCTGTGATGAAAACTAAATTAAATCATTGGACCAAGGTGTGAACATGTACATGAATCCCATGTAACGGAAACATTCACAGAGCATGGACATTCAACAAAGACGGATGAAAACTAATTCCCTAAGTTTAATTCATCAGTGTTTAATAGAGAAAATCATTATGTTAGCAATGACGGCATTATAATCTTGTGTACAGTATTTCATTGTAATTTTTTTTGTTGATATGGGTATTAATTAATAGTGAATTTAATTCAGTAGTGAAAACAGAGACAAGCATCTACCAGTCTATGTAACTATGTAATGCATTACCAATAGCATTTAATTCAGTAGTGAAAACAGAGACAAGCATCTACCAGTCTATGTAACTATGTAATGCATTACCAATAGCATTTAATTCAGTAGTGAACACAGAGACAAGCAAATATCAGTCTATGTACATGAAAACAAGAGTAGTTTCCATGACGGCAAAAGATCACATACATGTATTTGCTATAATGTAGCTGATTGGCAAATGCACAGAACAAAAGTTTTTATGTACATAAGTGTATATATATAATTAAAGTTCAGGGACTTGACAACTGTTGTTTGTTGGGTGACTCATACCAACCATTGGATGAAAGACATTTTATACATATAGTCATTGTTTTATCTGAAAAACTAATATCTGCAACTAATATGTGTGGATTATACATATATCAATAAATAAAAAAATAAAAAAAATAATTTACAAAGTATCAAGTTAAAACCACATGAAATGATTAATTTATCAAAGATTTATTGGTATGTGATCATGTGGGGTTCATCAGTGGAACAATCAACAAGTAAAAACAATTCTGTGACTGACATTTCGTACAGCTGCCACAGTTACTATCATGAAAATCTTTTTACAACTAACAAAACAGAGTTTTCATTGAACGATTTTTTTTATCTAGTTGGTTCAAAATGATAAAGATGCCAATATGACATTAAATATGGCTGCCACAGGGGTTATTTTGAAGATCTTGTTATTGCTGCTTGACTTAAACAGATTGAACCTGTGGTTTTCACTAAAACTGTAAATATTATCTCCATTTCATTATAACAACCAGAATGACAAATTGATGGTCCTGAAAATCTTTTCTCTATTATGGTTAAATTCACATTCGGTTTCAGTAAAATACATTATATGATGTTAAATAGGTCCTAATTAATAATGATGCTGACTTTGCATCAAATATAGCCACTTTAATTCAGATTTTTACTGAAAGATGCCTTATTATCTTGAGTTGGTCTTAATTAAAATGGCGACTCTCAGACAGTCAATACTTTTTGTGATGACAGCTTTGTCATAAATGAAAAGGCACCAGCCAGACAAGTATATTGTTAAAATGGAAACTCAATACATAAGAAAATAATTTTATTACCAAATTTATGTTGTTGCAGTTTCTCAGGCTTATCAAATACATTTTCAATACCTGCCCCAAAAAACTGAAGAAGGAAAAAAATGGAATATCTCAGATTCCTGTAAATTCTCTTTCGTCCATCAAGTGTTAGTTCCTCAAGGGGCTCTTGTCATGATCTTTTTGTATTATGATCATACATATATATATAGGCTGTAAGCCATTCTCTACGGAGCACACTGAAGGTTTGACTCAGTGATACAGCTGATAAATATTAAATCAATTGATTGGTTCTTTATATTTTTTCAAACAGAGGACTTGGATAACTTTCTAACAGTGGCAGAAAAACAGAAAATCATTCTTCATGAATTGGAAGCCCTGAGAGCAGGAGAAGAGGATGGTAACATCCCTGGATATGAGGCCATCAAGCTTTATCCAGGAAAAAGTCTAGGTTTTTATGACATTTCCATTATCTTTTATTAATTAATTAATTAAGCCAAATTAACTTGCTTTTACTTAGTGTATCACATTTTACTAAGGATGTATCCACTGTTGTGCACTCTTTGAAGGAGATATATACACTGTATTGCATTCCACTTAGGAGATATTGTATTGTTTTTCATTAAAGAGAAACACTCTGTGTTGAGGAGATATTGATCTGTATTTCATTAAGATGATAACATACTGTATTGCATTTCACTAAGGTTATACATAGTGTTGTTCCGATTATCGATTATAATCGATCATCAATTGGTTGAGAAAACAGTAAGATAATCGATTGTAAACTCCATGATTGATTTTTGTGTAAAGGGTGATTACTTTGTAGGTGTATGCAAAGCACAAAGTTTAGTAAAACTCCCTTCCACTCAAGTTGACCTGAAATTTATTAATTCCCTCCACAACTACAAATATCAAACTTTATGATTCATAAAATTAGGAGCACATAGTCATTACTTGGTCAAGTTGTTAAATTGTTAAGTTAAGAAATTTAAACACATTCTGTTGATTTGTTTCAGTTAAATTGCAACATCTTTTGTAGTACATTTATTTATAAACAATGACAAACAAGAAAAAAATGTCATTCTATGCTTTAAATTATAGAAACATCACATGTGAACAAAAGAATTTCGGGGGATTGTAGCAGTATTTCAATTAAATATGACTGATCAGCCATAAAAAATTGCATTCATTTAACAAAGTTGTAGAACAAAAATGACACACAATGTAATATTATTGTGAGGTTAAAGTATACATTTTATTAAAAGAGATTACTCCTGTACATTTATAAACATATTGAACTCTTGATCAAAGATATAACTGTTTAACAAAAATTAAAATTTGCTCTTAGTAACTGATTATAATCGATGATCAGTTGGTTAAGGGGAATCGATTATCGATTATGAATTTCTGACTGATTCCCATCTCTAGTTATACATACTGTATTTCATTCCTCTAAGGATATAGACACTGTACTACATTTCACTAAGAAGATACATGCTGTATTACAGTCCATTAGGAAATACATACAGTATCTCTTTACACTGTATGGCATTTCACTAAGAAGATGCATGCTGTATTACAGTCCATTAGGAAATACATACAGTATCTCTTTACACTGTACTACATTTCACTAAGAAGATACATGCTGTATTACAGTCCATTAGGAAATACATACAGTATCTCTTTACACTGTATGGCATTTCACTAAGAAGATACATGCTGTATTACAGTCCATTAGGAAATACATACAGTATCTCTTTACACTGTACTACATTTCACTAAGATACATGCTGTATTACAGTCCATTAGGAAATACATACAGTATCTCTTTACACTGTACTACATTTCACTAAGAAGATACATGCTGTATTACAGTCCATTAGGAAATACATACAGTATCTCTTTACACTGTACTACATTTCACTAAGAAGATACATGCTGTATTACAGTCCATTAGGAAATACATACAGTATCTCTTTACACTGTATGGCATTTCACTAAGAAGATACACACTTTATTGCTTTCCATGAATGAGAAGCACAATGTTTTTTACATTCCACTAAGAAGATAACACTGTATTGCATTTGACAAAATACATATATACTGTAGTGCATTCTACTTGGGAGATGAACACTGTATTATATTTAACTAACTTGGGAGATGAACACTGTATTATATTTCACTAAGTACATAAGCACTATTGTATTTCATTTAGTAGATACATACTTGTTACATTACACTAAGAAGATACTGTCTTATTTTCCATTTAGAAAATAAAATATTGCATTCAAGTAATTAATGATACAGTCGACTCCAGTTAACTGCACACCCTCGGGCCCGTCACGAGACGTTGCAGTTAACTGGAGTGTGCAGTTAATCGAAGTACGGTACAGTACCGCTTTAAATCAGCACGGCACGAATATACGTGAAGAATAAATGTAAACAATGATTAGAATCCACTCTTTCAACTTTTACTTCAATGTTAAGCTTGTTTTCTTTCCTCCGAACACAATCTGGATCAAGGAATTATAGCGAATTCTATAGATCTCTTGTTATTCGAAAACTGCTGTCAGACATTGATGGCTCATCTCCCACAGAAAAAGCATTCAGCTCCAAAGTCGTCTGCATCCTGTGTTTCACCATATTGTCGTTTAAATTGAATTCCGTTGCACATTTTCCATCTTTCCAACCATCCATTTTTGGGTTTGAAATCATTTAAACCTGAACGGTTTAGAGCAATGTTTCCCATGCTGTACTATGATTTTTCCCACGCTATTGCTCCCTAGTGGGTACAGATGTACATCTATATAGCACCTAAGGTGTCCTTTACATGTCAATCATTTACAAAGTCGCATTTACCTGCTTAATTGTTGGCTTATTTGAAGCACTACAGCAGTGGACTAGCAATAACTGATCATGAATATACATTGTGCAATTAACTGGAGTAAAATTGTATTGAATAATGTGCCACGGGCAGAAATTTATCTTGCTATTATCCGGAGTGTGCACTTAAGCGAAGTGCAGTTATCCGAAGTTTGTTCCCATTGAAAAGCATTGGGAAAAAATGGGACCGGTGTGACTACGTGCAGTTATCCGGCGTGTGCAGTTAACCGATGTGCAGTTAAGTGGAGTCTACTGTATTGGCTATTTCACAGAATCCACAACTTCCATACCATTACTAGCTATGCATTATAACACATTACTAGCTATGCATTATAACACATTACTAGCTATGCATTATAACACATTACTAGCTATGCATTATAACATTGAAAGTGAGATACAGCTATATATTACAGTCTTAAATGCAAAAATAGCAGATATTTATCCAATGGCATCACATTCTTCAGTTTGGTTGTAATATATCCTTCAACCTTAAAAGACTTTACTCATGTTTTAAAAAGGTGTAAATCATGAATTATGAAATTATGAAAGTGTCTGTAATAATTGTTTTCTAATGTTTTTATCATATAGAGAGTAAATGTACAATTTGCATTTTATGTGTATCCATGTATCATATCTAAAGCTACATGCAGATCTTTAAAATGTTTCCAGTGTGATTTTGATGAAAAGTTCAGCATGCTAACCGATGAACACCACAGCTTACAAGAAAAGAGTCCGCTAAATAGTAGGCTCTTATTTTAACTGCTTCAGTGGCCTAGTGGTTAGAGCATTCACCGCGGAAGTGGTAGGTTGTGGGTTTATCCGAGGCCAAGTCATACCAAAGACTTACAAAAATTGTACTAACAGCTGCCTTGCTTGACGCTCAGCATTAAGAGGTTAGTGTTAGGGCTGGTCGGCATGGTGTCAGGATAATGTGACTGGGTGGCATGCGGCATGATACCCCAGTGCTAGACATCACTATAATATGCCTCACTGCAGACATCGTAGTGATATGACTGAAAAATTGTTAAAGCTACTTTAAAAATCCTAATCAAACAAACGAACAAACAAAAGTAGGCTGTTATATAAGTTATCACATACAATATGTTTTATGCCTAGGAGACCAGGTTAAAAAAACCTTAAAATAGTATTGAAAATTTTTTAAGAATCTTTTGCATGTATTGTTTGATGAAATGCAAGTCAGGTGCATGAGATACAGAAAAAGCAGTATTTTGAATCTGCAGAGCTATACATTTCCATCAAGATCTTTCAGTAAGTAATTTAAGTTAATAACCTCTTGAACTGTACTTGCTTTTCAGAATGTAATATACAATTACAGTATCTTACTTTTGCAGTAAAGAAGTACTTAAGCAGACAGATCATAAAGAATCTCATTCCTCTTCATGACCAAGAACAGCTGAAACGACTGCGAGTGGAATGGTACTACAGTTTCAGGAGCACTCAACCAATAGGTATGAAATGCTACTTTGAACCAGTCTGCCTGAGTAGTAGATTTGTTGACTTTATGTTGTTAAAAGAAACTTTTGAGCACAGAATGGGTTCTCCGAGTCGCAGGATATTATGTATATCTCCCTCTACCCTTCTTGTATGTTGTAAATTAAAACACAAACAAACTAGATGACTCTTTAAGCATAATCAAGTTACAAAATTTACTGGATTATGTAACATAATTTTGGTCTCTCTCTTAAATAGCTTAAAAAATAAGGTATTATTAGGCAAAAATAATTCCTGCAGAATTTAAAATTGCACATTTATAATTTTGAAAAATGTATTGCAGAGAAAAGAAATAATAAGATGCTACTCATAAACTACAATTATTGCATGCAAAACTCACAGAATTATACTCACAGAATTATACTTTCATTAAGAGGGCCTCAAGGGAGAATAGTCCTTGGCTAATGAGTCACCCTCTATAAATAAAGCATTATTATTATTATTATTATTATTATTATCTAGAGTTGTGTTAATGTATGTATATATGTCTTTACATGTAGTGGAGCCACTGATGTAGATGTAGCTAATTCAAGGGTGCTATATGCTGTCTGTACATGTGTACATGTATGTCTGTACATGTGTACATGTATGACTGTACATGTGTACATGTATGACTGTACATGTGTACATGTATGACTGTACATGTGTACATGTATGACTGTACATGTGGTGGATCTGTCAAGGGTGCAAGTGGCCAATACAAGTGTGGGCCAACCCAAGGACTTGGTCAAACTGTGCAGTTTATCAGTTTATGAATCATATGACTGTACAAGGGTCAAGAAGCATATGTTTGTTCCAATTGTTGTTTCAATTAGGTACATTTTCATTTACATGAGATTATTTTGAATCATAGTTGTATTCCAGGAAATTTATGTGAATCTCACTTACAATGCAGAACATTATTTGAAACATATTTGAATATGTTGAGATTGTATGAATCGTAATCATAGTCCATACGTGAGATTATGTGAATATCTTACAGTGCATATTATTATTTGAAACGTATATGAAATCCATGATGGTTCTTGAATCTATTTCAGCTAGATATCGTATTTTTAGTTTACTTTCAATGTGTGAATGTTTGTGTAGAGTTATTTTATCAATCATATGTTGAGAGCATGTGAAAGTCATTGTATTTATACACCATATATTTTTCCTTATTAATTCATTTCATAAATATCCATCTTTCACACGCTGTGTTTGTGTTATTCATTTTATCCAAAACCCACTCTGTTTCTGTTCTGCTACAAAAACATTTTTTTAATTGTATGCAGATGATGTATGAAACATATATTTGACTGTTTAAAATATAATCACATTAGCACTTAAACAGATGTAACAAAAATTGACGAAAACATGCAGTGTAGAAATGACTTATATTGGCTTGTATACTTGTAAACTGATTCCTTTAATCAGATTATTTCTCAAAAGAAATAATGTGTAGACTACAATATAAATTTATGTACATTAATTTTCGTCTATTTTTACTTCTACTGATGTAAAGAAAAATATCTGACCTTCCAGATGTTGAAAACTGAATGAAGGAGATAAAGTATGGTCATAGCAAAACTAGAAGTTGTTACACAAATATTCAAATGACTAGAAGTTATTACACAAATATTCAAATGACTAGAAGTTATTACACAAATATTCAAATGACTAGAAATTATTACACAAATATTCAAATGACTAAAAGTTATTACACAAATATTCAAATGATGAAGTTATTACACAAATATTCAAATGACTAGAAGTTATTACACAAATATTCAAATAGCTAGAAATTATTACACAAATATTCAAATAACTAGAAATTATTACACAAATATTCTTATAATGAAGTTATTACACAAATATTCAAATAACGAAGTTATTACACAAATATTCAAATAACAAGAAGTTATTACACAAATATTCAACTAACTAGAAGTTATTACACAAATATTCAACTAACTAGAAGTTATTACACAAATATTCAAATAACTAGAAGTTATTACACAAATATTCAAATAACAAGAAGTTATTACACAAATATTCAACTAACTAGAAGTTATTACACAAATATTCAACTAACTGGAAGTTATTACACAAATATTCAAATAACTAGAAGTTATTACACAAATATTCAAATAAGGATTGAAGTCAACTGAATAAATCTAATATCAAGACATTTGTGGCATTTGCAATGATGACAATTGGCTGGATGTATAAACAGTGAATACCCAACCTAATGTGTCTTAAATTACTAGAGAGTATAAAACACAAGCTGAAACATTTAGGTATTAAAATTTGAATTATATGCAAAGTGTCAAGCAGAAAAGTAACAGTTCATTGATGTATTGTGTTACAAAAACTGAGGCAAGTAATTCTCTTTACTGTTCATACATGTACTCAGCATTACATCTTTTTCTGTATGCAATAGAGTTCAATGAAATATAAATTTATGCTGAGTTATGAACATCTTTGTTTTCACGTTCTTATATGCTTGGCTGCCAGGTAGAGTATATCATGGCGTGATAATGTCAATCTGTTTGTCCATCTGTTGCTAATTTAATTTGTGAACAATAACTTCCATTCAGCATCATATACAGTTCTAATATGTTGTGGATGGATTACCTGCCTTGGGATAAGGAAAATCCTATTGATTTTTAAAGTCAAAATGTCAAATGGTCACTGTGAAGGATGAAAAATTACTTTGATGCATTAATAATAGTTCTTTGTGGATGGCTTACTTGCCCTGGGATAAAAAAAAACTATTGTTTTTAAATCAGTGTGTTAAATGGTCACTGTGACTGAAGGAAGAAAAATAAGTTCCATGCAATTATAATAGTTATACATCAGAAAACTGGTGCAACCTCTGCAGATTGCTTGCAATGGATAAGGAAGAAACCAGTGGTTTTGTGACTGAAAAAAGAAATGTAGTTTCTGCATAATAATTTTAAATTTATATCCCAGACAAGAGCCAAAAATTTGTGGATGGTTTGCATTTGGAGTCAGAAAGATGTCAGTTGATTTCGGGTCAAATTCTGCACAAACACTTTTTCACAAAATTTTGGGGATGACTTGCATATCTGATAGTAAAGAATCAAATTGATTTGGTTGTCAAAAGTCAAGGTACCTGACTAAAAGAAGAAAAATGTTTTTTTGCATAGTAACTTTTGATGTTGAACACATAATTTGGACCAAAGTTTGTAGAGGGTTTGCACTTAAGGAATGGCAGAGACAAATTGATTTTGGGGTCAAGATTTGTATAGCTTAAAGAAAAGTTGGTTTTGCAGATTAACTTTTATTCCCAAGCAAGTTCCTTGACAAGTGTCTTGCAATTAGTGTAATACAAAAATAAAGGTCGGAAGTCAAAGACATGGTAAGTCTGATAAATAAATAGCACTTACTGCATAGTAAGTTTAGTTCAGTACCATATTTAGGTCAGGGTCATGCAAACCCATGGTCAATAATTGTGAATGTCAATTATGCCCTAATAGAGCCGTCATGGAGGACTGAAACACAGGACAGGTGTCAATTATGCCCTAATAGAGCCGTCATGGAGGACTATGAAATACAAAGGACAGGTGTCAGCTATGACCTGACAGAGCCCTCATGGAGGACTATGAAATAGCATTGCATAATACAGGGTTCATGCAGTCTTTGAAAGTTTTTGACAGTTTGGGATAAATGAGGTAGTATTTTCAAGGCCTTGAAAATTTTTGGAAAGTTTAACAGATTATCCTGAGGTCTTTAAAAGTTTTTGAAAATTGAAATAAGTCCAAATATTTTAATTTGTTTCCATGATCACAAATAAAATTGGCCAAGGGTGTTAGATTCAGATGTAGTCAAGTTTTGCTGGTTTCTTTCTTTTGATGACCCGCTCAGTTTCATTTCATCATTAAACAATATTCTTGTATTTTGCATTCATCATTTTCTCATATAACATAACTTGTATACAAAATGTTAGCAAAAATAGATCTTGGAAATCTATGTTTCTAGTCTTGGAAAGTTTGGGAAAAGTCTTTGAATTTATCATTCATAATTCTGCATGAACCCTGTAATACCCAGAATCATGTTATAATAAAGAATATTATAATAAGGTAGAGCTGTGTTGTGTATAAAGCTATGTCTGCAATGCTAATGCCTAAAGTTTGATTGATTGCATTTGTCATCATATATATTCAGTTACTAATTACCCCCTCCTCCCCTTTTTTTTTGCCAGGTAAATCATAAAAAATATTTTTTTTTATTTTACAGATAAGATTCGGGACTATTTTGGAGAGAAAATAGCCATGTATTTTGCTTTCTTGGGATTCTACACACTTGCTCTGATTCCACCTGCTGTAATTGGTATTCTTTACTTCATCACATCTTGGGAGAGTGTCTATCGGGAAGCCATATTTGCTGTTTTCAATCTGGTATGGACCACAATATTTCTAGAGTACTGGAAAAGATACTGCTCAGAGTTGGCTTACAAATGGGGAACATTGGATCATGTTTCATCACAGTTTGAAGAACCACGGGCAAACTTTTATGGAGTGATAGGTGAAAATCCAGTTACAAGAAAACCAGAACCAGTTTACCCAAAATATAAACGAGCACTTCGATTTTATGGAGTAACGGTGCCCGTTATTGCACTCTGCTTGGTCGTTTGCTTTTACATAATGTTGGGATATTTCATCTTGCAAGACTGGGCTGATCAACGCTATGCTAAAGAGAAAGGCTGGCTAAATTTCTTCAATCTGCTTATGCCAACAGTGATATACGCAGTTGTGATAGGAATTGTCAATACTATTTACAGGAAAGTGGCAAAGAAACTGAATGATTGTGGTAAGATTTATGGACATGATTCTTTTAACTTTTATTTGGTTTGGTGTTTTATTGAACATCATTAGTTATTTAGTGCCAAGGGAATTGAAGTCAGGTGCCTATCCCAAGTACATGCTATTGTAGCTGACCCAGGCTGATTGAATGGTACAATTCAAACCTGCACCCATTTTGATTGCATGTCAGCCACACTTATCAATGACCTACCGTGGCATCTGCCTCTTTTAGTCACGGCTTAGGAAATGTATCCATGAATAATACTGGCCCTACATTCATCTTTTATTCTAAAGAGTTTTTGTTACTTCTATAAAACTACTGGAAAGATTGCCATGAAACTTTTCACATTTTTAAGTCGACTGTGTCTTAAATTTAAAGATACCTCTTAGTCATTCAATCTGGTTTCCAAGACGACATGCAGAGAATGTTGTTATTACTATTCCTTCTAAAATGATAGTTATATCAACATGGTTTTCACCAAATGACTTTATGTCGAGTTGGTCCTATGTTAAAATGCAGGATCCCTTCAGTTATCACTGTTTTGACATGTCTCTCTTAACATTGCTTTATAACATTTACACACATAATTAGACATTATTTGGTACATGAGTTCCCATTACATGTACATGCACCATTTTTAAGATTGTCATTTTGGCTGCAGTTATTACTTCCTTCCCATCAGTATTATGTACCAACTGCGGTTATTGAGTTATTATCCCATTTCCATCAAACTACTCCCTTCCCATCAATATTTCTATCAACTGCAGTTATTGACTTATTACTTCCTTCCCATCAATATTACTATCAAATGCAATTCTTGAGTTATTACCCCCTTTCCATCAATATTATTAGTAACTTCAGTTATTGAGTTATTACCCCTTTCCATCAAATTACTCCCATCCCATTAATATTACTATCAACTGCAGTTTTTGAGCTATTACCTCCTTCCCATCAAATTACCCTCTTACCATCAATATTACTATCAACTGTAATTCCCTTCCCATCAATATTACAATATCAACTGAAGCAGATCCTTGCAACCAGCTTAACTTAGGAACCATTCAACATATTATTATTTGGTGTGTGTATTGTATGATGGAATTATATGTGACTGTTTTGGATTTTGTTTAATCAACTCCATTTTTTTTTTATTGTAGAGTTATGACCCTTGAAGTTAACTTTGTATCTTCACATGGGATGATTTTTGTTACCACCATAGCTCTCCAACCCACACAGATAATTCTATGCCATTTGTGAGTTGCCAATTATATGTAGATCTGCATTTTAAAGGTTTTGTCTTTTCAGTTCCAGTTTTGATGGGGTTATTGCCCTTATCCCATCTTTGTTACAGCTCGAGCATTTTTCCAGCTGAACCTTGTAACCAGCACAGACCAGGAATCTATAAGCATATTCTAATGCAGTTTGGTTTCTACATCATCATGTGTCTTTTATGGTTTATATTAAATAGATTATGGCCTTTGATGATTGTACTTGTATCATGAGTGCTTTATTGCTTTTAACCAGCATTACAGTACTTACACCTAAATGGATATGATTTGGTTGGAAAATTATCTATCATATGTAGATGTAAGTTGTACAGTTTTTTGTTTATTAAGGTCTGATTTGATGAATCTATTGACCCTTTTCCATTTATATTAAATCTCCCACTGCAGCAGATTCCTGTAAGAAGCATTCATGCATTATGTTATCATTTAGAAGAGTTATGTCCCTTGAATACCCATCTTCTCCAGATGCTTTGTTTTACAGCTGAAAATTATGCTTTCATGGCCCTGACAATTTTTCAGAGCCAGGCTCTTTCTGATAAAGCCATGTCTACTGGCTCTAATATAAACCTATTAGCTAAAGTTGTGAGTTCAAGATGCAGATTATAACCTTTCTTGACTGTTTAATCCCACAACTAAAGTAAAAGGGGAATAGAGTAGTAGCAGTGTTAGCCAATAGACAAGCTGGTTTCCACAACATCAACTTGATTTACTGTACCCCATATATTGCATATCCTTGGATGGAGGTAGAAGTCTATTGATTGTTTTTGTTGCTAGATTCATTGTGGGTGGTTACTAAATGTTATTTTCCATTCAGCACGATTAGTCAAATTTTCTTTGCAGCTTTTATCAGACTTCAGGTATTGACTATTCTTGTACACAGGCAGCTTCTTATTGTTTCTGAGGCCAAGTTGAAAGGTGAAGGTCACTAGAGCTGCCATTGTAATTTTGTTGGTTAATGCTCCGTAAGTTAATTTTCCCTTTATCCAGTTTTCGTCAGTCTTTATAGGTAGTCTTTACTTGGGCAGAGGTACCTCTCTTTTGAATCTCAGGTCAAACAGTCAGATTTGAAGGTCACAGGAACTATACTTGTTATTTGGGGTTCCATGTGATAATTTTATTTTCCTACAGTTTTCGGTGCCCAATTTATTTCAACTTCATTGTTGGATTAAAAATGAGGAAGGGCAGCTCCTCTTGAGTCTGTGATTGTGATATCAAAGTCATGGTCACTGAATGTGAAATTGTAAAAATAATTACATTTAGGTTTATAAAAGCAGTGATTGGTATGGGTTATCAACCATTCTTCAGATGTTATTGTTATGCTTTTTCAGGCCAGTTATCTTAACCTGAACATACAGTCACTTCGCTTCTTCCTTCCTTTGGTTTCTTTTCATTATTGATGAATTCTTAACTGAATTTTTTTCTTACTTCCAGAAAACCACAGACTCCAGTCCTCGTATGAAAACCATTTGACTGTCAAGTTGATATTGGTAAGCATAGAAGACACTATGGTAATCTTAAATTTTGCTTGACTTTATTAAGAAATTACAGAAAAGATCCAAAATTTGGCTGTATTTCTGGTGTATTTCAGCCAAATGTGAATTTGAGTGTATATCATACAATTTATTTTCAGAAAGAAATGTACTAGTATATTTAAAATGCTTGGGAATGATCATTCTTAAAATCAATTACATATCAGTCTGTGTTATTACAAAGGAACTCAAAGAATTCAGCCAGGGAATCAAAGTTTTAAATTTCTTCCTCAGGTATGTTGCCATGTCAGAGTACATTAAGATTACATCATATGTCTTACAAATTCATCCCTACCATGTAAAGAAAGGACATGCCTTTTGGTTTGTTTTAGCAATTAGAGAGGTATAAAGTCATCTGCATGCCTAGGCAGAACTCCTGATAGATGCATTAGTGCCCAATCATATCAATCATCAGTTCTACTTTCACATGTGCCTCACAGCATGCTCTTTCTAGAGGCCTTGAATCTACTTGTGCCGTGTCATCAGTTGTGTGATTGTATGGATTTTTCACACCACAGGAATGTACACTGCTTCAGTTTTTCTATCTCAATCTCACTCTTTGTTCTAAATAATTATTTTGCATTTGAGTTGTACAGCTTTGTTATATGGTACTGCTCTAGTGGCCTTCACCTTGGATGCAAGTAGCATATTTGAACCCCAGCTGAGTCATGACAAAGACTTATAAAAAATGGTACTTGCAGCTGTCTCACTTGGTGCTCAGCATTAAGAGATTAGTGTTAGGTTTGGTCAGCTTGTGACTGGATGGAATATTTAACTGCATGGATGCAGCATGATGCCCAAGTGCCAGACATTACTATAAACTACCACACTACAGACATGATAACAAAATGAATTTATTTAAAGCTATGTTAAAATTCCAAAATCACACTTATACAAGCATTCACTTTTGTGGTTTGCTAATTGGTGCCATCTTAAACTTGCCAGCTGTGTTCTGTAGCACTTACAATTCAACTCAGTGCTCCATTTTGTTTGTTAGTTATAAAGAACATCATTAAATCTAATAAACTTCCTTGTAATCAGATCATCATTTTCTATAATTTCTATTGCATTTTTTTCCCCATTTCTACAGTTTCCTTTATAGTAAATTTGACATGCACTTGATTGATATCACATGCAAATGATATGGTTTTACTTTTCTTTAATTACAATCAATAGACAGGATTAATTCTTGCAGTGCAGGTGTTCAAACAATAAAATCACTCAACTTGTATAAAATGTATGGGGTGCAGTTTGAATGAACCATACATATTATGTCTGCATAGAGGCGACCAAAGATAGATGGATGATATTTGCAAATGAGAGTTCTCAAAAAGAAAGAAAAAGATCACCCATACTACCTTTATCAACACTTTTGTGCTTGCTGAGTCCTAGATAGTTAGCCCATTGATATGAAGATTTGGCAGTCCATTCCATTATGGTCTTCTCACAGAGACACAGCCCTGCTGATGCCTCGATGCTGCAAATAGAACGCATCTTCACATCACAACCTATAGGATCAGTATCACCGGCAACCCATCTGGACCCGTCATGGCCATGCCATTACCACAAACCATTTCTTTTACTGGCTGTGGTTTTCTTTTCTATGATAATCTTTAGCATTCTTTGGTACCAGATGCCAGGCAGTCAGCCAGCCTTTGAATATATCCACTTCAGTTCTGATACAGGATTTAATTACACCTATCCCTTTTAGGCCTGGGTGCAGTGACTATTTAGGCCTGGAACAGTGACTATTTAGGCCTGGCACATTGACTATTTAGGCCTGGGCACAGTGACTATTTTCCTGGTATACTCAGTCTTGACTGTGAGTCAAAGCACTCCGCTTCCAGTGACAACAGTTCCAAACAGTGGACAATTTGCTACCAATTACTGGATCCATTGTATCATGACATGTCCTGAAGTAGTCCTGGACTTCATCATAACACTGTACCAGCCATAGTGATGTTCCATTCACAGACACCTAGTACATGTTTGTGATAATTGATTAAGCACACAGTAAATGTATAGTAAAAAACATGTCTAATAATAGATGGACCCAAGCTTCATTCTTTGTCCTGCACAACCTACATTGCCAGCTTAGATGTTTGCCTAGAGCAGGTGCAGACATATTTCCATGGTTAACAAGTGTGTGAATTGCACCAGATTTTAATGAATTTACACACTTGGAAAGCATTGATGCATGAGAACTTCTGCAGTTCAAAGTCTTATTTAATTGTTATGGTAAAATGAAGAAATAAGAATTTTATAAAATGGTTAATAAGTAAGGATGCTTGTTTGATCATTATGATTCTGTCCATTTCAAAGTTTGCAAATGTAAAGGATGCTTTGAAATACTGCTGATATTTTATAACAGAAAAACATGTACATGAGGGATTCTGCACTTAATGCCATTTCCTTACATTTATATTTATGCAAACTTTGGTACATTTCCAGAAGGTCAAACTGCATTCAAGCATGGCTGGAATGACAGTGATCCACTGATTCTTTTCAACTTCAAGTCAGTACTACAGCAAATGTGCAAAGTAAATGGCATAATGAAGACGTTGAAGGATCAAGTGGAGTTTCTTGCTAAATGAAGAGTAATAATTCCAAACAGATGTCAGGTGCAGGGATAGATGAACCACCAAAGAACAAACCAAAATTTGATATAAAGTTTCCCAAATCATGGCAGTTATAGTATACATATGGGTACAATACAACTTAAAGTTGGGAATTATTAGTGAAACATTAGCAAAAACTTGGGAAAACAAAAATCTTACACAACACACGGAGTCATCAGATCACATGCATTTCGGAGCAGCGATGTCTATGAGACAATACCTGTAAACAGTCATCATTTCAACAAAACAAACAAAATAACAGTTTCCTAACTTGTTATAGCTGGTCAAATGACTCGTCAGATGCAGACTGAAATGGCAGACAGTAGACTTGAAGGGGAGTTCTTGGCAGAGAAAACAATTCATACACAACAAACAGTTAAACTAAACTAAGAAAGAGTCAGCACATTAATATAACTTGAGGGTGAATCTTGATTTCAAAAGAGTCAGCACATTAATATAACTAGAGGGTGAATCTTGATTTCAAAGAGACTAAACAGAGTTTGAGCAGGCAGAAAGAGATACAAGTATTTTAGTGTTGGGTAAATATTGAACTATTTCCTACTGCCACCTTCATTTTTTTATGCCTCCTTCAGCTAATAATAGAATACTGGAAGCATCTCAGCAGGTGTCTGTCTCTCTTGTCCAACTTTGACAATATCCAGAGAAGACCAGCCTTTCTTACATAGTTAAAAAAATGAATTCCAACTTCTGCCTATCGCTTCTCTCTGCCTTCACTTCTCTCTGCCACCTCCAACTCCAGTAATTACCTTCTACAAAGTTTACACATCTATTGATTTTGTGGTTAAGAAAGACCAGTTATCTTCAAACATATCCTAGTTCACATATCCATTGATTTTGTGGTCAAGAAAGACCAGTTATCCTTCAAACATAATATCCCAATGTCAGATCAAGTGAATCTCATTCTAAATTATGAAAATCAGCTCCAAGAGGTAACTCAATTCTTCTTACAAAGATGATTTAAATTTCAACCCACCTTTTGGCAAGACACATGGACCATAGTCACATTTGTTAATTGAAAGCTCTCATGTTTGGTCTGATGAAAGAACATTTCAAATTCATCCTTAAACTGGAACCAAAAAGAAAATCTTTCAACTTCATTGTCCATGACTGTGTCGAGGTCAGAAAACAAGCCACCATATTGGAAAATCTCATGCAGTTCCTGGAACTTCCTCAGATATGCACACAGATTTGTTATCCAGAATGTCTCATACTTGGTGTGACATATATTAACAGTGCAAGATTTGTGGAATGTAAGCTTCATCCATGCATGGACTATCATGCAAAACAGTCTTTTTCTTACATTAGGAAACAGGTGACGGGACCATTTCTCAGATAAGGAATCTAGCTCCTCGAACATATTCATTATATATATATATATATAAATATATATATATATATATATATATATATATATATATATATATATATATATATACACACACACACACTCAGATAATGACAATACAAAAGATTTGGCAAAAATTCCTCATTCCAATGAGCCTGAATTCCACATAGACAAGCAGACAACTTTTAAGCTGTTGTGTTGCTGTAAGAAGGCAAAACTAGACTGGATACCTCGTTTAGCTTGGAAGGTTAGATTTGCAATCTGATGCTAACATCTTATGCTCAGGTATTACTAAAGAACATTTTACTCTGCTTAAACTGTTTGGCTGATCATTTCAAAAGATTTCACATACGACTGTGGATTTAAACAGTCCATGTAAAAATATAACGCATGCTGCTAATGTTATTTTACAAATAGAAATTGTACATTTAGTATTTCATAACATTGTCTTACACTTAATTTCTCCAAAAGCCGCAGAACATGAAGCGTCGTTTTATGGAATAAGTCTCATTTTACTAAATTTCTCTTGAATTTACCTTTTTCTTCATCTTGCTTATGACAGTTCTGACAAAGCTGGGATTTTTGTCAGAGATAGGAATGAAAGAATAAATTTAAGAAACTGAAGTTCTCAAAGTTCACATTTAGGAATATTTTTAATCTTTATAAGATGGTTTAGAAATTTCAGGTTTTGAAGCGAAAACATAGTGCTTTTTGGGATGAACTCAAGTTGTTATGACTTTTTGTTAATTGATAACGACTCTTTAATGTTCAGTTAAGACTTGATTGTTTTCAAACCAAGTAGTAAAAATGTATTCAAATATTTCAAATATATTCAAATATTCAAATATATTTGAGAAAGAAAGTTTGATTATATTTTAATGCTGGTGATAGATTTCCTGTATTAGTCTTTGAGCCAATATATTACTCAATATTACTCATTAAGGCCTAGTGGTGTATTTCTGCACTCCATGTAATTCTGTCAGTGTCAGTGATGACCTGTTTTGATATGTATCACTCCATTTCTGTAATTTTCTTTATTTCAGTTTAACTTTGTCAACTGCTTCATGTCCTTGTTTTATGTGGCCTTCTACATGCAGAACATGACAGTTTTGAGAAGTGTAAGTATTGAAAGGTTAAAGGTCAAAGTAACGTTAAAATTTTTAGAAGTGTAAGTACACATTATTAAGAGACTTATGAAATGAAAAAAATGTGTTGCTATTCATGGTATGACTCTAATGGAAGAAAAGGTTGATACCATAACAAAAAACAAAGTAATGTGATAACATAAATCACATTACAAATAACAAAGTAATGTGATAATATAAATCACATAACAAATAACATAGTAATGTGATAACATAAATCACATAACAAATAACATAGTAATGTGATAATATAAATCACATAACAAATAACATAGTACTGTGATAATATAAATCACATAACAAATAACATAGTAATGTGATAATATGAATCGCATAACAAATAACAGTAATGTGATAATATAAATCATATAACACAGTAATGTGATAACATAAATCACATAACAAATAACAAAGTAATGTGATAACATAATCACATAACAAATAAAGTAATGTAACAAATCAATAACATAGTAATGTGATAAATTAAAGCAATAACATAGGAATGTGATAACATAAATCACATAGCAAATAACAGTAATGTGATAATATAAATCACATAACATAGTAATGTGATAATATAAATCACATAACAAATAACATAGTAATGTGATAACATAAATCACATAACAAATAAAGTAATGTGATAATATAAATCGATAACATAGTAACGTGATAACATAAATCAATAACAGTAATGTGATAACATAAATCACATAACGAATAACAAAGTAATGTGATAACATAAATCACATAACAAATAACATAGTAATGTGATAATATAAATCTCATAACAAATAACATAGTAATGTGATAATATAAATCACATAACAAATAACAGTAATGTGATAATATAAATCATATAACAAATAACAGTAATGTGATAATATAAATCACATAACAAATAACATAGTAATGTGATAATATAAATCGCATAACAAATAACAGTAATGTGATAATATAAATCGCATAACAAATAACAGTAATGTGATAACATAAATCACATAACAAATAACAGTAATGTGATAACATAATCACATAACAAATAACAAAGTAATGTAACAAATCAATAACATAGTAATGTGATAACATAAATCAATAACATAATAATGTGATAACATAAATCACATAACAAATAACATAGTAATGTGATAATATAAATCACATAACAAATAACATAGTAATGTGATAATATAAATCAATAACATAGTAATGTGATAACAAATCACATAATGAATAACATAGTAATGTGATAACAAATCACAAAACAAATAACTTAGTAATGTGATAACATAAATCACATAACAAATAACATAGTAATGTGATAACATAAATCAATAACATAGTAATGTGATAACATATATCACATAACGAATAACAGTAATGTGATAACATAAATCACAACAAATAACAAAGCAATGTGATAATATAAATCACATAACAAATAACAAAGTAATGTGATAATATAAATCACATAACAAATAACAGTAATGTGATAATATAAATCACATAACAAATAACATAGTAATGTGATAACATAAATCAATAACATAGTTATTTGATAACATAAATCACATAACAAATAACATAGTAATGTGATAACATAAATCACATAACAAAATAACAAAGTAATGTGATAACATAATTCATATAACAAAAAACATAGTAATGTGTTATTATAAATCGGTTTACAAGACACTTTACTTTTCTTGCCCATCAAAAACTAATTAAAACCATTGAACATTTTCAGTATGTCAACAACGATTATTTCAGTTGAAATAAGTCACCAACATAGATGAATTGTATCAGTTTCACTTGGGCCTCTTCTCATTTCCTTGAATCCATTCATTATCCACACTTTCATTTGCCAAGCATAACTCTCAAAGCATTCAAGGTATCTCAGCTAAACCTTTTACACATATTGGTTTAGTGTTCCAATTTGCCTATTCCAATTTGTTTTTGCATTTGTATGTTTTTCAGCCTATCCAGCCATCCATTATGGGTTGGTTTTTATATCCAACACTACTGAAGTAGTGAAGATACCACTATGAAACTTTATAGTCTATCTGTGCCTTTTGCTATTCAGTTTCAGAATTTTAAAAATAATTGTATCTCTTATCTATCATCAGTCTAGCATTGGCACATTGTTTTTCGAGCACGACTCTAAAAACCATTAGTGATATCTTTTAATTTTGGTACATATACAAGACTATTTGTCTAAATGTACTAAAAACCATTAGTGATATCTTTTAATTTTGGTACATATACAAGACTATTTGTCTAAATGTACTAAAAACCATTAGTGATAACATATACAAGACTACTTGTCTAGATGTACTAAAAACTATTTGTGATATCTTTTAATTTTGGTACATATACAAGATTAGTTGTCTAGATGTACTAAAAACTATTTGTGATATCTTTTAATTTTGGTACATATACAAGATTAGTTGTCTAGATGTACTAAAAACTAATAGTGATACTTTTAATTTAGCACATGTACAAGACTAGTTGTATAGATGTACTAAAAACTAATAGTGATACTTTTAATTTAGTACATATACAAGACTATTTGTCTAAATGTACTAAAAACCATTAGTGATATCTATGAATTTTGGTACATATACAAGACTAGTTGTCTAGATGTACTAAAAACTAATAGTGATACTTTTAATTTTGGTACATATACAAGACTACTTGTCTAGATGTACTAAAAACTATTAGTGATATCTTTTAATTTAGTACATATACAAGACTAGTTGTCTAGATGTGCCTTTTGCTAATCATAATTCTTCCATTCAATATTTTAATATTTTATCTATCCATCCATCCATCAAGTCATTATCTACACTTTATTTACAACAAAAATTTTAAATCATTTACAAGATATCTAAAGTAAATTTATTGCATTTATTAGACCAGTGTCAATAACCGCTCCAATGGCCTAGTGGCTCGAGCATCCGCCGTGGATGCGGGAGGTCATGGGTTCGATCCCCAGCCAAGTCATACCAAAGACTTAAAAAATGGTACTAACAGCTGCCTCACTTGGCGCTCAGCATTAAGAGGTTAGTGTTAGGACTGGTCAGCCTATTGTCAGGATAATGTGACTGGGTGGGACATCATGCTACATGTCTGCGGCATGATGCCACGGTGCTAGACATGACTATAAACTGCCTCACTGCAGACATCATAGCGATACGACTGAAAAATTGTTAAAGCTAAATTAAAAATTCTAAACAAAGAAGCAAACAAAGATCAGTGGCATTAATGTGCTTTTTGGATCTTTACAAATTTTCAGTGTTTTGTTTTCACCTGTTTGGCCATCCAACACTTATGTACACTACATTTTCTGGAGCAAAACTCCTAAATGAGTCATACCACTAGTAAATTTAGTTCACCTGTTGGACTGTGCTGAAATACAGTGTTATAGCCTACAACATAAACAACAACATAAGTTGCTTCTTTTTAACAATTTGTCCATTCATTTCATCATCAGTCTCTTGAACTAATGTGGTCGTCGAGACACTGTGCTACTGACCATCTGACCAGTTCCCTCTACTTATCTTGATCATGTGCCAATGCCTGGGTATCCGCAAAACTTTCCCTGGTCCATTCTGTAATGTTGTCAGTCCACTTTTTTCTCTGTCTACCTCTCCTTCTGCCACCTTGGACACTGCCCTGCAGTACTGTTATGGATAGACTGTTGGCTCTAGTGACATGGCCATACCATTTCAGCTTTCTCTTTTTTTTCGGTGGTCAGGATGTCTTCATATTGGCCTACTTTAAGACTGATGGCGTTAACGCACTTTGTGATGTGGTCCATGTAAGGATGATTCTGTAGCATCCCATTTCAAGTGCTTGGATTCTTCATTGTAATTCTGCAATCAGGGTCCAGATCTCACATGAATACGAAAAGATGGAGATGACTAGTTCTCTCAATAGTCTAATTTTAGTTTTCAGATAGAGATTCTTGTCTCTCCAGATGTGTCTTAGCATTGACATATCTGCCGTAGTTTGCTCTTGATCTTTCTTCAGTGATTATGGAACCAAGATATTCGAACTGGCCCAGTTCCTGTCCTCGGAATTTAATCTTGGTTGAAGATTTGTTTGCCACCATTTGTCATCAGCTTTGTCTTCTCAGCACTTATCTCCTTGTCAAATCTGGAAGATGTTTCATTAGGATTCACTCTGGTGGCAAGATCATCTTCACTGCCTGCCAGCCATTTAATGTCATCTGCAAAGTGGAGGTTGGTGATGTTATGCCCTCCAATGTAGACTGTCCATCTATCCAGCATAAAAGTAAATTGAGCATAATGTCAAATCTGTTCAAGATAGAAATATATATATATATATATATATATATATATATATATATATATATATATTTAGACAACACAATATATTGGTTCAATATACACTTTATTGTACATATAAAATAATCTTCGGCATAACGGAGGCATGTCCTGTCACAGCACACTGCCACAGCCCAGCTCTGAATTTCTTGTTGTATAGGAATGTCTCAGGAAGAGAGACTTGTGGGAGTTTGTAGGGTTGTGAAGTGTGTCCGACACCTGTATGTGGAGCCTAAAGGGCTGATATAAGGTATATAGCGACCCTGATAACCGAAACTCGACAGGTCTGATCCTGAGGATGTCATGACCAGAGATGCTGCCAGGCATGGGGATTGCGGGTTTCTCGCAACAACGATCACTAGTCACGTGACTTCTAAAAATCAATGAGGGAAAAGTCACGCAAGTTACCTGCGGTTCCTGCAATATTTTGTACCCAATGCGTACTTTAAAAAAAAAAAACAACATAAATTAAAAATAAACGTTTTTCAAATTAAACTTTGGCCAACCATTTTACTTGTGATCTCAATCAGGCTATACTGAGGTAGATTTAGTAAAGAAATTGGTTATCTACCATTTCGACATTCATAAAACTCTGTTTTTCACACTTGATAAATTTCAGTGATGGCTGATTAATGGATAAATTTGTCATACCCCTCTAGGAGACAATTAAATTGGAACACCTGGAGCATTTCTGCAATAACCACAGCAGATCTCAATCATACAGATGCTTGTATACAAACGCTAAATCTACCTTGTTATAGTCTACTACAGTCGTTACTATAGAGCAGGAGTAAAGCTCGCATGTTCTGACGTGAACTGAAGATATCGCACAAATAATAATAATAATAAGACTTTGTATAGCACCTAATCTTACGAAGCTCTAAGCGCTTTACACCATCAATAATGATATGACTACACTACAGAACAACAAATGACAAAAACAATGAAATTGGAAAACATAAAAACGTGCTGAAAACATATAAGATACAAAACATGATTAGGTCGCTAAGTTTGTCCCTACAGTCAAAACAGGTGAGTCTTAAGAGCACTCTTAAAAGGGACCACTGTGTCTTTGTGTCTAATTTCAATGAACAATTCGTTCCACATCGCCAGGCCCTGGTGTGCGCACTTGTGTACCAATGACAATGAAATAGCAGGCACCTTGTCCACAGGGCATGTGGAAGAGGAACTGAAAGCTGAGAAAAAGAGAAAAAATGAACCAAAATTTCAAGTTAAGTGGTTAAGTACCCACAACTGGTTAAGGAAAGAACCAAAAGGAGGGATGTCATGTGTTTTGTGTCGAGAATATAAGAAAGATAATCCATTTACAACTGAAAATGTTGGTAAAGATTTTCAAATATTTACCAGCTCAGCAAATTGAATTAGGTATGCAGATACCTTGTATATTTCATATCTAAGAAGTGATATAAAGTCATTAAATGCTTGATTTAAATTAGGTATGCATATACCTTAAAATAATATTGTAGCCCATCAGCTACCATTCGGTATTGTCACCCCTCCCCCCATGATTCCCCCCTCTAGATGTAGGTGTGGGGGACTTCCCCCTCTTAAGAAAATTTCTGGCAGCATCTCTGCATGACAAGAAACATCAGCCGATACTCCATACATGCACTGTAGGAAGCTGGTATAAAGTATATATATGGTCATAATAGTTGAGTATATTTAAGTACTGATACAAATTGGGGATAAAAAAAAAAAATAAAAAGCCAAGTTGTGAATGCATGAAACTTGGTAGTGGCCCAAACAAAGTGAAAGGAGTGCTGTGACTGTAACGAAGGACATATATATATATATATATATATATATATATATATATATATATATACATATAGTTATATAGTTATTTTTAAACTTTGCTTCCTTTACAGCACTTGTCAACACTGCTTGTCACTCAGCAGTTGGTTGGTCAGTTCAGAGAGTCCCTGGTGCCATTTTTCTTTCACCAGCGCCGAGCAAACAAAGTGGATGAAGCCATCAAGAAGGTGGCCACTGTTCAGAAAATTGAGTTTTTCAATGGAGAAGTGGATGAGGCTGTCCAAAAACAAGCCAGCATTGAGAGCACTATGGATGTGTATGAAGTAAGACATTCTATTAAATTATTGCAACCCATATTATGGAATGGAAGATATCCTTCCATGAAGGGCTATAGATTAGTTTCAGGCCGTCTTTTTACATGAAACTTCAGTGGTGCCACTGTATGTGTAAAGAAAGCAGAACTATGGTATTAGGTTGGCTTTTAATATCATGATAGGCAATAATTATTTATTGGATCAGAGTTAATGATTAATGCTTCAAATTTTGATCTCATAATGAATTTTTGCCCTCAAATGATAACAGCGGGAGTTTGGGGTAAGATTCTGATGACAGGCTAGTTGGGATAGAGCTTTTAATAAGGCTGAAGCAATAAATTATTATGACTTTATTGTCTTAAATTAGGTAACAAGAATGAACAAAATCAATGAAAATATAAAGTGAAAGAATTAAAAATAACTTAGAGTATTGTGAATGAAATTCGAAAATCCTTAATGATTTGTCAGTAATCCAAATGAGTTGCAAAGGTTTTCTGTATGATAGTCAATAATGTATAATCTAAAAGTCTTTAAATGAATTCACAAAATGTTTAATAAGATAAACATCCCAAATAGTCTTTAAATGAATTCACATTAATTCTGTACAGCTATATGTCCAAATTGTGTTTAAGTGAATGGCAAAGCAGTATAATTTCAAGGAATGATTAAATAAAGTAAATCAATTCTTCTTCCAAGACTGATAGTTCTACTAAGAATGCCTAAACAGTAATTCTCATAAATAGTCATACAATAATCTTAATAATAATACAGTTCTAAACTGCTTTGAATGAACCATCTTGGTATTTCCAATCATTTACGTCAGCTTGGTCTTTTACTAGAACTTATATCTTTGTAGGATCATGGGATGTTTACTTGTACTTTTAGTTCAATTCAATGTTAAAACTTATGAATAAATTAATTTATGTACTATACATGACTATACATGACTATCTTTAAAGTGCAGACTTTGATCTTAAGATATTAGTATTAAAATTTCATGAACCCTTTGCTTCCCATATAAAAATCAAACCATATTACCTGTACCTCCCATATGACGTTCATGACATCATACCCTTGCTCCCCATAAAAACAAATATAAACTGTAAAGCAACATCATCATAGTATTCAAATGTCATTAACTAAATGACCCTTATATAAACTATTATTTTGAAAATGATACACATAATATAGATATGCATAAAATATCAATGTATTGCAATATGCCTCTGCTGTGATATTTTGGCAATACAGTTGTAGCATATGATGATAGTTTGCTCATATTTATACAGTATGAAACAGAATATAAAAACTTTACTTAACCTTTAAAATGAAACCAGTGGCAACAATTATAGAAAATGTCAACTACAAAATTCAATTTTACTGTGTTATAAGCAAGTACAAGTCAACAAGTATTTATATATCACGACTTTCTATAAACCCTATTTTCTGTCAATTGGCAAACTTTTTTTGAATGCATTCTTTGTTACAATGAATCAAATAAACAAAAAGGTATCATAAGTTTTGTGTTTAACTTTAAAGAAGCCATTTTGTTTGATAGCAGTTCATCATTAAGGCATTTTGCAAGATTGACGATTCATAACAAATGTGTAAAAAACTGAGTTCATTTTATGTCAATAAGTTTTTGAAATGCAATGAAATAGGATCTGATAAGATTATTAGTGGCATTGCATTGTGCAGCTCTATAAATATGATGTAAACATGGAAATACAACCAATCTAACTAGTTATCTGTCTCCTCAACATAACCTCTTGTCTGCATGGATAATTATGTCGATGGTGAAGATTGTTTTATTTAAAAACTTACCATCTTTGCACAGTCCTCAAAACACACAGATCTGCCAATCCTTACGATTTTACCATAAGTCTTACAAAAATTACCCTTAAAATACAGACTTATGGCATTAAAGCAAAAACTACAAATAAAAAGATCATTGGCCAAAAATACGGAAAATTTGTTCATCCATGTTTGATTTGGATCTGGGTTTCATATTAGAATTAGTGAAAATAGTCTGTAAACCAGACTAACTTTATAGCAGCACCTCAGATGCTTTAAACTGCATATATTTGTTCATGCAAAGCATCTGCATGATGCAACTGTTGATCATGTAATTTTTTTTTATGGCATCCAGCAAGTGATGCATATTTAAGACAAAAAGAAAATTAAGCCTCTTGAAAAGTGTTAATAATCAACACAGAAAAATAAAAAGGAATATTTAGATTCTTGTGAACATAAGCTGGAAGGGACAAAATTGTGTTTATTGGGCATCACATTCTGCATGCTCTTAATACAACCGAACTTGTAGTTATGTTTTCCAGCTTTACAATAGCAGTTTATGATAAATTGTTACACCTTACTGAAAACTGGTCATACTTATGGAAAAAAAAATCAACTGCCATATTGAGATGGACTCGTCAGGGTTGGCAGGTCTGAATACATCAGACCTGCCAACTCTTACGATTTTACTTTCAGTTTTAAAAAAGTTACCCTCAAAACACTAATTTATGGCATACTAGCAAAGACTGCAGAAAAATTATTATTGCCAAAAAATCCAGATAATCGGTTCATTTGTGTTATATTTTATAACTGGGTTTCATTTTTGAATTAGTGAAAGTAATCAGGGAACCAGACTAACTTTACACCCTAGGGGGCGCTCACCAGTTAATATGTACTTTTCAGATAGTGACGTATGTGAGGTGAAGTTGTTTGCATTTGTAACATGCACAATGGAGATAATGTTGGCATATCTCAATGCTACTTTGATTTAATGTGGCGGATATTTCTTTGGATACTGCACTTGTGGAAATTGTACTTGATCTAAGCACATGGTATAACAAAATGGATGCTCCCATGTGCTTGAAAAATTAGCCAGAATTAATCAAAAGTACACTAACTTTAGCAGTTATTAAACTAGGGAAAACGAATATTGCTGAAGTAGGCAATAGCAGCTTCTGAAAGTGCAATGAACAAATTACAAAACATCTGAAAAGTAAAAAAAAGTTATCGGACCATTTTTCTACAATTTACCTCTGAAGTCCAGGAAGTGAAAATGACTATGCGGAGCTAGCAGTTTTTTTACATGAGCACATCTTAAGTTAGCCCAAGCTGTATATTCTAGAACCTAAAGTACACCCATCAATCATACATCAAAATAAAGGGAATTGAAAGTTCTTCTAACAACACCTAAGATATGCAAAGTCTTTATAATATTGCCAGTATAACCAGTGAAGAAATCCCAGAAAATTATTTTTCTTTAAAATTCTAACCCTATGCAAAGTACGAAACTGTAGAGCGCCACCCTAGACACTTTAAGCTGCACCTATTTTTTTCAGGCAAAATGTCTGCAAAATCAAAATGTTGATTATATAAATTTTTTTAATGGAATCCTGAAAGCGATGCATGTTTAAGATGAAAGGGAAAATAAGCTTCTAGAAAAGTGTTAATAATTAACGCTGAAGGTGTATCATTGCAAGCAAATATATAATTATCACGATACAGCTGATATCATTGCAGTCCTAGTTCTGAAGATAGGTTAGAAAAGTGTGAGATTAATGTAGAATTTAAATATTTTTATTTCAGGGTACTATGGATGACTATCTTGAGATGTTCCTGCAGTTTGGATATGTGTTCCTTTTTTCCTCTGTGTTCCCACTTGCCGCTCTTTGGGCACTGATCAACAATATCATGGAAATTCCCTCTGATGCTTTTAAGATGTGTCGAGTTTTCCAACGACCATTTTCTGAGCCTGCTGCTAATATTGGAGCATGGCAGGTGAATACAAACACCTTCACAGAGATTATATTTATACCACTTCTCCTTACTCTTTCATCATAACATTCAATGGAGTATTCTTTGATTCACAGTTAATTCTGCATAATTTGTCAGTCATCCAGACTTTCAGTTATTGATCAGTTGTATGAATTTATGATTGATAACAGAGAAAATTATAATTGATGGTGGTATGTGCATTCATGCATGTCATTCAAAACTATATTTCAGTTCCATAATTCTCAGAAGGGTTGTGGTCATCTTGATTAGTAGAATGCATGGTGGATACAACATTGAGAGATCCTTATATGGAGTTAGGGCTCACATAATTCTTTAATTTTTTTTGTTTTTTTTTTGTTTTTAATCATTTGAATTTAATAATGAACTCCAGCCTTTAAGCATTGTCAATTTTTGAAGGATTTTGGATCATAGAATCATAAAGTCAACATTAGTTGTATGCCTCTTGTATGATGTTGCTGCTCTTCGTAACCATTGCATTGATACCTATTTAAGCAATGTTGAATTAAAAAAATGGCAAGATAAGTTTATTTCTTTAATCTTAAATTAAGACTTGCACCTTAAAAAGATAATTTTTGTAAAGTATTTATAAGTAATGAAATAATGTCACCAGAGCTGTATTAACTGAGGGACCTACTTAGACCAAATGTTGGTATCAGGTATCAATACCTACCGTATTTTCCGGGGTATAAGTCGCTACTTTTTTTCGTTTTTTTTCTTTCAAATGACGTGTGCGACTTATACGTAGGAGCGACTTATACGATAAATAAATTTTTTTAACGACCGATATGACTGATGCGCAGTGATGCTGTGTTATAGCGAATGCATCTACGGTATACCAGCAAGCCAGTTGCTCGAAACTTACATACACGTAAGTATTAGACTACAAGAATATCAAATTAAATAATCAAATATTATTTAGTTATAATATATATGTGTTAAAATTTGTTCTTATTAATAAAAAAAAATATTGAAATTACGATTGCCATTGTTTTTCTTTTATTATTCACCACGTGCTTCAAGCAAAGTGTTGGTCAGATGTCGCTGCAATATATGTATTTAAATGTACCGGTAGCGCTTCATAATTTACTTCAATAGTTTATAAAAAAAATCTCTGGATTAACCCGAGACTGGCTTCATTGAGAGAACTCCAAAGTAATTAATAAAAATAACTGGAAGGCTGGCGAACAATTTCAGTTGTCGTATAAAATGCCTTTGAAGTTCACTCTGGGTGTGGAATTGACCGGAATACCGAGACTGGCTTCATTGAGAGAACTTCAAAGTAATTAATAAAAAAAAACTGGAAGACTGGCGGACAACTTCAATTGTTTTATAAAGTGCCTTTGAAGTTCGCTCGGGTTGTGGAAATTGACCGGATACTGAGACTGGCTTCATTGAGAGAACTTCAAAGTAATTAATAAAAAAAACTGGAAGGCTGGCGGACAACTTCAGTTGTTTTATAAAGTGCCTTTGAAGTTTGCTCGGGTTGTGGAAATTGACCGGAATACCGAGACTGGCTTCATTGAGAGAACTTCAAAGTAATTAATAAAAAAAACTGGAAGGCTGGCGAACAACTTCATTTGTTTTATAAAGTGCCTTTGAAGTTCGCTCGGGTTGTGGAATTGACCGGTATATAAATACGGACCGTTCATGCCATGGAGCATTAAAAAAAGATAGTTTCACAATAACGTTGTATGATTTAAAATTGTTATGTTAGCGTAAGTCAATACAGTTTAATCATGGCACCAACAACTACCACGCGAAAAAGTTATGATGCAGAATTTAAGTTAAACGTCGTAGCATTTGCGAAAGAAAACGGAAATCGTGCAGTGGCGCTATTATTTACTTAATAAACATTATTTATAAATCTTATTTGCTTATATTTCTATTTTTAAAATTTCAAACAAGAATATACTTACACGTTGTTGGAATTACTAAGTCGTATGCAATGGCCGGCAGTGATTACGGTAAGTGCGCAGGAGCGACTTATACGCAGGAGCGACTTATCTGTTGAATTTTCCAAAATTATCTGGATTTCCCCCTCCTGCGACTTATACCCCGGAGCGACTTATAGGGCGGAAAATACGGTAACCTGAAGATCATCATCTTACCTTGTGTTAATCAGAATAATTAAGCTCACTGACAATAAGCCATTTCAATATACAGTTTAACCCCGCTATAACGCGCCCTGCCATAACACAAATTCGGATATAACGCGGTTGCATCGTGGCTCCTGAGATTTCGTATATTTATCCACACATGATTATTTTCTTTTCGAAGTGTTATTCCAAAATAAACATGATGTGGTCTTTGTGGTTGTCTTCAATTAATACTGTATACTATCGTTGCTCTAACAATAGCCAACATGTGTTTCTTCTTTAACTGCACACATAACCAAGCAACAGACAATGCGGTGGTGGATAAAAGCTTCTCACAGTTTAATAAACATAAAAAAATGAATGCCGCCAACATGTTTTCTGGGCTTGGCAGTGTTATTAGACACAATCAGTTAACCAGTAAATAATGTCCGCTTCCCAAGCTGGAAATTGAGAGGGTATGAAATTGACATGCATTCAGCTTAAAAACAATTATAAAAGTGACTTGTGACCATTGCAGGCCTACTGTGATTAGTTCTTGGGTTTTACATGTGTAGTATTGGGTTTCCTTATGAAATGGTTATTAATTTCCCCTTCTTTTTTTTTTTTACATAAATATTTTACCATTACAGAAAAGCAAGTTCACAAACGGAAGTCATTCACTGCACTTTGCGCAAGAAAAAAATTTATTATGATTTTGGGGAAGAGATGTGTATGAATTCTAATATAATACAATATATAATATGATAAAGTATAAGAAATAGTGTGTAAAACGTGGCTTCTGAAATGTATTAATTTCACCAGGTCCTTAAATTGTTATGCCTAAATAAACATTGGAAATATAACTTATTATTGATCCAAGAGTAAAGACACGTATTCTTTAACTGCATAGACAACCAAGCAGCTGACAATGTGGTGGTTGATACAAATTCTCACAATTTAATAAACATCAAAAAACAAAAGCTGCCAATATGTTTTCTGGGCTTGGCAGTGTTATTAGAGGGAATTATTTGACTAGTAAACAGTGTTGGCTTTGTTAGCTGGAAATTGAAAGGGTATGAAATTGTACATGCGAACAGCTGAAAAAACTTTATATCAGTGGCGTGCGACCATTAGACTCACTGCATTTTATGATTTAGTTCTCGGATTTTATGTGTATGGTGTTTGTTTATGAACTCGTCATTACTTCCCTATTTTTTTGTATATAAAAAAAATATTTTACTGTTATGGAAAATCAAGTTTACAATTTGCATAGACACTGTTTATAGACCTTGGAACGTAATGAAACGTACACTTGCTTCGTCTTTCGTAACCTAATTTTCTGTTAATTTTTCTTGTTGAATTCAGACATTATGTTTTGTGACAAAACTATTGAATAGTTTAAATACATTTGCAATTTTTGCAATGGAATTACAGGTATTATGGATTAGCTGCATGCCATGACGGTACTATATCAGACGTGTTAATACTCTTTTCATGCTATATATTGGACATTGAATTCAGACAATGATGTTAAATAAAATTATTGAATATTTTCAATCTATGTAAATTTCCAATGGAATTACATGCATTATGGATGAACTGCGTGAAACGACGGCACGATAGTAAACGATGTTGATACCCTATTCATTATATAACATCAGTCGGGGTATCATCGATCAACATGTATTTTCAGCAGAAAAACAATAAAAATTAGTAAAACTATTTAACGCAAAATAATAACCATTAAATATATTATCCATCCACTTTTTTTAATACGTCTTATTACTGCATTCCATTTAATATTTGTCAGATAATACTCCGATTTTTACATTAGACATGAGTATACGTATATACACCAATGCAGTAAGTGCTGAAAAAAATTAAAATACTGTAAAACCCTGCAATAACGCGACCCCACTTTTAATGCGATCCAATTTCTTGGACCCCGATTATCGCGTTATAGTGGGATTCCACTGTAATTTACTTATTAAATACAATTACTGGGAACATATTATTTTTAACAAAATTCTTTTCTATGCTTGCTGTTTTGGTCTTTAGGGTGTTTTTGTGTCGAATTCCCTGGTTTTAGTATATGGGCTTTTTATGTAGAATTCCCTGGTTTTAGTATATGGGCTTTTTATGTAAAATTCCCTGGTTTAGTATATGGGTTTTTATGTAGAATTCCCTGGTTTTAGTATATGGGCCTTTTATGTAGGATTCCCTGGTTTTAGTATATGGGCTTCTTATGTAGAATTCCCAGGTTATAGTATATGGGCCTTTTTTTAGAATTCCCCAGTTTTAGTATATCTGCTTTTCATTGTGGATTCCCTGGTTTTAATATATGGGCTTTTTATGTAGGATTCCCTGGTTTTAGTATATGGGCTTCTTATGTAGAATTCTCTGGTTTTAGTATATCTGCTTTTCATGTAGGAATCCCTGGTTTTAGTATATCTGCTTTTCATGTAGGATTCCCTGGTTTAAATATATGGGCTTTTTATGTAGGATTCCCTGGTTTTAGTATACCCGGTAATGTCTTTTTTATGTAGAATTCATGGTTTTAGTATAATGGCTTTTTTATGTAGAATTCCCTGGTTTTAATATATGGGCTAATTTATGTAGAATTCCCTGGTTTTAGTATATGGGCTTTCTATGTAGGATTCCCTGGTTTTAATATACAGGCTTTTTATGTAGGATTCCCTGGTTTTAGTATATCTGCATTTCATGTAGCATTCCCTGGTTTTAATATACAGTGGTACCTCGGGTTACGAACTTAATTCGTTCCAGAACTCGGTTCGTAACCCGAAACATTGAAATCAATGAAATAGAGACAATCCGTTTCAAGATGAAAGAATCGTTCTATTTTATTAACATCTGGTCGTTTACCTGACAAAACGCAAAGAATACGTGTACTTCACATATTAAATAAAGAGAAAGAAAACAACTAAATAAAAAAAAGATTTAGTCCATCTTTCTTACCAAGAAAACGATCATGGGAAATTTGTCACTTTGTTTGCTATTCTGAATCATTAGTTTCAGGAGTTTCTTGTCGCTGTTTCTTGGCAGCCAACTGGGAATCTTTCTGCACCAAGAAACTATCAAGGGAAATTTGTCGCTTCCTTTGCTGGAGAATCTTTCTGAAGTGGGCCATCGCGTTATCATTCATCAGGTTTACTGCCCTGTTAGCAACAAGTTTGTTTGGATGATGGTTCACAATGAAGTCTTCGATGTCTGCCCACTTGCTGCAAATTTCTTTAATCCTGGCAGTTGAAATGGTCACTGGCTCCTCATCATCGGACGACTGCTACTTTTGCTACTTTTGCTGCTGTGTAATAAGGTCAATGAAAGCGAGGCTGCACACACGTGCAAAACTAGGCTACTAGGCTAGCGCTAAGCGATGTTAGTACTGCGTGGCTTTCGTTTGTACTGTACGCGATTGTTGTCTCCAACGTTAAACCTTGCTCTCTCTCTTGCCTTTGTTCGTAACCCGAGGCACTGTTCGTTACCTGCGAGAATTTTTTTTCGAAGTTGTTGTTCATAACCCGAATTGTTTGTGACCTGAGGCGTTCGTAACCCGAGGTATCACTGTATGGGCTTTTTTATGTAGGATTCCCAGGTTTTAAAAATGCTTTTTCATGTAGGATTCCCTGGTTTAAATATATGGGCTTTTTATGTAGGATATCCTGGTTTTAGTATAATGGCTTTTTTATGTAGGATTCCCTGGTTTAAACATATGGGCTTTTTATTGTAGAATTCCCTGGTTTTAATATATGGGCTTTTTAATGTAGGATTCCCTGGTTTAAATATATGGGCTTTTTAATGTAGGATTCCCTGGTTTAAACATAAGGGCTTTTTAATGTAGGATTCCCTGGTTTAAATATATGGGCTTTTTATTGTAGCATTCCCTGGTTTTAATATATGGGCTTTTTATGTAGGATTCCCTGGTTTAAATATATGGGCTTTTTAATGTAGGATTCCCTGGTTTAAATATAAGGGCTTTTTCATGTAGGATTCCCTGGTTTAAGTATATGGGCTTTTTAATGTAGGATTCCCTGGGATCAGAAAGAATAATGTTGAAATGATTATTATTAATTAATCATTCATAAGGGAGAAGAAACTGATGATGGGTAGTAACATTTTAGCTGATTCCAAACAGTGATGTTACTTCTTTTGCACATTTTACGCAGTGGTTATTTTAAGGTCAAGAACTCCAATATAACTAAGGTGAACTCAATGGTTGTGCAAGGGTTTTTATCTATGATGGGTTTTTTTTGGTTAGGAGTTAGATAAATGTTTGACTTTTGTAAGCAATTTTCAACATTCATTTCCTTTTAAGTTACAAGAGCAGTATTTTGATGGAACTGATATGTGCAGCAAATTTGGTTAGTGATATGTACTTTATTGCCCTTTGGTACATGTTGGTTTGATGTCAACCAAAGTATTGGATAAGATCCGAGTCTTGATTAAACAGTATGAGACATTGCAAATTATGGTGTACTCTATATATTCACTTGTAAGTTTAGTAAGGCTGATAACTACACAGATCCAGATCAGAGTACATGTTTGTAGTTGGACTCAAATTTATAGGAGCATGTATGGTATTGTAAACAACCTCTGATCAAATATATTTATTCCACTTGTTAACCTTAATTAACAAAATTTTAACTACATGTGGTTGATCAGTGGAACTTAAGATTAAAGGAAAGAATGAGCTAGATGTATATATGCTAGTCATCACATAATTCAAACCACAGCAATTATCAGGCCAGTAATTTTTACATCTTGACACATAAATAATGATTGCTAGAAAGAAAAAAAAGCTTTTGATGGACATATTTTTGCTAAACTTCATTCAGATGAGCCTGCTACATAGTAGAGTATATTGTGTTATAATGTTGTACATCTGTCTGTTCCTCTTTTGTTTCCTCACCATGACTCTTACGTTTCCCACCATTTACCTTTATTAGACTTTTTAATTAGCTTGCATTTGGAACTAGGAGTAAAGCTTTAAGGTTGAAAACATCAGGTCAAATGTCAAAGCCACATTGACTGAAAGACTGTCTCCATGCAATTACTTGATTGGTTATAAGACACCTTGACCAAACTTTGTGAATGGCTGGCACTTGAGACAAGAATTGCACCTATTGATTTCTGGGCCATGGTTTACAATGACTCGCTGAAGATTCCATACATTAACTTGCTTTACATTAACTTGGCTTCTATTAACTTCTCTAGACCAAACTTTGTGGATGATTAACATTGACACGAGAAAGATGCCAGTCATTTTTGGGGTAAATGTTCATGTTGATGAAACTTCTAACACATTATTGGCTATATCATACAAAGGGAATGGGAGTCAAGTGTGTTTCCCAAGGACACACAAAAGTCAGCTGACCATGACTTGCCCCAGCTGGAATAGAACCCATAAAGTGCCCTACCAACTGAACTAACATGGCTCCGACACAGAACTGAAAGAGTGAAAAACCATTTCCTAAAACTTAGTGAAGTTGTTTGAATGAAATTTCTAAATGGCTTGCATTTAATGCAAGAAGGACACCTATTTATATTAATTTAAAAGGTCATCACTGGGCCACCAAGAATGCAAAACGTCCTATGCCAAAAAAACTATGACCACATCATTAATTTTAAGCAAGAAAGGCATCATCAATAAGATCAGATAAATGTCAAGGTCACAGACCTAAAAAAACATGAAAAATGGTTTCTGCAAAAGATAACTTGACATGGCTGGCATATATTGGACCGTAATTGTATGCACATAATATCCAGAGCTGAGCGGCTGATGTCCTGTATTTAAATACAGTTTGAAATGAATAATTGTATATTCTAACACTGCCACAATATAAGATTGTATGATAGTAATGCTTATTATTTGCATCATGTTCTTTTTTTAGGTTGCCTTTGAAATAATTGGGGCGATAGCAGTGATGACGAACTGTGCTTTAATTGGGATGAATCCAGATGTGCAAAAATTGTTACCTAGCAATATCTCGGCTGTCAACATTGTCATCATATTTGTTATTGTAGAGGTAAGTTTCTGAAAATGGTCTGATCAGCTTTGGGATGGAGAGTTTCTTTAACAAAGCTTGATGAAAAGTATCGCTGTTTCAGTTGATCAGGTGCATGAAACATGGGGGCACTTTTGGTCAATTGACCCTTTATACAATTGAAACATACATGACTGTAGTCTAGAGTCCAGTTTTATGCCCTTCACACATTTTACATCTTTAGGCTTTTTAGATGTGAAAAAAATCTCAGGTTTTATAATAATGTTGACAGATATATCAAATAATAAATGTCAGTCAGTTATGAAACCATTCAGGCTTTGGGGAATAAATATTTCAGATAATAAATGGATCATAAATCAGACACATCCTACAGTCTTGGGAAATATATCAAAGAATAAATGAGGCTGGGGTATTAAATATTTTGAATAAGAAATGGATTGTAACTCAGATAAAAAGCTTGGGGATATACAATAGGCCCAATTAGTTCTTGACAGAGGTGACTGGCAGAAGTAAGAGTTGCAGTGGTTTAGTGGTTATTGTATTGGACTTATGATTGAAAGGTTACAGGTTCAAGACCTATCATCAGCCAATGTCAGATTACATGGTTTGTCCCAGAGCAATGCACTTTACTACAGATGCCTTGATAATAAATTTTTTTTTAAAAAAACTTACATGAATTGCTGTGGAATAAAACAAAATAGTTGAACCAAAAACTGAAGAAACTGATGATTGATATTGAAAATTTTGCTAAATAATAAGAGGCATCATCATCAGATAGACAAGTTTGTATTGGCTTGAATTTACATACAATGACAATACCACAGGTTACACTGTAAACAACAGTTTGTTTAGGTGTTTGTGGGGTCTAAGTAAGATTTATGGATTCCACTGACATTACTTTAAGAAATATTCACATTTTATGTTTTGTGTGAAAATTAAATTTTGTTTAATTAGTGACTTGCCAATGATTGGTACGATGCAGATGTCACTCTACTTGTATCAGCATCAGTGACTGTCATGTCATTAATAATGTTTAGTTTCTTTAAGGTTTTGAAAGCCTGTCATCATTTGCTGCATGTAACTGAAACTAAAATGTAACAATTGGTCACATAGTGGTACACTTTACATACAGTGTAACAATTGGTCACATAGTGGTACACTTTACATATGGTGTAACAATTGGTCACAGTGGTACACTTTACATACAGTGTAACAATTGGTCACATAGTGGTACACTTTACATAGAGTGTAACAATTGGTCACATAGTGGTACACTTTACATACAGTGTAACAATTGGTCACATAGTGGTACACTTTTCATACAGTTTAACAATTGGTCACATAGTGGTACACTTTACATACAGTGTATGTGGTTTATTATTTTCCATATGTCAGCATGTTAACATAGCCTCTTCTATAAATTTGATGGCAAAATATTCCTGTAATTAATTGACTGCATTCATGAAAATTTGACTTGCCTTGTCTACTTGAACTAAATTAGAAAATTATGTTTTCAATATAGAATAGATAATTGAGATTATTTTGATTCTTTAGAGTGATTATTTTCTATAAGACAGGTTTCACTGTGTTTCCTATTGCAGCACATCATTCTAGGTATAAAAGCAGCAGTGGCCTATTTTATCCCTGATGTTCCAAAGTGGGTGGAAATAGAAATGGCTAGGATGGCATACCAGTCTAGACTGGCTCTTCAAAAGGAGGTAAGAATAGACTTATAGGTCATGCTGATATCAAATTGATTGTAAATATAAACATATTGGTAAAGTTCATAAATAATTACTAAAACAGAGATGTATGAAGAGAGGCCATTTGTATCACAAACACTGAAAATAACAGAAGTATTATTTTGTAGATAAAGTACAAAAAAGTTGGGAATTCCTACAAAGAAAACATGGACTTACTGCTGCAAGAAACAATCTATGAATGTGTTGTTAGCCCTAATGTGTAAAATGTATGTTTAGATTGGGACCAGTATTCAAAATCTGAAGAAAAAAAACGTACATAGACATGATACAAATATTACAAGCCATGACACTAGAAATCCATGAACAATCACATCCATCATGGCTGAACTTTAGTGGGACCTTTAGAAATGAGAAAGGATAAGATCTGCTTAGCAGTTCAAGACAAGATAGTTAATGGCTATCAGACATCAACAAAAATTGACCCTTAGGCCTAGGTTTATCACATACCATAACAAGGTTGAATCCTAGATGCAGCACAGACACCTACATATAATTTTTATCAAGAGTTTGACAAATTAATCTTTCAGGGCAAGCCTTGACAAGCATCATGCTGCAAATATTTAAAACTATGATATTTTCTGCTTTCTTTCTTATTTTTTTGTATATACCTAACATAAATTGAATCGTAGTATGTTATGATATTGTCCCTACATCTATCTGTCCCTCCATCCTGCAAAATAACTCAAGTTGATCACCGTTCGCATTTACCATACTTTGTGGATAGCTTGCACTTTGGTTATGGAAGAATCCTATCAGTTTTGAGGTCAAAGGTCAAGATTACTGTAACTAAAAGAAGGAAAATAATAACACAGTAACTCAGTTTTCCACTATCTTAACACAGTAACTCAGTTTTCCACTATCTTAATACAGTAACTCAGTTTTCCTCTATCTTAACAAAGTAACTCAGCTTTCCACTATCTTAACACAGTAACTCAGTTTTCCACTATCTTAACATGGTAACTCAATTTTCCACTATCTTAACACAGTAACTCAGTTTTCCACTATCTTAACACAGTAACTCAGTTTTCCACTATCTTAACATGGTAACTCAATTTTCCACTATCTTAACACAGTAACTCAGTTTTCCACTATCTTAACACAGTAACTCAGCTTTCCACTATCTTAACACAGTAACTCAGCTTTCCACTATCTTAACACAGTAACTCAGCTTTCCACTATCTTAATACAGTAACTCAGTTTTCCACTATCTTAACACAGTAACTCAGTTTTCCATCAAATCTACAGTTACTGAACTTTGTGCATTGCTTGCACATGGATAAAAATACCATGTTGATTTCAGTGTCAAATGTTTCAAGGTCATTGACTGAAGGAAGAAATTTAGGATTGAGTTTCTTAGAAACAATGATTTTATTTACTGTTGCTCTTTTTCCATTCCATGCACACCTGGACAATAGTATTCAGAGTTTGTCAAATATAATAAGAAGAAAAAATTATTCATGCTGATTATGTCACTCCGTCAGAGCTTATAATATAACAAATAGCTTCAATATATATATACATATGTTTCATACATGATATACTTTCTGCAACTTTTATCCAGCTTTATCAATAAAATCATGATTATTTATGAATGTGTTTTGTCAGGAAAATCTCTCATTTCAGTGATATTTTACTCAGATTAGAATCTGAAAATGTTTGGTGCAGTATGGTCCCAAAAAATTATCAACGGGTATGGGTGGTATTTTGACATGTTATTTGGAATATTTGTTGACTTTTGAGGAATTCTTAACACATCTCACATTGAAATCTTATACCATGAGTACTCATAAGTTGTGTAAAACTGCCATAAACCCGATCTACCTCTGCATACTGTACCAGCAAACTAGCATCAGCATTATTTGTTCCACTGATTACTCCTAGCAAACAGGTCATGTACACAGACCTGCTGGTTGTTGTTGTTGTAGGGTTTAATGCAATTTTTCAGCACAAGATAGGCTATACATGGTGGCCAGTATTAATGGTGGAGGAAGAACCTGAAAACCCCCAGAAAGAACCACCGATCCACAAGAAGCCACTGGCAAGTTTTCTCACATACCAATATTGGCCGAATCCAAGACTCGAACCCATGCAGACAGGTAAAATGGCAGTGATCCGTAATGGAGAGCTCTTTAGACCACTCGGCCACTCAATGCCCCTCTGAGACCTGCTGGTGCATAGGTCCATATATTTGCAGTTGGACTTATTTGGTCTGTCAGTACATACGGTATGTAAAAGAAATCACTTTTGAAAAATATTTTACTCAACTAGTCTGATATCCTTCAAAATATTTATATAAAATATTAATTGCATTATGACTAAGATGGTTCTCTGTGCTTGTTAAATAACATCAACTGCATTATGACTAATTTGGTTCTCTACACATATTTAAATAACATTAACTGCATTATGACTAAGATGGTTTTCTGTGCATATTTAAATAACTTTAATTGCATTATGACTAAGATGGTTTTCTGTGCATATTTAAATAACATTAACTGCATTATGACTAAGATGGTTCTCTATGCATATTTATATAACATATTAATTGCATTATGACTAAGATGGTTTTCTGTGCATATTTAAATAACATTAACTGCATTATGACTAAGATGGTTTTCTGTGCATATTTAAATAACATTAACTGCATTATGACTAAGATGGTTTTCTGTGCATATTTAAATAACATTAACTGCATTATGACTAAGATGGTTCTCTATGCATATTTATATAACATATTAATTGCATTATGACTAAGATGGTTCTCTGTGCATATTTAAATAACATTAACTGCATTATGACTAAGATGGTTTTCTGTGCATATTTAAATAACATTAACTGCATTATGACTAATTTGGTTCTCTATGCATATTTATATAACATATTAATTGCATTATGACTAAGATGGTTTTCTGTGCATATTTAAATAACTTTAATTGCATTATGACTAAGATGGTTTTCTGTGCATATTTAAATAACATTAACTGCATTATGACTAAGATGGTTCTCTATGCATATTTAAATAACATATTAATTGCATTATGACTAAGATGGTTCTCTATGCATATTTAAATAACATTAACTGCATTATGACTAAGATGGTTTTCTGTGCATATTTAAATAACTTTAATTGCATTATGACTAAGATGGTTTTCTGTGCATATTTAAATAACATTAACTGCATTATGACTAAGATGGTTCTCTATGCATATTTATATAACATATTAATTGCATTATGACTAAGATGGTTCTCTGTGCATATTTAAATAACATTAACTGCATTATGACTAAGATGGTTCTCTGTGCATGTTAAATAACATTAACTGCATTATGACTAATTTGGTTCTCTATACATTTTTAAATAACATTAACTGCATTATGACTAAGATGGTTTTCTGTGCATATTTAAATAACATTAACTGCATTATGACTAATTTGGTTCTCTATACATTTTTAAATAACATATTAATTGCATTATGACTAAGATGGTTCTCTGTGCATTTTTAAATAACATTAACTGCATTATGACTAAGATGGTTCTCTGTGCATGTTAAATAACATTAACTGCATTATGACTAATTTGGTTCTCTATACATTTTTAAATAACATTAACTGCATTATGACTAATTTGGTTCTCTATACATTTTTAAATAACATTAACTGCATTATGACTAATTTGGTTCTCTATACATTTTTAAATAACATATTAATTGCATTATGACTAAGATGGTTCTCTGTGCTTGTTAAATAACATCAACTGCATTATGACTAATTTGGTTCTCTGTGCATATTTAAATAACATATTAATTGCATTATGACTAAGATGGTTCTCTATGCATATTTATATAACATATTAACTGCATTATGACTAAGATGGTTCTCTGTGCATGTTAAATAACATTAACTGCATTATGACTAAGATGGTTCTCTATACATTTTTTAAATAACATTAACTGCATTATGACTAAGATGGTTCTCTATACATTTTTAAATAACATATTAATTGCATTATGACTAAGATGGTTCTCTGTGCATGTTAAATAACATTAACTGCATTATGACTAATTTGGTTCTCTATACATTTTTAAATAACATTAACTGCATTATGACTAATTTGGTTCTCTATACATTTTTAAATAACATATTAATTGCATTATGACTAAGATGGTTCTCTGTGCATGTTAAATAACATTAACTGCATTATGACTAATTTGGTTCTCTATACATTTTTAAATAACATTAACTGCATTATGACTAATTTGGTTCTCTATACATTTTTAAATAACATATTAATTGCATTATGACTAAAATGGTTCTCTGTGCATGTTAAATAACATTAACTGCATTATGACTAAGATGGTTCTCTGTGCATGTCAAATAACATTAATTGCATTATGACTAAGATGGTTCTCTGTGCATGTTAAATAACATTAACTGCATTATGACTAATTTGGTTCTCTATACATTTTTAAATAACATTAACTGCATTATGACTAATTTGGTTCTCTATACATTTTTAAATAACATATTAATTGCATTATGACTAAGATGGTTCTCTGTGCATGTTAAATAACATTAACTGCATTATGACTAAGATGGTTCTCTGTGCATGTTAAATAACATTAACTGCATTATGACTAATTTGGTTCTCTATACATTTTTAAATAACATTAACTGCATTATGACTGATTTGGTTCTCTATACATTTTTAAATAACATATTAATTGCATTATGACTAAGATGGTTCTCTGTGCATGTTAAATAACATTAATGACTAAGATGGTTCTCTGTGCATGTTAAATAACATTAACTGCATTATGACTAATTTGGTTCTCTATACATTTTTAAATAACATTAACTGCATTATGACTAATTTGGTTCTCTATACATTTTTAAATAACATTAACTGCATTATGACTAATTTGGTTCTCTATACATTTTTAAATAACATATTAATTGCATTATGACTAAGATGGTTCTCTGTGCATGTTAAATAACATTAACTGCATTATGACTAATTTGGTTCTCTATACATTTTTAAATAACATATTAATTGCATTATGACTAAGATGGTTCTCTGTGCATGTTAAATAACATTAACTGCATTATGACTAATTTGGTTCTCTAAATATTTTTTAAATAACATTAACTGCATTATGACTAAGATGGTTCTCTATGCATATTTATATAACATATTAATTGCATTATGACTAAGATGGTTCTCTGTGCATGTTAAATAACATTAACTGCATTATGACTAATTTGGTTCTCTATATATTTTTAAATAACATATTAATTGCATTATGACTAATTTGGTTCTCTATATATTTTTTAAATAACATATTAATTGCATTATGACTAATTTGGTTCTCTATATATTTTTAAATAACATATTAATTGCATTATGACTAATTTGGTTCTCTATATATTTTTAAATAACATATTAATTGCATTATGACTAATTTGGTTCTCTATATATTTTTTAAATAACATATTAATTGCATTATGACTAATTTGGTTCTCTATATATTTTTTAAATAACTTATTAATTGCATTATGACTAATTTGGTTCTCTATATATTTTTAAATAACATATTAATTGCATTATGACTAAGATGGTTCTCTGTGCATGTTAAATAACATTAACTGCATTATGACTAATTTGGTTCTCTATATATTTTTAAATAACATATTAATTGCATTATGACTAATTTGGTTCTCTATATATTTTTAAATAACATATTAATTGCATTATGACTAAGATGGTTCTCTGTGCATGTTAAATAACATTAACTGCATTATGACTAATTTGGTTCTCTATGCATATTTATATAACATATTAATTGCATTATGACTAATTTGGTTCTCTATATATTTTTAAATAACATATTAATTGCATTATGACTAAGATGGTTTTCTGTGCATATTTAAATAACATATTAACTGTATTATGACTAAGATGGTTCTCTATACATTTTTATATAACATATTAATTGCATTATGACTAATTTGGTTCTCTATATATTTTTAAATAACATATTAATTGCATTATGACTAATTTGGTTCTCTATATATTTTTAAATAACATATTAATTGCATTATGACTAATTTGGTTCTCTATATATTTTTAAATAACATATTAATTGCATTATGACTAATTTGGTTCTCTATATATTTTTAAATAACATATTAACTGTATTATGACTAAGATGGTTCTCTATACATTTTTATATAACATATTAATTGCATTATGACTAATTTGGTTCTCTATATATTTTTAAATAACATATTAATTGCATTATGACTAATTTGGTTCTCTATATATTTTTAAATAACATATTAATTGCATTATGACTAATTTGGTTCTCTATACATTTTTAAATAACATATTAATTGCATTATGACTAATTTGGTTCTCTATACATTTTTAAATAACATATTAATTGCATTATGACTAATTTGGTTCTCTATATATTTTTAAATAACATATTAATTGCATTATGACTAAGATGGTTCTCTGTGCATGTTAAATAACATTAACTGCATTATGACTAATTTGGTTCTCTATATATTTTTAAATAACATATTAATTGCATTATGACTAATTTGGTTCTCTATATATTTTTAAATAACATATTAATTGCATTATGACTAAGATGGTTCTCTGTGCATGTTAAATAACATTAACTGCATTATGACTAAGATGGTTCTCTGTGCATGTTAAATAACATTAACTGCATTATGACTAATTTGGTTCTCTATACATTTTTAAATAACATTAACTGCATTATGACTAATTTGGTTCTCTATACATTTTTAAATAACATTAACTGCATTATGACTAATTTGGTTCTCTATACATTTTTAAATAACATATTAATTGCATTATGACTAAGATGGTTCTCTGTGCATGTTAAATAACATTAACTGCATTATGACTAATTTGGTTCTCTATACATTTTTAAATAACATATTAACTGCATTATGACTAAGATGGTTCTCTGTGCATATTTAAATAACATATTAATTGCATTATGACTAAGATGGTTCTCTGTGCATGTTAAATAACATTAACTGCATTATGACTAATTTGGTTCTCTATATATTTTTAAATAACATATTAATTGCATTATGACTAATTTGGTTCTCTGTGCATATTTATATAACATATTAACTGCATTATGACTAAGATGGTTCTCTGTGCATATTTAAATAACATTAACTGCATTATGACTAAGATGGTTCTCTGTGCATATTTAAATAACATTAACTGCATTATGACTAAGATGGTTTTCTGTGCATATTTAAATAACATTAACTGCATTATGACTAATTTGGTTCTCTATACATTTTTAAATAACATATTAATTGCATTATGACTAAGATGGTTCTCTGTGCATATTTAAATAACATTAACTGCATTATGACTAATTTGGTTCTCTATATATTTTTAAATAACATATTAATTGCATTATGACTAAGATGGTTCTCTGTGCATGTTAAATAACATTAACTGCATTATGACTAATTTGGTTCTCTATACATTTTTAAATAACATATTAACTGTATTATGACTAAGATGGTTCTCATGCAATTTTTTAGGAATAATCAGTAAAACAAACTGCTTAAACCTTATATGCCAGTTAGGTTAGTGATAAATCTGTGTTTATGTTGTTTGAATATGTACAATATGTTATTTTATTTCATTTAAGCTTTTCCTTTTTTTCCCTTCGGTTTACAGATATATTTAGGTATTTAAATTTTTTTAATTTGTCATTATTATCACTGCACATAAAACTAGCTTTTATTTTCAAACATTCTGCTTACTTGTCTCTTTCCCATTCTTTTTTCTAATGTCAGACTCATTAGTTTGTATTAGTTGGAGACATTTTATGTAACTTTGCCCAAGTATATAGCATGTTTTGATGATATGTCATGTATACTATTCATGATTCCTGTTTCAGTGTCAAAGCCAGTCAGTGTCAAGACCATAACAAGGGAAATACAATTCTTTTGACTAGTGTCCTTGTCTTTTGAACTTGAACTCTTGAACCACTGAAAATATTTTCATGAAATATTACCCCAAGTATATAACATGACATGTCACATGTCTAGAAATCAAGGTTACAGCATGAAGGAATGTAATTCTGGGGCATTGTTACTTGTCCAAGAAATCTTATGAACCAATGAAGATGTTAAAGTGAAACTTTAACCCGTTATATGTAATGGCTAGGTAATATCACTTACCAGTTGCATGCCATTTACCTCTAGGTTGTACAGTCACCAATGTCTCCATCCCATGTAAACCTTGACTCTAGTATATTAGTTTGTGAAGTACAAGAAGAAAAATATATATTTTTAAGAATACATTGCCTTCACACTCTTTCTTTATGGAATTTAAACATGTCAAATGAAGAATATTTAATGAATACTTGCCTTTACAGTCTTTCTTAAATGAAATCTAGCATGTCACATGAAGGGGCATTGAATGAATACTTTGTCTCTGCAGATATTCTTGATAGGATTAAGCATGTCACATGAACAGGCATTGAATGAATACCTTGCTGTTACAGTCTTTCTTGACAGAATAAGCATGTCACATGAACAGGCATTGAATGAATACCTTGCTGTTACAGTCTTTCTTGACAGAATAAGAATGTCACATGAAGGTGCATTGAATGAATGAATACCTTGCTGTTACAGTCTTTCTTGACAGAATAAGCATGTCACATGAAGATGCATTGAATGAATACCTTGCTGTTACAGTCTTTCTTGACAGAATAAGCATGTCACATGAACAGGCATTGAATGAATACCTTGCTGTTACAGTCTTTCTTGACAGAATAAGCATGTCACATGAAGGTGCATTGAATGAATGAATACCTTGCTGTTACAGTCTTTCTTGACAGAATAAGCATGTCACATGAAGGTGCATTGAATGAATACCTTGCTGTTACAGTCTTTCTTGACAGAATAAGCATGTCACATGAAGGTGCATTGAATGAATACCTTGCTGTTACAGTCTTTCTTGACAGAATAAGCATGTCACATGAAGGGGACATTAAGATTCTGTTTGTTTGCAGCAATTACTAAGATTAAATGTATGAAGTGCATTGTTTGATAAAATTGTAATGCTCAGATTCCAGTTTTTAAAAGCTGGCATTCCATCATATCATAGGAGCTGGCATCTCTGCATCAGTGTGTAGAATCATTATTTCACAAATTTCATTTTCACTCTTTAGCTTTTTTTGAAGAATCCAATTTGGTAAGAGATTTTGTAATGTTTCATGTTTTCATATTTGTGATGCACAATGTGCTTTGTTATTATTTGAACAACATTTATCAGAATGTTTGTTCTTAATGCCTACAATTTTGCATGGGTTTCTACATACCTAAATATTTCTTTGCATTGTTTACATTTTTTCTTAAGTTAACTTTATGGATACCATTCTGAATTTTGTTTCTCAACTTGAATTGTGAAATGTAAATTAAAGTATATATTCAGAAAAAAATGGTTTTAAAATGTCTTCCTCTTTCACTTTGTAAAATTGTTCTATTTTGCATTATACTAAGTTAATTTTCTGGGAATTAGGTTATACCATTCAGAATTATTCCATCAAGTTACTTGAATGAAAATACAACCATAAGTAATTATTCCATCAAGTTACTTTAATGAAAATACAACCAATTATACATTCTAGATATAGGCTGGAACACACTATAACATATATTGTGTTTAAGTTCCAGTGTGAGCACCAGTTTTGTACTTTTATCTACTCTTTTGAGACATAAATCTTTTTAAAGCTTGCAGATCATTCTGTGTTAAATTTCAAATTGTTGATGAGTAAGGAAAAATATACTTTTTGTTTCTTAATTTGCATCAGTATCACATATATACACATAACATTTTCAGTATAGCATTTTCAGTTATAATCTAAAAACAAGAGGCCAAACTAGGCCTGATATCACTCAACCTGGTTGAATCAGTGAGTGGTCTCCCATTATAGTTCCATTATTTACTAAATTTATAACTATGAAGTCAATATTATTGATAATTTACAAGTAAATTATCGATCTATCAAATAGTGTTGTTCCGATTATCGATTATAATCGATCATCAATTGGTTGAGCAAACCAGTTAAGAAAATTTCTGACCGATTCCCATCACTACTATCAAAGCATTTCTAGAAACAAGTTCCTGTCATACATTGCATCCCAGGACATGTAAAGAATTAAATTCTACATACCAGTAGACAGATTTTGTGTTAAATTTTAGACTTTCATAAAATTACCTCATTTGTAATCACTTTTTTGGGGCCTTTCTTCGCATGTGAAGTTATTGGGAAAACTGTATTTAAATTAATTTTAGATCATTTCAGCTACTTGGTAAATCCTGCAACCAACTTTATAATTGTATATATGTATTACACAGAGTTCCCACACTACTGGGAAGTCTGGAGAAATGATAATCTTTTCCTGACCATGAAAAGTCCTTTAATTTGACAAATATTAGTGAAAGTCAGGAAAAGCCTGGGAATTATAATTGAGTTGTAACTAATCTGAACATGAGTTAAATTTATCAAGTTCTAACCAGAATATTCAGAAGGTGCTGTATGGATTATTTGGTTGCTTACAATAAACATATATGCCAAGTCAATCCAAACACTCAGTGGATTAGATTTGTCTAGTAGACTTTTATTTTCAAAGTCAACTCGATATCATATTTCCCCTTACAAAGAAGGTATTGAAACCAGTCTAGCATCACAAGAAGCCAACATGGTGGTGGCAAAGCATAGACACTTTTGCTGGATGGCCTAGCAAAACTTTAAATGTTGTTAGATTGAGTCATACCTGCATGAAATCAATATGAAAATTACTCATTTTTCTCAGAAATTGTGATTATTAAAATCGTTATGTCTTAAATACTGAAAGACAAGATAAAACTATGGTGTTGATGAAATGTGACTTGGTACTCGCATTTTGGATTGCTAGTCGCATTAGTACACATTTCTAACAACCCACAATTTCAAATATTGTAGAAGAAAAAAATTAAATGAAAGTCATATATTGGTTGTAATAAAAATACAAAAGAACAATTTTTTTTCCATGTTAATATCTTCTGAGAACAACTTCTGGTCTTTTGTTTTATCACATGACCACTACGTTAACATGTGCTCACTGCCTGATAAATCAGACTGGCCAGATTGCTGCATTTTACAAAAACATTTTGACTTTCATTTAATATAATTGAATTCTGTATAATGGCATTAAAAAAGAGTTTGTTGTTGATCTCACATCACTATTGGATTTTTGATGTCGTCTTTTTTAGATTTGGGAAGTTATGTGTATAGTAATGTGAATAGTGAGTACCAGGTCAGGTTAAAGACATAACAAATTGCCATTTCTGAGAAAATAAATAGTTTTCCTATTGATTACTTGCAGGTAAAAGTCAATATAACATGTGTTTAAATTTTCTAGACCCACTGGTAAGCGACTACCATATGTCACTTTCACATGGTGGCAGCAAATTCCAAATTTTTGATAAGCATTGACACCACACCCAAACCTTCATCTCCAAATATGAAAATGGGGTGGGAATATTTAGAGGAAACTCGGATTAGAAAACGGACTGCTATTCATTTTAAGCCAAATTTGTTGTAAAAATGTTGAATCTGCGAGCTGAAAAAAGAAATTGTCGTTCCAGGTAATATACATTAAAAAAACGATTTAGGGCCCCTGTATCAATACAGGTTTGGGGACTGGTTTAATGAATTACAAGAAGACAAGTTGAAAATTCAGTCTATGTCTATACAACAGTATATAAATAATTTTGTAGGTCTTTTTTCAAAATTAAAATCAACCCTCTCAAAAATGTTTTTTAAATGATGGATTTTGAAATAGATTGTCTTACGAGATTAGGTTGTTTGAAAAATATTATTTGTGATTTTATTTGCACAGATAAATTCAGGGTTAAACTCTGTTCGTTACAAGATAAGATTAAAATTATTTGTGTTTATTGTTTTTTATAATATACTGTAATAGAAAATGTTGCACTCTATGAGATTCTAAAGAATTCTAAAGCAATATATATATTTTGCTTTATAATTCTTTAGAATTAAAGATTTAAAAGAACACAAAACATTATTTTCATTATGTTGTTCCCACTTAGCAACATAATGTAGATCAGAAAAATAAAGTTAGAATATTGATTCTTTACAATGAAATGACTTCACACTTTTATATGGGATAATTTCTTGATTTTAGATCCACAGTCAACAATTTTTCTGCTGCAAAGAACATTGTAATATTTGTAAACTCTTCATCTGCATCAAACATGACCTTTATACTGCCTCATGGACTACTTTGACCTAATACTTAGTCTTAATAATCTTAATAGTTTTAATCGTTACTTAAGCATTCTTCCACAATGATCAAGATAATTTGTTAATTATAACACATTTATACAAGCTAACAATTCATATTCTCATTAGCAGTTTTGAAGGTTAAATCAGTACTAGCCAACCTGGCTTTAATGTACAAAACCAGACCAAGCCTAATGTCAGTTGCATTATTCAACTAAAACTTTGCTAAATTATTGATATACACTGTATTACGTGCTTAGGCTCGAATAAACAGTAACATAGAAATATTGAAAATAACAAGCTTTTAAAAACTTGATAAACAATTTATTAAGCACAAATATTTTCCAGAAAAGAAAAATAAACTTGCGGTTTTAAGAATCAGTTCCAAAATTAATCCAAAAATAATTCAAAATATAATCCACTACTGAAATTGCAAAAGTCCTGGTAATATAAATCTAATAATAATTCCCAGTTAAAATCTTAGTGAAGCATCCAAGATGGAAGACGATGTCACATAATGATGTCAGTTCTGGTCTTATGAAATTCAATGAGCACAATTATTTTCCAGATAAATAACAAAATAAATCCTCTTGATCCAAATGAATTGAAAAAATTTCCAGTTCAAGGTAATTTAAAATAACTTAAAACGACACACAACTTAGTATTCTAACAGCCCAAGTTCTACTAAATATTCCCTCCAAAACATAATTTATATACCTGTTTTTACGTAAACAAGGAAGGGGTCACATGATCTACTAGAATCTTTAGAACAAATTTACGTTCAAAAAATCTCATACACACTGTATGACCCAACTAAAAATAGAAAGATCTTTATAACAAAGCTCCATAATGTCCTTGGAATCAACCAATCATTTTAAAAGCTTGTTTACAACTCTGAAGCCAGGTCAGAAATGAGGTCAACATCTGGTGTTTATTTGTAGAGTACATGTCATCTCCCAATGAATGAATCTTAACTTAAAATGTCAAATTTGAATCTGACAAACAAACAATTAAAACAAAAATAAATGACTTAAATCAAATATACATAACAACTGCTTCTTTTTTAACTTGCAAACCACTTATTATGCAGAGGCACATGTGGGTCCCAGTTTTTTCTCATGGAACATGCAAATGTAGACTATAAGGCAGATGTAGACTATTTGCTTCATATACATGTAATCATTTTTAAAAAATCAAAATAGGTCAATGAAAGCATATATTATTAATTTTGGTATCAACATCATGAAATTTGCAAGTTTTTTTTTTGTTATATTGATGTATTGATTTTATGCGCGATTTTTGGAGAAAATATTTTTTTCACAAATGACACAAAGAAGAAGAAAATATTGATCAATGAAAATATTGTTGATTGCTTACTGGTGGCAACACTGTAAGAAAAATTAGGAAATAATGTAAGAATGTCTTGTCAAATAAAATTCATGTTTTCAGTGTATTTTTAATTGGTCTCAGTATATTCATAATATAGTATGCCTTCTTATTTTAACATGTTTAAAAAAATATCACTGCAAATCACGTGTTTTATTGATAGCCTAATTAAGTGCTTAATTAGTGGCTAAGTTTATTTTGACAACTATTGAGAACAAATGGTCCTTTATCACAATGACTCAAGCTAAGTTAGTTCAATACATGAATGATGTCAACATTATGGTAAGTTCTGGGTGTAAGCTCATTCCAGTTTCTTCTTAAAATCACACACCATGAAGACACCCAAAGTTTTTGCTTCTGTCCATCCATGGAATGTTCTTTAGAATTTGTAGAGATACATTTAAAATTTATAAAAACATGTGAAAGGCTTCATCTTGTTGCATTTTTTTTCACACAATGTTTTCTTTTAATTCATGTATAGTGTTTTGTACAAACAATAAGGAGTTTTACTAAGTCATTGCCTTGTGTTAATACAATTTTTATCTTGAGAAATTAACATGTAGGCATACTGCTTAGTTTGTCCCTGTCAGTTAATGAGTGGAATTCAAGCTATCAATCTTTTATTAATTTCTGTTTGCTTGCAATGGATGCACTTACACTGCACAGATTTGCGAGGACTGCATGTAAAGTTGATTTATATTAAAAAAAATTTCCTGAAATTACTGACTTCAGTTGACTTCTTCGTCAAAAGATGTTATTTTTCTGATATACAAGTTACTATTACCACCTCCTTCTAACCAAATGTAAAAATTAAATAAATTTGAGTCTTCTTCTCATTTTCTGTCATTGATGCTTATATATACATTTGCTGGTGAATTATTGAAGGAGAGGTGTGTCAAATTTTTGTGTTTCAGCAGAAACTCACATCATAATGTTTTTGTTCAAAGGCAAGACTGCATTCTGAAGAACACTTGTTTAAACATTTCTTTTTTTTCTTTTTCTTTTTCAGCAAATAGAAAGGGCTGAGAAGGAAAGAATTCTGAGAAGACAGATACATGCTAATCGTGTCTGAAAAGAAGCTGGTATATAAGTAGAATGATGAACAGGTCTATCAGGAACAAGTAATGAACAAGTTTTATTTTGTCCCCAGAAAATGGAGCCATCAAACCTAAAGCCAGGCAATTTAACACTTGTATATGCATTTATGGTTGAATGGGTAAAAGAATGGACAGGTGTGTGATTGTCTAGCTTACATGGATACAAATTTACTGTCTTTCTTTTACTCTTAAGCTCAAGGATGTGACGTTTTACTATTAATTTTACCTCACTGAATTTCTCATCTACATGTCATAGAGATGTAACTTTGGGTAATATATTAAAGTTATGAACTGTCTTTACTGACTTTTAGCCAAGCCAGTGCCCCTGCAAAAAAGGGTATATGCTGTCTTTACTGACTTTTAAGTCAAGTCAGTGCCCCTGCTGTATAGGCTGTTTATTTTGCTGATTACTCCTAACAAACTGTACAGACACAGATCTGACAAACTGTACAGACACAGATCTGACAAACTGTACAGACACAGATCTGACAAACTGTACAGACACAGATCTGACAAACTGTACAGACACAGATCTGACAGCACATGATGCAATGTCAGATCTAGTTATGTGATGTTTGCAGATTGACTAGTCTTGTGTAAGTGAGCACAGTATATGCGGTATTCAAGAAATATACAATACTTTGGAAATTGTTTTGACCTTATGTGTTCACTCTTTATATATTAATGAGTGCATTACCACTCTCTTGTATGTAGTATACTTTAAATGCCCCCATGCATGGACCAGTAAACTGTAAATTTGAATTGGTCAGTGTCACATACAAGTAACATTATCTAGTTCAGTTTACAGTTCATAAAAGTCTCCATGAATGGCTCACAATATGATGTTGTATGTAACAGTTCATTAATTAGTTCGCAATTAAAACATAAATTGATGGACAGGCAAATAGTCGGATGCATGAGAACCATTGATATTATTTGTGCTATTTCCAAAGTAATGTTTCGAGTCTGAATCGCAAGTATATTAGAAACTTGAGTGATGCATGTTGTAAGACCTGAGAACATTTAGAATAAATTTTAAGGAATACAGTGTCATTTAATGCATAGTATATTCATTTAAGCTCTTTTTGAAAATAATATGAGTTTGGTTGAGAAAAGATAATGAAATTCCCAACATGGCTAATTTTTTGGACAGTTTACATTATGCTTTGAAATAAATAATGGAACAGTGCATGAAATTAACAAGTTTGAAAGCTTAACTGACCATTTTGATTTCAGAACTCAAGAAATTTAAATTGAGAACATCATTAAATAAGTCTCAGTTTTTAATACAACATAGTCTATATCAGGGAAGGGGCAGATAATAATTACAGTGTGACCCTGCTATAGCCCAGTTATAACATAAATTTGGATATACAAAAATTGTGGTGTGGCTCTTGTAATTTCGCATACATGTATTTTTCTTGTATATGAAAAATATTCTTTCTTAAAAGTATGAAAAATAACATGTAAAAAGTTTATTATCATTTTGGGGAAGAGATCAAAAGTGCTGTGAAAGTTTCCTTTTTGCAGGGAAAAAGTTTATGCTTATGATTGCTACAAATTACAGCATAAACACTAATTCAATTTCCAATTGTTTGAAACCATTTATATCTGGCTGTTAAGTTAAATGAAGATGGTCTATATTGCGAAGATGTTTGTTTACATATTTTCACTTCTCTATAAATAGCTTCATCCTCTTGATAGCCTTGGCCAGATTATAGCTGTCTCCAGCTGACCAAAATTTAGGCCAATTAAAGTACATATACATGTAGCATGTAAACATATATAACCGCATGTTACTGGCAACAGTATCCTAGTAAATCGTTTAGTGTCCATTGGATATAGATCAAATGACAACTACCATTTTTTATATATGTAATATTTGTTTACCTGGGTGCGACTGATATATTAATTTTAACGTGAAATAATCAGATCCATAAAATCTTCATATACACATACATTACTTAATTTTCATATACACATACATTACTTAATTTTCATATACACATACATTACTTAATTTTCATATACACATACATTACTTAATTTTCATATACACATACATTACTTAATTTTCATATACACATACATTACTTAATTTTCATATACACATACATTACTTAATTTTCATATACACATACATTACTTAATTTTCATATACACATACATTACTTAATTTTCATATACACATACATTACTTAATTTTCATATACACATACATTACTTAATTTTCATATACACATACATTACTTAATTTTCATATACACATACATTACTTAATTTTCATATACACATACATTACTTAATTTTCATATACACATACATTACTTAATTTTCATATACACATACATTACTTAATTTTCATATACACATACATTACTTAATTTTCATATACACATACATTACTTAATTTTCATATACACATACATTACTTAATTTTCATATACACATACATTACTTAATTTTCATATACACATACATTACTTAATTTTCATATACACATACATTACTTAATTTTCATATACACATACATTACTTAATTTTCATATACACATACATTACTTAATTTTCATATACACATACATTACTTAATTTTCATATACACATACATTACTTAATTTTCATATACACATACATTACTTAATTTTCATATACACATACATTACTTAATTTTCATATACACATACATTACTTAATTTTCATATACACATACATTACTTAATTTTCATATACACATACATTACTTAATTTTCATATACACATACATTACTTAATTTTCATATACACATACATTACTTAATTTTCATATACACATACATTACTTAATTTTCATATACACATACATTACTTAATTTTCATATACACATACATTACTTAATTTTCATATACACATACATTACTTAATTTTCATATACACATACATTACTTAATTTTCATATACACATACATTACTTAATTTTCATATACACATACATTACTTAATTTTCATATACACATACATTACTTAATTTTCATATACACATACATTACTTAATTTTCATATACACATACATTACTTAATTTTCATATACACATACATTACTTAATTTTCATATACACATACATTACTTAATTTTCATATACACATACATTACTTAATTTTCATATACACATACATTACTTAATTTTCATATACACATACATTACTTAATTTTCATATACACATACATTACTTAATTTTCATATACACATACATTACTTAATTTTCATATACACATACATTACTTAATTTTCATATACACATACATTACTTAATTTTCATATACACATACATTACTTAATTTTCATATACACATACATTACTTAATTTTCATATACACATACATTACTTAATTTTCATATACACATACATTACTTAATTTTCATATACACATACATTACTTAATTTTCATATACACATACATTACTTAATTTTCATATACACATACATTACTTAATTTTCATATACACATACATTACTTAATTTTCATATACACATACATTACTTAATTTTCATATACACATACATTACTTAATTTTCATATACACATACATTACTTAATTTTCATATACACATACATTACTTAATTTTCATATACACATACATTACTTAATTTTCATATACACATACATTACTTAATTTTCATATACACATACATTACTTAATTTTCATATACACATACATTACTTAATTTTCATATACACATACATTACTTAATTTTCATATACACATACATTACTTAATTTTCATATACACATACATTACTTAATTTTCATATACACATACATTACTTAATTTTCATATACACATACATTACTTAATTTTCATATACACATACATTACTTAATTTTCATATACACATACATTACTTAATTTTCATATACACATACATTACTTAATTTTCATATACACATACATTACTTAATTTTCATATACACATACATTACTTAATTTTCATATACACATACATTACTTAATTTTCATATACACATACATTACTTAATTTTCATATACACATACATTACTTAATTTTCATATACACATACATTACTTAATTTTCATATACACATACATTACTTAATTTTCATATACACATACATTACTTAATTTTCATATACACATACATTACTTAATTTTCATATACACATACATTACTTAATTTTCATATACACATACATTACTTAATTTTCATATACACATACATTACTTAATTTTCATATACACATACATTACTTAATTTTCATATACACATACATTACTTAATTTTCATATACACATACATTACTTAATTTTCATATACACATACATTACTTAATTTTCATATACACATACATTACTTAATTTTCATATACACATACATTACTTAATTTTCATATACACATACATTACTTAATTTTCATATACACATACATTACTTAATTTTCATATACACATACATTACTTAATTTTCATATACACATACATTACTTAATTTTCATATACACATACATTACTTAATTTTCATATACACATACATTACTTAATTTTCATATACACATACATTACTTAATTTTCATATACACATACATTACTTAATTTTCATATACACATACATTACTTAATTTTCATATACACATACATTACTTAATTTTCATATACACATACATTACTTAATTTTCATATACACATACATTACTTAATTTTCATATACACATACATTACTTAATTTTCATATACACATACATTACTTAATTTTCATATACACATACATTACTTAATTTTCATATACACATACATTACTTAATTTTCATATACACATACATTACTTAATTTTCATATACACATACATTACTTAATTTTCATATACACATACATTACTTAATTTTCATATACACATACATTACTTAATTTTCATATACACATACATTACTTAATTTTCATATACACATACATTACTTAATTTTCATATACACATACATTACTTAATTTTCATATACACATACATTACTTAATTTTCATATACACATACATTACTTAATTTTCATATACACATACATTACTTAATTTTCATATACACATACATTACTTAATTTTCATATACACATACATTACTTAATTTTCATATACACATACATTACTTAATTTTCATATACACATACATTACTTAATTTTCATATACACATACATTACTTAATTTTCATATACACATACATTACTTAATTTTCATATACACATACATTACTTAATTTTCATATACACATACATTACTTAATTTTCATATACACATACATTACTTAATTTTCATATACACATACATTACTTAATTTTCATATACACATACATTACTTAATTTTCATATACACATACATTACTTAATTTTCATATACACATACATTACTTAATTTTCATATACACATACATTACTTAATTTTCATATACACATACATTACTTAATTTTCATATACACATACATTACTTAATTTTCATATACACATACATTACTTAATTTTCATATACACATACATTACTTAATTTTCATATACACATACATTACTTAATTTTCATATACACATACATTACTTAATTTTCATATACACATACATTACTTAATTTTCATATACACATACATTACTTAATTTTCATATACACATACATTACTTAATTTTCATATACACATACATTACTTAATTTTCATATACACATACATTACTTAATTTTCATATACACATACATTACTTAATTTTCATATACACATACATTACTTAATTTTCATATACACATACATTACTTAATTTTCATATACACATACATTACTTAATTTTCATATACACATACATTACTTAATTTTCATATACACATACATTACTTAATTTTCATATACACATACATTACTTAATTTTCATATACACATACATTACTTAATTTTCATATACACATACATTACTTAATTTTCATATACACATACATTACTTAATTGATAATAGATGATAATAGATTGTACTATACAAATGTAAGTTGTCAATATACAGGCATATTTCAAACTACTTTTGTCTTCAATAAACCAAAAATGCATATAGTTTTGCACTCGCTTTTATGCCACACACAGCCCCCCCCCCCCCCCCCCGTAGCTTTTTCTGTGCACATACATCATTTTCTTCAGCTAACTGTCTTGGTTTATAATAACATGGTAAAATTCTATAGACCCCAACTGCTGTGCTATAGCTGGGTCACACTGTATAATTATATACATTTACTCATAAATCCATTCCAACTGCAGACAGCATAGACACTTATCTGTTTTGTGTAGTGCACAAAAAAGTCATGGTCTGTGTTGATTAACCTAACATAGATACAGATTTGCCAGTATATCATGCAATAGAAAATTTAGGTCTGTGTAATTTGCAGTTAGACTCCACTTATAAGTGAGACTATACAGTATATATTATTATTAGTATTATTATTTTTGGGATTAATAATAATATTCCAGATAATAACTTGTAACTTGAATTAAATGCAAAGAGTATATTCCCTGATCTGCAGTTTTATAATTATCTAGCATATCCAGGTCTGTTTCGTTTATTCTGCTGAATACTCCTAACAATGGCATATCTGGGTCTATGAAGTTTGATGATAGACCTATTTTATAAGTCAACGTGTATTATAGAGCTAAACAGCCTTTGTTGTACATGTAGAGTTATAAGTTGTTTGTGTAAATCAATTTTGTTAATATATATAGGATTGTTCATTATGTTGCATTACTATTTATATATTTCTTAAATATTAGTTAATTTGATTTTTTTTATGTGCAATTTATAGTTTTCTCTTGTACATGCAATGATAGAGCTTTAAGATCTAAGTCAGGCAAAAAATATTTTGTTATTTTGTCTCACTGGAAAGATAAATAAAAAAGCAATGGGTTATTCTTAATAATTAATAATATTTGTATTATCAGAAACTTTCTTGCCACTGTGTGGCCCACACTACTGGTCATTGTGATTCCAACATTTTATGTATTCCCGTACTACGTGTCACTGGAGATATCTTGACATAATAAAGACTGTCCGTCAGTTCTGAGAAATTCCTATACAGGATTGTTCAAAACTACTCATTGTAGAAAAAATAAATGACAGGCATATATAGGGGTATATGTAGTGACTGGGTAGATTTTCAGGCCATTACAGCAGTCTTTTAAAAAATGTTGGGACTTGGATTTTATTAATGAATAACTTATTATTAGTACAATTACCATGTCTACTCATTTGTAAATATAGCCAAACTGCAAACAACAAAGATCCTGATCTGCCATTGTCTATGTTGTTGATTACTCCTAACAATCTGCACAGACCAAAATCTGCTGGCACATTGCGTGATATCAGATCTAGGTCTTTGCTGTTTGCATTTTGACTGGACTTATTAGTGAATATGTATTGTCAGCAACTTCAGGTAGATGCATTTAATTTTGCAAGCATATTTATATCTATATGTAGGTGACTTGCTTAGATTTTTGAGCCATTACAGAAGTTTCTCATTTTTTTCTATGCATTTCAGTACTTTTGAGATAAAAAAAAATAATACCTTGTTAACATGATTAAAGACCACTCTAGGCAGACAAATGGAATTTGGTAGTCACGTCTTTATAAATATGTACATAACAAGATCTGATTTTCATGTAATTAATGATTTTTCGACTTTGTTCAAAAACCTTTTACTAGCACAAATTTAATTGTACTTTTATCATTATTGTATATAAAAAAAATAATAAGAATTTTTGTGAAACAATAACTGATGGGTTAAAAGAGATCTATAAGTGTACGTTTAAAGTAAACGTGATTCACAGCATGACAAAATAATAAAAATTAATAATAATAATAATAATAATAATAATAATAAGTTAATTCAGAAATACAGTAAACTTCAGTTTAATATTGCAATAGTGAGATCTTATGTGTTCTAGAGACAAGTGGTTTTTTCTTCACTTTTGTGAGAAATTGACTTTTACATCTATTTTAGTATGTGAAAGTGTTCACTTAATTCGGATAAAAGAATTAGAATATTTAATAGCGCACAACAGATTCTAGTTACATAATATTTGTTTAGCTTGTTTTTGGTATAGATATATATTCATATATTACCTATATTTACTTTAATGATATTTATTGAATAGCTGTTCAGTTTAGTTTTGACACCTCGTTGATGCAGTTGTTATTGGTTGAAATGTTACTCTTTTCAATATAGAAGTACATATATTATTTACATGTATGTTGCATTTTGTACATTATACCACAGTGTATTCACCTATAATAAAAAGTAATTAAAATGGTAATTTAGTCTTTCTTGTCTGTAAATGGGTTTTACAATTGAGGTGCTAGACTATGATGTTACGTGCTTAGACTCGAATAAGCAGCAACACAGAAAGAGTGAAAACTAACAAGCTTGTAAAAACTTTAACAATGAATTTATTAATTACAATTATTTTCATAAAATAAATAAACTTACGATTTTAGGGAATCAAATCCAACATTAATCCAATATAGAAATCACAAAAATAATTCACTAATGGAATTGCAAGAGTCCTGATAAATAAATGTTCTAATAGTTCCAGGTTCGAATCTTGACGATGTAATCCAAAATGGCTGACGATGTCACATGATACAGTTCTCGTTTTTTTTAAATAATCCAAATGAAAATTATGAACACATGTTCTTTTCCAAATAATTCTTCTTGCTACAACAAAATGACACAATTTCCAGTACAAGGTGATTAAAATTATAACTCAAACAGAAAACACAACTTACATCATAAAAGCCCAACATCTACTAAATTGTTTTCTCCCAAACAATAATTTAAATACCTGTTTTTACGTAAACAAGGGATCACGTGATTTCCTGGAAATTCATAGAAGGTCAAAGAAAGAGGCTACCTTCACTAAATCATGTACTAATTGAATGATTCAGAAAGATGTCTTTAGATTTTAACCAATCATTTTAGAAGCTTGTTGACACTGTCTGAAGCAGGGTCAGAAATTAGGTCAACAAAGCCAAGGTCAAAAACATGTTTACAGATAAAGTATGGTCATAGAAATTTTTCTAGAATAATTTCCCAATTAATGAGTTTTAAAACCCAAAATGACAAATTTGGATCTGACAATTAAAAATAAATAATTTAAATCAAATAGACGTAACAATGAACAAATGTACAAATATTGGAATATATTAATAAACAAACATTTATGCAAATATGGTAAGAATAGATGTTTCCTTATAATTTTTTTTAAAGCTTTGGATCAAATCTTGGAATAGGGATAATTAATCACATTTGTACACTCACAACAATATCAGAACAAAAAATATATGTTGGGTTTTGATATGCACTGAAATAGTATTATTATTCCAGTAAATTACAGTGGTTTTAATGAATTATCCAACAGGGCAATGTAGACCTGTACTGTAATTATAATTGTCACTCAGTGGCTCACATATATCCTTTTGCTTGTCACAACATCAAAGTGTCATTTTAACCATATAGCTTAAGCAACAAAACAGGGAAGACAATGATATCTACATATTCAACAAGGAGCTTTTACTTGGGGTTTGTGACTTGTTCGGTACAGGCTTTTGGATTAAAACCCATTAAACAAAACTGGAAATTTTATATTTGATGATTATTCTAGAATCCTTTAATCCTTGTTAATCCATATGTAGTAAATGTTGAAAGATCACCCCTTTTGGCAACATGAGGTGGTACGCTGATGTCACCCAAATATACAAGTCTAGCCACCCGAATGAAGTTAATGCTACCATCCAAGGAGTAGTGAGGTGCATTTCTGATGTGAAATCATGGATGACATGTAACAAGCTGCAAATGAATGATGACAGAACTGAGGCCATTCTGATCACAACACAAAAACTTTCTCATTCACATCCTTTACCTCAAACATACAGATTAGTACAAAGCCATGTGTAACATGGGGTAGAATGGATCTTTCCCATAGAGACTTGTTGAATCTTATCACATAAATGTGAATTAAACCACTCTTTGTATGTTAATGAAATCTATAATAATGTTGCTTACTTACAAGAATGTCTTGTGAAACTACATCAAAGGCTTTCGTAAAATCTAGAACATTATCCCAGTTAGGTTGTCATTATTTGATTCTTCCAGCCATTGATCAGTTAATGGGGTGGTTACTTATTATGACAGTATTGTGCATATTTTTGCAACAAAATGAACACTTGAACTAATTATATGTGTGATAAATTCTGGTGTTATAGTGTGTGGCTCATTTAAATATAATTTTTACACATCTCAGCATTACATATTAAATCTCAGTGATTCATGTCTTTTTTCAATGGTCAACAAAACAGAATATATTTTAATACATACATAAAGACATACATAAAAACATACAGAACTAATAGGGTTATTAGGCATAATAATGTTTTGATATTATGTTTAGTCATTATGTATTATTAATATACCGGTATTGTTAATTTGGGTGATTGTGATTAGCACATACTTTGTACAGGTCAGTGTTGGTCATTGGACCTTTATTGGTTGTTGTGTTTTGGTCTCTTTTAAATACTCTCACACTATTTAGCATTTTATATTAATTTTCAGAGATAAAGAGTTAAGTTCCGATGTGAATATCTTCACATCGTATCCAAATATGGAGTAATTTCACTGCCAAATTATTTGTGTAAGTACTAATTGCAATTCACCCGCCATATTGCATTTTAGGATTGCTATAGTGTTATTAAGTATTATTCAAATTACTCGTGCGTTTTCCTCATGCACTAACTACCCAGATATTTCCCACCAATCTCTGCGTAAGACCAATAGCTCTCAAGGGTAAATGTACCAGTCATGTGCCCTATTATGGCAGATGCATTCTGACTGGCAGAGACTATATAGGGGGCACTATTTTTAAAATTAGGGTTTCTTATTTTATATGTCATTAATAATCAGATTTGTGTAATCCACTATTGAAAGGCTTTCCCTTATATTATGCCATTTTTCAGCCACAGAATGAGTGACCTTATAAGAAGTGGAAACTGAAATTGAAAATATTACTAGGAAGTATTGGACTATAATGTATTTGTAAGTGCGGGCATTTTGCATCAGGATATTTTTTATTCCCAAAATCATGATTTTGAACTTCATAATTTTAGTTGAGAATGTCAAGGTATATTAAATTATACAGGTTATTTAATGCATAAACTTTAATTGGCTATAACTTGATATAGATATAACCTAACAAACTATCAGTTTCTTAGGTTATAAATAGTTATAGATATTATCCAGCAATAGTGTCAGTTTCATAGGCTTAAATTAGACATAACCCAGCAACATTATCAGTTTTTCAGGCTATAAATAGATATATAATCATTCATCATCAGTCTCTTGACCTAGTGCGATCGTTGAGGCATTGTGCTGCTGAACATCTGACCAGTTCCCTCCACTTGCTATTAGAGGCTATCAAAAATATCAATCCATGATTCTTTCAAACAAAAATTACAAACGCGTTAAGAATCTCAAGTTGAATTTGCAGAAGGAACATAACAATTATTTAAAGCAGTAACAATTACCTAAAGTCTTTGTCCAACTTTAAAACAAACTGCTAAGGATACTAAGAAGACAAACAAATCTTTTACGAGAATTTGCAGCGGCAATAGTTGCTGCTCAACCACGTCTTGTTGATGTAGGAGGTGATGAAGAAAAAATAGAATTAAAATGGTTAAAGCAATGAAAGGAAGAAAAAGAGCTGGTTTTATGGAAAAAAAATGAATCAGGAAAGTATACAATTCATTTTTAAAATAGGACTGATATGTATGATTTATTTGTGACTGTGTTTGCAAATATTTCTCAGAAAAAAGAAGTTTTAAAAGATGTTGAAGGTGTAAATTGTGTAATATGGTACAATTGGTTGTAGTATGTAAACCGAAATCCTAGTTAAGTAAGTATGTCTGATCCGATATATGCAACTTTTGTTGATCAAATAAATCAAACTAATGAACTTGTTGCACAAGAGTGAGAAAAATTAGCAAGAAGTACAAGGAAGAAAGAACCTCTTTAGCAAGAACCTTCTTATCAACTTCCTCCACTGCAACAAAAAATATAACGACAACAAGAACAAATATTACTCTGTAAAAATATTATTACTGATGAAACTCTTAGTTTTTAAACCTAAAAATCCAAATTAAGTACTTGATGTTGCTGTGCATGGATATCATCATAGAGAAAAATATTTAAAACCCGAGTATGTCAGAAAAATAACATTTACTGCTTGGTTTCCTGCATTGTATAATGCCATTAAAGGATCTGATCCAGTATTTTGGAATTTTAGCTACACTGTAACTAAATTAAGGAAAGAATTAGAACAACAATAAAAATCCATAGAAGAAGATTGTTTTACTATGTATCTGAATCCTTTGCTACTGGAAGTGGTTTGACTAACTCAGCATTGTCTTGTCCTGGTGCTCTATTGCTGGTAAAATGTTATCGACAAAGATAGACTAGCATGATTAATACGTAGACCGCAAGTGGTCCAACCTCAATCAATAAAATTACCAAGAACTGAAGTGATGCCTGCAAATGTCAGAAAATAATAAATCAATTCGCAAATAAAAAATTAGCAGAGTTGGCTGGTAAAAGCAGAAAAAAATATAAATTCAAGTGTTATTTCGGGAGGTCGTCTTCATGTTAATCAATAACAATTATAATAAAATGTTTAAATGTATATTTGATCCAGCATTCGACATGGATGCGCTTATACTCAAAAATGAATCTATACACGATTATCAGTCATATTCTTATGACGCATGACATCCAAATCAGTGTGGAATAATTTAACTACAAGTTCAGGATACAAGTAGATATTTCTTACCTGCTGTAGCATTTATTGAAGTAGAAAGTGAAATTGTAACAGACGTCATCGCTAATAAAGAATATGGAGCTAATGTCCGATTTGGTTTTGTTAATAATGGTATTATGGCGTTATTTAGAAGTGCTGTGTATATGAGTGATGGAAGAGAAATTGAAGTATTTCAGGATAATGTTGATGTTGCCACAATGATATTGAATTTAGCAGGATTTTCTGATGATTATACTAAAACAGCTTGTCCATTAATGATATTTACCAAGGATAATTGTGACCATCCTAAAGGTAGGCCATATAACATAAGACGAACACAAAAGCATGCCGGTGCTGCTGATGTTGATGTGGAAAACATAATTATTGATGTTAATCCAAATTACAACTTAAGTTTTAGATCACGTCAATTAATTATAAAAGGTAATCGTAGAAGATTTTCATATGCAATCCCACTGTCACATATTTTTAGATTTTGTAGAAATGTTAGAAAAGCAAACAAATGTACTTGTTTGAAAGGGTGATGGTAAATGTGCTAACAGGTGTGAAGGTGGCATTGCTGCTGTTGGTAAAGTTATATTATTTAAACTTTCTTTGTGGATGCTTGTTATGACTCCATCGCTCACTGAAGAACAAAAGTTGCTTTATTTTATTGATGAAGGTGGTAAATCGATGTTATCATGGTTGACGATGACAGCAGATGGTGTTCAAAGTGATGTCGATTGTGTATTTACATGGCATATAGCATCACATCAGGGTGTTTCTGATATATTTGTATATGTATGTATTGCTTTACAAAATGAGTAAGCTCTCAAGAAGTGTAGTCATATGATATTTGACAAACTTTGTTGTTTCTGAAGTTTCATTAAGAATAAATGGACATCAAGAACTGAAGATATTTTACTTAATTTTGATCAAAATTATGTAGCATGTGTATGTCATCGTTTAATGAAATTTATGGGACATGATCAAAATATAGATACTGGTTTGCAAATATAACTAGATTTTACAAATTTGTATCTGATTTATCACTTTTCACTGGAACACCGGATTTAGTTAGACAAATGGTTGATATACTCTTCCGAGCTCGCATAAATGCTGGTGTTAATTACAGATCAATTGGTGTCATACTCGGTGATAAATCGATGTTACTTGAAGCTACTGCCATTGATGCGCTAATAGAAAATATGTAATTGTAATTAGATTGATCATTATATTATAAAATGTCATTTAGCTATGTTAATGTCACCTTGACTCGCAGTCAACTCTTTTAAGAAAACACGGAACAAAATAACACTGATGAAAGATCAAATTTGTAGTGGTGGTCCAAAACAAATTATTAATAACCAAAACTCAGCCTAAACATTTTAATGAAGCTTTTTATAATCAAATAGAGGAGCCCAATTCGATCTATCTCTGAGTTCCATTAAAGATTCAATAAAATCGGGTGGTATATGTCCACTTCTCGTGGCAATACTGGCCTTAATAGTTGCTGCCGCACCAGCTGTTGCAAAAGCCGATGCGTTGGGTGCTGTCAGAATTGCTGCCCGAATGGCACTAAAAAGCAACAGGAAAAGGATTTAAAAACAGGGAGAACATGTTTAAAATTTCCAAAAACTCCATACTCATGGTAAGGAAAAGGTCTGAAACTTCCAGGAATAGTTCATTGAACACAAAGAAATATTCTTCCAATATCAAATTTGGATCTGAAAAATTAAGTATAAAAATTTGTAATTTGAATTGACATAACTGTATATTTGATGGTGGCTGTTATCGCTGGAACCGGTGAATTGCTATCTACAATATTATTGATAGTGATAACATCCACTGGTTGTGACAATTAGAGTTTCAGCTGCAAAACAATTGCTTGTGTTCTTAATATTGTTCCAAAAAAAATTGCCACATGTAGCAAAAATAAACTACACAACTACATAATAAAATTACACACAGCAAGTCTATCTGTGTGTCTGTGTGTTTAGGACTTTTAATGTAGCTTTCACAATTTTTCAGTCATATTGCTATGAAGTATGCAGTGTGGCAGTTGATAGTGATGTCTATCACTGGGGGGGGGGGGATCATGCCGCAGACGTATAGCATGATATTCCACTTACTCACATTATCCTTACACCAGGTGACCAGTCTTAACAGTAACCTCTTAATGCAGAATGCCAAGCGTGGCAGCTGTTAGTATCATTTTTTATAAGTCTTTGACTTGGCCAGGTAACAAACCCACGACCTCCCACTTCGGAGACGGACACTCTAACCATTAGACCACTGGAGCAGTTCCAAGTTACCTTATTTGATATTATCAGGTCCTAATGATGGAATAATATCCAATAGCGAGTTCACATAAATTATTAAGACTTATGACAAGACAATGACTACGTCTAATTTAGAAATAATGATAATCATAATAATGTTGTCATCGCAGGAACTACTGTAACAGAACCTTGTTAATACAACTCCATTTAAAACAACAAGGATAATAGTAAGCTCCACTAACCCTGAATTCAATGTCAACTTCCAACTGCGATTCCAGAACATGTGATGGCTCTTTCACAGTTATGAATATATCATATTTGGCCTAACATTAGATCAAAATCATTCAGTGGATTGCAGGCAAAAAATTCTTTGGAATTTGCATTAAAAAAAACAAGTTAGACTGGCAAACTGTTTCTATTCTGACAGGCAATTATCAAATAGAGTTTGATGAGTTCAGTGTTAGGATGGCCTGCAGTAGCTTCACCAGCACCTGCACCAGTACCTAAAGCCAACACAAGCTGATTTTACTTCAGTGAATCACTTGTACATGTACTAGAGAATGTTCTGAATTATGAAAACAATCCATTGTGGAAAGTTGTAAAAGCTAACACGGACGATGGTGAATTACAAAGCCTCTATGATGAAATATGGTGAATGTATGGAAAACCAGAGAAGCAATATATTGAGAAAGACATCAAGATTACCATTAATGGTATTAATCGTAAACACAAGCAACATCAAAAACATTACGTCAATTCTTCACAGGATTTTTTTGGGACCTGACGTCTACAAAAGTTGAAATCATTGAACAAACCAAAATTTTAAGCCAGGTTGTATTTGACCTAGAAATCATTCATCAAAGTATTATGTAATCAAGGGTCATCCTTCTTACTAAACATTCAATAGCACTAGCAGATCTTCCGACATTTAGTTTTTCCTGGATAAAACCCAGATAAACTATTAAAAAAATCAATTAATGATATCTTCGATGAGTTTTATTTCTAAACATAATTGATGGCAGCTATCAAACAGATCTTGAAAAATCAAATCAGGCTCAGCAAAGATATATTCTTTATACTTTAACGCCTCAAGTACCTCTTGGATATTTGATTGTACATGAGCCTATTAATCCCCTCTATCTATAATGTCATAATCTGTTATTATCAAGAATTAATTTCAACTAACTGACCAGTCCGGCAACCTGTTTGATCTATGAGGTGAAACTCTGAGTGAGTATAATTCTCTATGCAAAATCATAACAAATTAATGAAAAGAATATATTATATAAGGTATCAACACATGAAGGTTTTTATACACAACAACCGGGTACATGAAAATGCCATCCAAACAGTATTTACACGGCTCTCAGTCAGGAAAGAACAATTTAATGCTGACATAATTATTGATGAATACGGCAATAAAAAAGTTTTGTTAACACATGAACATTTAAATGAACTACAGCAAGATTATATTATTATGATTATGTGTGATGGAGATCAGATTCTGAATTATATGCATTTTTTTTATTGATTTTGATCGGATTAAAAATATTATCAGATTGATGGGCATACTGTACTCATAATAAAAATCATATATTTGTAGTATATTTTTAAAAATTTCATGTGTGGAGTGTTAATGGTTCTTTTAGAATGTGCAATCAATATGATCGCAATCAAGATAAAATGGGATAGCAATTCTACATTGCTAAGTATCAGTTAATTTATCAATCTGATGCTTCATTGATAATTTTCCTTCTGGTTTCTTATCCTGAACAGATGGATGTATGTCAGTATTTTCATTAAAGTAATACAAAAATATGTACCTGGTCCTAAATAAAAATGGTGTTGATTTTAGTTCCATCTGGGTAACCATCAGTTCCCATCTGAACAAAATCTTGTTTCATTACTCCTCTTGAACAAATATATCATTTACATGAGTTGTCACTAAAACATATCATACACTATGTAATTTTATACATATTTTTTACAACTATCATGTCTTGTGTAAGCAAGTTTGAAAACAAGACGTACTTGGTCTAGAGTTCAAGGTCACTGCTTGCATTTTGGTACTTCTTTGAACTTTTGAACATAGTAATTTGTACATGTACAAAGGAATATTTACCCGAATTTGTATTTCACCTTTGTTCCCCCCAAAAATTGATAGCACCCTGATATTGATTTTAAGATCAAAGGTCTTAGATCAGAATTTTATTTGTCAGAATTTGTGAACATGATAACACAAACAACTATGAATGTATTTTTTAAAAAACCTATTTGTGGATATAATTGAAAATACTTTGAATCAAAGACAGTTCAACAAGCCGAGTTTGAAATATAGTATTATTTACATATAACCCTGATTGGCCTACTGGTCTAAAAGCACTCACTGCTACTGATGACTGCCATCTGTCTGTGTGGGTTAGAGTCTTGGGTCGGCCATTGTGAGTATATGAGATATCTTGCCAGTAGTTTCACGTGGGTCAGTAGTTCTTTCCGTGGTTATTCCTCAACCATTAATACTGGCTGCTATGTATAGCCTCTTGTGCTGAAAAATGGCTTTAAACCCTACAACAACATGTTAAACATTACAACAACAACATATAACCAAACTGAGTGCCATATGTGGGTATAGCTTGACAGTATTTGAAATTAGTACAGTGATTTCATTTTTCATACCAAGTTAAAAATCAAAGGCTGTGGCAAAGATTTTTGCGAAAATTTTAATTCAGACATATTAGAAAATATGTTTTCTACCACATTAGGTAATTTTGAATTTATAAAGAATAGCTTAGATAGTTCATTTACTCTAAAATTTCAAAAGATTAAAGGAGGAGAGAAACAAGTCTACTGTGATTTCTTGAAGGGTTTCTTGTGGACTCACAGTACTAATAGTATAGAAAAATTGAAACCAGTCTAGAAATGGGTGAACATAAAATAAAGTATACATGGGTTTGGCTGGCCAGGGTTGTTTCACAAAAAAAGTTAAGATTTTAGTAAAAAAATCTTTAGAAAGCTTTTCCTTGTTCTAACTAAAAAAAGGTAGAGACATTGTTTTATAAATGGAATTTCAGTCTTTTGAGTTTGGAATATTCATTAATGAAATAAGAACCTGACTCTTTAGTGCAGAATCGAAAGCATGTATTTCAAATACACATAGATACAGAGAATGCCATGTGTCAACTAGTTTTCTCTGTACAAAAGCTATTTGTCAAAGATTTTGTCTATACTGATAAATGTTAAGTTTGATCATAAGGACTCAAACGTTTTGTTATTTAATTTTTATATCATGGTGTGTCCATGGGAACTGAATCAATAGTACTATTGAGAGCTACAGTACTACAGTGATTCCACATTTTCATGTACAGTTAACTTTACTATAAATTATTCCTTTTGTAAGCCACAGAGACTTTCATTGGTATATTAAGCATTCATTCAGATATGGCAACTGTTGCCATGATCCAGAAAATGTTGTGGGTCATGTGGTTTACTCTGCATAGAAGCTGTCATCTAGGATGTGTCTATAAATGTAAATCTGGTCAAGAGCACACAGACATTTCAAGTTATTGAATTTTTAATATCATGGTACTTACATCACTGAATATAGTATCATAAGTACTTACGTCAATGAATTAGTATCATAAGTACTTACATCACTGAATTAGTATCATAAGTACTTACATCACTGAATTAGTATCATAAGTACTTACATCACTGAATTAGTATCATAAGTACTTACATTAATGAATTAGTATCATAAGTACTTACATCACTGAATTAGTATCATAAGTACTTACATCACTGAATTAGTATCATAAGTACATACATCACTGAATTAGTATCATAAGTACTTACATCAATGAATTAGTATCATAAGTACTTACATCAATGAATTAGTATCATAAGTACTTACATCAATGAGTTAGTATCATAAGTACATACATTAATGAATTAGTATCATAAGTACTTACATTAATGAATTAGTATCATAAGTACTTACATCACTGAATTAGTATCATAAGTACTTACATCACTGAATTAGTATCATAAGTACATACATCACTGAATTAGTATCATAAGTACTTACATCACTGAATTAGTATCATAAGTACATACATCACTGAATTAGTATCATAAGTACTTACATCAATGAATTAGTATCATAAGTACTTACATCAATGAATTAGTATCATAAGTACTTACATCATTGAGTTAGTATCATAAGTACTTACATCAATGAATTAGTATCATAAGTACTTACATCAATGAGTTAGTATCATAAGTACTTACATCACTGAATTAGTATCATAAGTACTTACAATACTGAATTAGTATCTAGTATCATAAGTACTTAAAAGGCAGCTTTCTTAGGGGTTGGGACATTGAATAAAAAGGGAGGCATTTTTAAGTTAGGATATGTCAGCTAGGAGACACATTTTAAAGGTTAGGATATGTCAGCTAGGAGACATATATTTAAGGTTAGGATATGTCAGCTAAGAGACACACATTTAAGGTTATGATATGTTGGCTAAGAGACATATTTAAGGTTAGGATATGTCAGCTAAGAGACACATTTTTAAGGTTATGATATGTTGGCTAAGAGACATATTTAAGGTTAGGATATGTCAGCTAAGAGACACATTTTTAAGGTTATGATATGTTGGCTAAGAGACATATTTAAGGTTAGGATATGTCAGCTAGGAGACACATTTTAAAGGTTAGGATATGTCAGCTAGGAGACACATATTTAAGGTTAGGATATGTCAGCTAAGAGACACATATTTAAGGTTATGATATGTTGGCTAAGAGACATATTTAAGGTTAGGATATGTCAGCTAGGAGACACATTTTAAAGGTTAGGATATGTCAGCTAGGAGACACATATTTAAGGTTAGGATATGTCAGCTAAGAGACACATATTTAAGGTTATGATATGTTGGCTAAGAGACATATTTAAGGTTAGGACATGTCAGCTAAGAGACACATTTTTAAGGTTATGATATGTTAGCTAAGAGACATATTTAAGGTTAGAATATGTCAGCTATGAGACACAGGTAGGATATGTCAGCTATGAGACACATTTTTAAGGTTATGATATGTTGGCTTAGAGACATTTTTAAGGTTAGGATATGTCAGCTATGAGACATGGCTAGGATATGTCAGCTATGAGACACGGTTAGGATATGTCAGCTATGAGACATGGTTAGGATATGTCAGCTATGAGACACGGCTAGGATATGTCAGCTATGAGACACGGCTAGGATATGTCAGCTATGAGACACGGTTAGGATATGTCAGCTATGAGACACAAATTTAAGGTTATGGCTAATAGACATTTTTAAGGCTATATGTCAAGTATTGATCTTCAACAAATACAATAAGATTATTCAGAATAAATCTTTTAAACACAGGTTCTTTTGTTATTTCAGCAAATTATGAATATTTAGATTTATGACTGTCTGACTGATTTTCTTTATTCTCTCAGCCTTCAAAGCAGCTGTCTCTTTACAAAACATGTTCCATTGTCTCTCTATTCTTATTTTATCTCCTTTTCCATCTTATGTCTTATAAAGTAACAGTGGAAAAAAAGCAAAGTTTAGGGCATGTCTTCAGGCTGAAAAACTGGTTTCTCAGAATGTATTTGTCATATATTTATGTAATATGTTTCTTAAGTTGTTTTGCTTTCATCGTTACTCACCCCCTTTTCTTGATGTTTGTTTCAGTAACCAGTTTCTTCAGCATTTCTATTATTCAATATATTTTTCTTCTAATATCTAGCTAAATTCATTGTTTTCACAAAGAGGCAGCAGTCTGTTTGTATCATGTACTCCATTATAAAGTAGTTCTGCTATAGGGTCGTATACTCTATGGCTCTCATAGGAAGCATTATAATGTAGTTCTGCTGTAGGGTCGTATACTCTATGGCTCTCATAGGAAGCATTATAAAGAGTGAGTAGTGTCATGTATTTTATTATCAGGCAGTCTCACCATAAGGTGGTAAGCGGGCTGTCATAGCTAGCATTATAATAAGGGAATACTATATTTATGCACTGTGACAATGTCTGACATTATCCATAATTTTATCCTAGATATCATCCATGGTATTAATGGTATTAATATTATTTCCACTGAAGAGATTATTGACTCAATATTTATCCATAGGGACATAGTCTGGAAAGTGCACTGGTTTTTATTTTGCAAAAATGATTATCATCACACACACACACACACACACACACACACACACACACACAAATCATCTATTTTCCAAATTTTAAACATTTTATTTAAAATAAATATTTTATTAATTGAGTTTGGAATTTGAATCAAATTAAAAGATTGTGAATAAAATCTGCTACCTGAAATTCAGCTTCAAACCATTATTAAAATATTAAATAATGAATATCACATTTCAACTTTATAATACCTATACACTATTTAAAGAAAAAAAAAATCGCAGCAGAATCAGCATAATTATTTTAAGTTTTCCTGCACCATCTTTTGGTAAATCTTACTCCCTTTTTTATGCAAAACAAAACTCTCACAAGCTCTATGAAGCTGTATTGTTATTATTATTATTATTATTATTATTATTATTATTATTATTATTATTATTATTGTTGTTGTTGTTGTACCAATGGCTAAGAGGAACAATTACTGTTGTTACGTGTGCTCAATTTTAACATTATCGTCCTTAATTGAAACAGAAACTACTGTGAAAAAATGGATACTGCGATAAAACAGCATTCCTCGCTGGGGAAAAAAAAGAAAATACAGTTAATTTATGCGCGTAAAATGGTTTGAAAATAACACGAATTTTCATTTTATTTAGTTGTTTGTTGTTGTTTGAATATCCAGTTTTGGTAGCGATCAAATTTTTAGGTCGATACAAAGTTTATGCCGTTTTCTTTCAGTCATTAAATTTCTCATAAGAGTTATATCCCTTGATTAACGTAATACATGTAGATGGCAGAACAGTCACGGGCGGATGATATTGGTAAGTGAAGCTGTCAAAACTTCAACAAAAGCCGACTGTTCTTCTATTTTTATATTGTTGAAAGACGTGTGTATAAATAACATTGTGGTCATGCACTGAGTTAGACCAGCAAGTTGGTCTAAGCCTTTTTTTATTTTGACATAGTGGCTTAAGCTGGTCTAGCATTGAGTATGCATGAATTTTGGGGCTGCAATGTATATAATTTACTTAGCATTCAGTCATCATTATATCAGGCATTCAAGGACTTGACACAGGTACTTGATTCGTGGTAAACTAATATGTACGTTGTTAATTGGTGAGTGTACACATTAGTTTACCCCGGAATCAAGTACCTGTGCTTCGTGATGGTCAATACTTGCATGAAAAATATATAGACGCCAACACAAATACTGGACTCGACCAGTCACCAGATAAGCATACCACAAGTTAGTCATACATGTCGCTGACGCTATTATACTATGGAAGACTGACGCTAGCGTAATGCACAGGTGACTGACGCAAGCCAAATGTGGACCCGCCCCCCCCTCCCCAAAAAAAAAGAAACCATAACCTTAAGGGCAAAAAAATATCATACAGTGACAGTATTACCCTACCACACTTTACCCTCCACAGCCCGTTTTGACACAGGACCCAGTCTATCATGCAATAAGAGTCTCTTTTATATTGTTGAAAAATAAGCAATAGACTGTAGAAAAAACATTCTGAATGATAGTTTATCGGATTACCACCATGACCCATTCTGACAACCAACCCTGTTTATCAGGATTACTTTATTCCTTTTAAAACATTTGACTTATTTTGGCAACCTGTTCCCAGATTGTGGGGTCTTCTGCTCATGAAAAATTAATTGTAATAATTAGTTTTCTTTGCTTGCCAACTGTTTTGAAAAGAATGTTCATGCACAACATATTCTTCCTTTCAACCACTGATATCCTAGTGGTTAGAGCATCTGCCTCAGATGCAGAATGTCATGGGTTCGATCCCCAGCCAAGTCATACCAAAGACTTACAAAATTGGTACTAACAACTGCCTCACATGGTGCTCAGCATTAAGAGTTTAGTATTAGGACTGGTCGGCCTGGTGTCAGGATAATGTGACTGGGTGAAACATTATGCTATATGTCTGTGGCATGATGCCTCAGTGCTAGACATCACTATACCGTATTTACCGCATATGTTGGGACACGAAAAAATAATTATTTTTTTTCGTTTCCTAGAACTTATGGTGAACTTTTTTTAAACCTACATCATGTGTCTCAAGACTTAGGAAATGAAAAACATTATGTTCAGTTTGGCCCCCCCCCCCGCATGTTACAATAAAATAGATAAATAAAATGCGTATTTGATAATAAAATGAAAGAAACAAGAAACTAACCTTGAACTGTTATCATTTATTCAAATTTTAGGTCGACATTAGCATTTTATTAAAGGAAAAATATATCCACAAACTCCGTATGAGTAGCGTGTGAATCCATTATCCATAGTGTAATAGCTTTCGTCAGACAACACAATACATTAGTCATTGACGTGAATATTGAGAAACTAATCATGTTTAGTTGGTCCTCAAAGATTTGAATGTTATGAAAATGAAAATTGTTTCCCGCAAAATCACATACGAATGAGATAGAGGAAGAAAGAGTGAGAATTATCAAACCCCATGGGCCGAAAGCAACTGACATTTACGCGTGATACGGTATAAGGTACAAAATAACCAAAAGTGTATTATATCCAGGGTAACAATATGACAATATCTCGCAAACTAAAATCATTATTAGAAATACATTCACTGTGAGTACAAATGACAATCTTTTTGATTCCATGGGTTACAAAAGTATTATTAAAGCAAGTTAATGCTGTGTATACTATTTACCGAATAACTCAAAACCAGCTTGTGTCAATTATGACTACAGATGGCTTATAAATGAAAGCCCAGGTGTTGAATAAACACACCTTGTAACAACCATAAACTCGTTGTTTGAACTTACTGGCAGGATATCAAATACAAAGGTTAATTATTGCAAAGCAAGCCGAGCCCGGAAGCAGACTTTGGATTCCTATTAGCGTGGAGACTTTTTTTTTTAACTTTGCATGTGTATACAAAGTCGGCTGACATGGGGAAGCCAAGGAAAATGACAACACCTCTCGTATTGAAACAAGCCAGATCTGATCCGAAAATCATTTAAAGTTTGTGGTACAGTCCTACCCATTTATCTCGTTATTCTCGGGCCCGAAGAAATATTGTGGACATAGGCGGATGTCGAGACAAGTTTTTGGGGGAGGGGGGGCCTGAAGAAAAATAAAATTTAAAATTCGTCAGCAAAGGGTGACCCGTCGTTAGTGAATAAAATTTACACTTTGAGAAAAAAAATGGAAATTTTTAGTACATGAAGACAGAATCAGTGTGAAATACACTTGTATTTTGACAAATTACATTTTGGTTACCTTTGTGTAATAAAATCCAAATTAAAATACTGCATTGATCACATCCTGATACGAAAAACGTTACGATATTCACCGTCGGCATTAGCACATGGCTGGGAAGTTGTAATTTACATGCTTCATGTACATATACTTAAATTGGCCTCGATTTTGGTCAGTCTGTTCCCATCTTATTGAGGCTAGGAAGGGGATGGGGTTATTCACAGGGAAGTGAAAAACTGTCAATAATACATGTATTCTCCACAAATACTTTTGTATCCGATGTTATGACGAACATTAAAGCAACTGAACCAACCATTTGTTGCAGCCAAGTTCGCCACACTAAGTGTTTTCGATAATGCTTCATATGAACCATTTTGATGCTTCCTCCACGTCTTCAAATGTAGCAGTCTTGCTTCTTCCTTACCTTCAACTTAGTCTTTCTTTATAGACTCAGCAGCTTTCATCCTTCCTGAACGTGTTATTTGTAAGCAAAAAAATTTCACAGACCTCTTTGCGAGATGTTCATCCCTTAGTTTCCTTAACAGCCAGATATTTAGTTTCCAGAAACTGTAAATTTAATTTGCGTATTACCCTGCTGTTGTTAGCCATCGTAAATGTAAATAAAGTTCAAAACGAAACTTTCACAGCAACAAAAAAACTTGTTTTAATCACCGATCACTTTCAAATGTCTCGGAAACGCGTAATCTGTATTTTCACGCAATTTTTATATATTGGATTCAGAAAATCATGTATACAGGAATCCTCTGTACGCATCAATTTCATGGACGGCAAATTTAAAGGCTTGCTAACCCTGCTTCGACCACCTGTCGATTGGGAAATTGTATTCATCAATTGATCCTGTTAGCTGTGCTGATATTTACAATCAGAAAATTCAGTGACTGAAAGACCCACAGATGTACATGCTGTCATTGTAAGAATACAGCTGAAGAACGTGACCAACAAGCTAGGCGGTAAAATCAAAGACTTAACTAGCTGCAGAGTGGTGGGAAAATGTGCTGCTATGTTTTTTTTTATCTGGCAGCGACATCAGAATCCTGGCGGCAAGATCAACTAATTCTTGAACAAAGTATGGGTAGGAATTGGTAGTTTGTCGACATAATTTATTAGAAAACAAAGTACAGTCACTATTTACCGATATATCTCTCTGTCTCTTTCTTTTTCTCTCTCTCTGAATATATTTTTACGAAAAGTGAAAACAAACAACACTCAGTTTTCTTTTTTAAAGTTTTACTTAATAAAATATGTTTGAGTACATTTTCTGACATGTAATTTTCGAATGATTTAAAAGGTGTCCCACAATTTACGACTCGAAAAAAGCTGTGTCCCAGAATATACAGTGCACAAAAAAATTACTTTTAAAATAAATTTATGGTGTCCCAACAAATACGGTGTCCCAACATATACGGTAAATACAGTAAACTGTCACACTGCGGACATTGTAGTGATATGTCTGAAACATTGTTAAAGCTACGTTAAATTCTATATCACACACACACACATATTATCCTTTAATTATTTGTCATTCATTACTTAGTTAATTAGAAATTTAGAATAATTAGTATTTTTATGCCTTCCAATACAGTGACATGCCATAAATGATGCAACTCCTGGCTGACTACCAGTGCTCAAAGAAAATTTCTGCTTACACACAGGTCCAAGGCTGTTGACTTTTAAAAAAAGTTAAGCAATAACTTCAGTTTCCATATGCCCCAAATTACTCCCGTTTATCTACTATTTGTCACATAACATTGCAATTGCTGTCCGAATAGATACAGAGTAATGTTTTCCTGCGGTCTGTGGAGTCAGTCATTACTTTATGAAGACTTCTTAATCACTGAAATGGCAGTGTTTCTGTTCATTATCAATTGACATATGTCTTGCTTTATACAGTTTTTATGTACAATGTTGATGTTGTTCATAGGTACTACTAGTGAATATTTTACTAGTGTTGCATTACACCAATATAAACTTGAGTAAGGGACATTGTTATTTTTCATTAAACTTTTTGAAACAAAATGAGACCTTTGAAAGTGAAAATACAGGAATGTTTCTTCTGAAATCATATTTTAGTCGATCTTTCCTTTTTTATTACATTGCTGCTGATGGGTGGCCGATTTTTAATCAAAGACTCAAAGCCATGATGGAACGTATTTAATCTATTTACAATTGGTCTAAAACTCAACAGATTACAACAATAAAGTTAATAGCTAGTTGTTTTTACATTCTAGTCTTGGTCCCATTACTCATCCACACATCATTGCACTGGTTGCAATGATTGCTAGAACGGTTATAGGTTCTGTGATGCACAAAATATTTTAAAAATGGTATTTTGTCCTGTTTCTAGTAAAATTACATGCATGTAAAAGTCAATTAAGAACTAATTAAATGTAACCCAGACAATCAGTTCTTCATTTATATGTAACATTGTTTGCTTTTTACACAATGTTTACAGCTTTGGATAGAAATGTAATTAAAGTAGATGATCATCATGAGGGTAAGGGACATAAATGTGAATAATTAATAATTTACTAGCCTTTCAGCATCTTCAAAATAAATTTCTGTATTTCATCTGAGCAATTCAAGTTATTTCAGGTAAATTTGATATTTGTTGAATCTTCCTAACCATATAGCATTACTTATTTTAATGAATCTTCCTAACCATATAGCATTACTTATTTTAACTATGCCACAAAATTCTTGACTTCAATCTATCTAGGATTCATGAATAGTCATGTGACTTCAGTCTATCTAGGATTCGTGAATAGTCATGTGACTTCAGTCTATCTAGGATTCATGAATAGTCATGTGACTTCAGTCTATCTAGGATTCATGAATAGTCATGTGACTTCATTCTATCTAGGATTCATGAATAGTCATGTGTACTTGTGCAGAATACTTTGACACAGTTCTCAACAGCATGTATGTTGGCAGAGGTCATGATTATATACTTCTGGAAATAATTAGTTAATGCCCAAACAATGAAAGTTATTTCAAAATGAATTACTTCATAATACTAATGCATTTTGAAGAATACTTAGAGAAAGAGCAAGTATTTGTCTGTAGACATGATTTGATGTATCATTCTGCAAAACATTCCCTTCTTTGTTACTTCCATAAGCACTATAGTTTGCAAGGATTTAGTTTTCTGAAGATGTAGCCATTTTTATTACCTTTACTACTTGTATTGCATACTTTTTAATATTCACATTATATAGTCATTATTGTGCTGACATACATACATACATACATACATACATACATACATACATACATACATACATACATACATTGATCAGGTTTAAAAATATAGGTCAGGTGTTTTTTTTTTCTTTTCTAGAATGATTATACTGACAGTGTATGGATCATGGCAGATATGTGACAAGACATGTACAGCTTTTCATGCAATACAGACTTAAAAACATTGCACTGGCATGACAGAAAATCCTAGGAATGGTCATGATGTAAGTATACTTAAGTTTTATTGTAAATTTGAAGACAGAGTAAATTCAGCTCTATCATTACATGATTTGTCAACAGGCTAATGTCCATGCTATTGGTTTGGCATTTTAAATTTATAGTAAATTTGCCAATATTCTAGGGTCCATGCTATTGGTTTGGCATTTTAAATTTATAGTAAATTTGCCAACAGGCTAGGGTCCATGCTAATGGTTTGGCATTTAAATTTATAGTAAATTTGCCAACAGGCTAGGGTCCATGCTTTTGGTTTGGCATTTTAAATTTATAGTAAATTTGCCAGCAGGCTAGGGTCCATGCTTTTGGTTTGGCATTTTAAATTTATAGTAAATTTGCCAACAGGCTAGGGTCCATGCTTTTGGTTTGGCATTTTAAATTTATAGTAAATTTGCCAACAGGCTAGGGTCCATGCTTTTGGTTTGGTATTTTAAATTTATAGTAAATTTGCCAATATTCTAGGGTCCATGCTATTAGTTTGGCATTTTAAATTTATAGTAAATTTGCCAACAGGCTAGGGTCCATGCTATTGGTCTGGCATTTTAAATTTATAGTAAATTTGCCAACAGACTAGGGTCCATGCTATTGGTTTGGCATTGTAAATTTATAGTAAATCTGTCAATATTCTAGGGTCCATGCTATTGATTTGGCATTTTAAATTTATAGTAAATTTGCAAACAGGCTAGAGTCCATGCTATTGGTTTGGCATTTTAAATTTATAGTAAATTTGCAAACAGGCTAATGTCCATGCTATTGGTTTGGGATTGTAAATTTATAGTAAATTTGCCAACAGGCTAGTATCCATGCTATTGGTTTGGCATTTTAAATTTATAGTAAATTTGCTAAAAGGCTAGGGTCCATGCTATTGGTTTGGCATTTTAAATTTATAGTAAATCTGTCAATATTCTAGGGTCCATGCTATTAGTTTGGCATTTTAAATTTATAGTAAATTTGCCAATATTCTAGGGTCTATGCTATTGGGTTGGCATTTTAAATTTATAGTAAATTTGCCAACAGGCTAGGGTGTATGCTATTGGTTTGGGATTGTAAATTTATAGTAAATTTGCCAATATTCTAGGGTCCATGCTATTAGTTTGGCATTTTAAATTTATAGTAAATTTGCCAATATTTTAGGGTCTATGCTATTGATTTGGCATTTTAAATTTATAGTAAATTTGCAAACAGGCTAGAGTCCATGCTATTGGTTTGGCATTTTAAATTTATAGTAAATTTGCAAACAGGCTAATGTCCATGCTATTGGTTTGGGATTGTAAATTTATAGTAAATTTGCCAACAGGCTAGTATCCATGCTATTGGTTTGGCATTTTAAATTTATAGTAAATTTGCTAAAAGGCTAGGGTCCATGCTATTGATTTGGCATTTTAAATTTATAGTAAATTTGCAAACAGGCTAGAGTCCATGCTATTGGTTTGGCATTGTAAATTTATAGTAAATCTGTCAATATTCTAGGGTCCATGCTATTAGTTTGGCATTTTAAATTTATAGTAAATTTGCCAATATTCTAGGGTCTATGCTATTGGGTTGGCATTTTAAATTTATAGTAAATTTGCCAACAGGCTAGGGTCTATGCTATTGGTTTGGCATTTTAAATTTATAGTAAATTTGCCAACAGGCTAGGGTCCATGCTATTAGTTTGGCATTTTAAATTTATAGTAAATTTGCCAATATTCTAGGGTCTATGCTATTGGGTTGGCATTTTAAATTTATAGTAAATTTGCCAACAGGCTAGGGTCTATGCTATTGGTTTGGCATTTTAAATTTATAGTAAATTTGCCAACAGGCTAGGGTCTATGCTATTGGTTTGGGATTGTAAATTTATAGTAAATTTGCCAACAGGCTAGGGTCCATGCTTTTGGTTTGGCATTGTAAATTTATAGTAAATTTGCCAACAGGCTAGTGTCCATGCTATTGATTTGGCATTTTAAATTTACAGACAGTAAATTTGTGGTGGTGTATATTTGACAAATGTGATAGCATCTCAAAGAAATACTAATCTAGCGGAGTCTGGCTCTTTTTGTGTGCGAATATTATATTAAACAATTATTTGAAGTGTATGTAATGTCAAAAAATGATGTATATAGCTTTCTGAAAGAATTTTGGTCTGTGGCTGACAGAATTAAATTTTATGTGCATTGGTGTGTTTATACATTCATAGAAAGTTAAAAAAATCTGTTTACCATGATGCACTATATTGATTTGTCAAAGAGGTTCAAAAGGTATGATTTTTCAAATACATGTACATAACCAGAGCACCTGGATAACAATGATTATGTGAAGCCTAGTACATTAAAATGCAAGGCTATGTTATAATTTTTATATTTTAAAGCACATCAATATTTTGGTGTATTACTTGAAGCCTAATACATTAAAATGCATAGCTCCATGCTATTGGTTTTGACGATTAGGTGAAGCTTAGTACATGTTAATTCATGGCTGTGACGATTAGGTGAAGCTTAGTACATGTTAATTCATGGCTGTGACGATTAGGTGAAGCTTAGTACATGTTAATTCATGGCTGTGACGATTAGGTGAAGCTTAGTACATGTTAATTCATGGCTGAAGGACACACTACAATGTCTAATCTGATGGTGCTAATCTAAAATTCTTACCGTCACAAGTCTTATGGATTATCATTGGATTACTCTGGTTCAGCAAAGTTGTACATAAAACAAATAATTTATACTTTTATCTGTTGGCAAGTTTTATAAAACTGCAGATATGGGTATATGCTGTATGCTATTGTCAACATGTAAAATAATGGTAACTGATGGCATTATGGTGTTCACTATATTACAAACATGTAAATAAATGGTAACTGATGGCATTATGGTGTTCACTATATTACAAACATGTAAAATAATGGTAACTGATGGCATTATGGTGTTCACTATATTACAAACGTGTACAATAATGGTAACTGATGGCATTATGGTGTTCACTATATTACAAACATGTAAAATAATGGTAACTGATGGCATTATTGTGTTCACTATATTACAAACATGTAAAATAATGGTAACTGATGGCATTATGGTGTTCACTATATTACAAACATGTAAAATAATGGTAACTGATGGCATTATGGTGTTCCCTATATTACAAACATGTAAAATAGTGGTAACTGATGGCGTTATGGTGTTCCATATATTACAAACATGTAAAATAATGGTAACTGATGGCATTATGGTGTTCCATATATTACAAACATGTAAAATAGTGGTAACTGATGGCATTATGGTGTTCACTATATTACAAACATGTAAAATAATGGTAACTGATGGCATTATGGTGTTCACTATATTACAAACATGTAAAATAATGGTAACTGATGGCATTATGATGTTCACTATATTACAAACATGTAAAATAATGGTAACTGATGGCATTATGGTGTTCACTATATTACAAACATGTAAAATAGTGGTAACTGATGGCATTATGGTGTTCACTATGTTACAAACATGTAAAATAATGGTAACTGATGGCATTATGGTGTTCACTATGTTACAGTCATCGGGTTTGAATTCTGAACAAACGTTTTTTTGTCTTTTGTAGTACATGTACATTTGACTACATTTTGTGCCATGTTACATTCATCAAAAAAACTTATCACATCTGGGGTAGAATTTTGTAAAAATCTGGTTGTCACAAAACTAATTGCCCAGGAGATCTATTTGGTTTCATGGTGCAGTTCTCCAACTGATCTGGATTGCTGTAATCTGAATTACTTTTGTCAAATATACACTTGTAACTTGCCATTAATCATGCTGTCGGAAAGTGTCACATTTGTTGATCTTTTTAATCTGTCTGGGATAACCAAATTAAAGTTCATCGGACAATAGTAAAGTAAGGATGATTGAACATTTTCTCGTTTTTTTAATGGTCTTTTGTAGTCCAATTATTTAGTCCCCAAACTTGTAAAGGTATTGGTGGGTAACGAGTTTTGTGCATTGTTCATCAGCTTTCAGGTAGTTGACCAAAACTTAATAGAAACTTTTCTATCTTTTACATCTTTTTCTGTTTGCGTCATTACAAGTGATACTATTGTTTATCCAGTACTATTATTCCTATGTCTAAAATGTAATTGTATACTTTTCATGTGGGTTTTTATTCTCTACAAGTCAGTGTAGTATGCTGTAACAATTCTAATTGGTTTGATTTTTCATACTTGAACAGAAACAAATGTCTTGTGCTTTACAGCATTGTGTCCAGGTGTCTGACTGGTCAGTGGGGAAAGCATACTAATAGTTCACAGATGTTAAGTCAAACATTAAAGATACCACTATCATATGTTGGTGTGTTGGTAAAAGACAAGTATTTCCCTATCTACAAGTATTTTCCCTAAGGGGCTAGTAGTATAGACTGTAATTATTTAATCAGATATTGAATAACCACTCTGGTGGCCTTGTGGTTAGAGTGTCCTCCTCAGATGCAGGAAGTTGTGGGTTTGATCCCTGGCTGATTCATACCAAAGACATAAAAAATGGTACTAACAACTGCCTCGCTTGGCACTCAGCATTAAGAGGTTAGTGTTAGGACTGGTCGGCCTGGTGTCAGGATAATGTGACTGGGTGGGACATCATGGTACATATCTGCAGCATGATGCTCCAGTGCTAGATATTCACTATAAACTGACACACTGCAGACATTGTAGTGATATGACTGAAAAATTGTTAAAGCTACATGAAAAATCCTAATCACACACACAGGTATTGAATAGCCAATACATATAGATTAATATAGCTTTTTACTGATAGAAGTCAACCAACAAAAACTTATTTGGGTAATTATTTGGAGATAATATGGACACCTTGCTAAACATCCAGATGGATAGATTATTGGTGGAATCTTTATCACTGGGAAATATATAAATTCCATTATAGTTTTAACATTTTAGTTTCTATTAGTATTTATTGGGTTGGTGGGCAGGGTTTTCACTTTTGGAATAATGGCAGTATTTCTTGTAACTTTTCACACCCATCAATGTTTCATTTATTATCAGTCTTAAAAAATAAAAATTAAATGTATCAAATTCTTTCATACATAGACTTCATATTATTTTTAATGAAATCATCTAATTTTCTAAATTTTTGTACATAAAAAAAAAATACGGTACATTTGCAGAAGTGATTGAAAATATTGCTCTTTTTTTACAGCAAAGAATAGGTGATTAAAATCTGTTGTATTTTTTTGTTGCGTTTTTATCAACTATCTTTTTTAACTCTCATTTTGGTGTGTAAAAATGTAGAAATGTTCCCATTTCAAAAAACTTCAAAGGTATTCTGATTTAGGTACATCTCGTGACCCAGATATCATTTTGCAAAGCATGTTATAAATGGTAATAAACTTTAGGTATGTTTGTAACTGAGGCATCAGCTAGTGAAACAGGAGATTAAGAAATATAATAATCATTTATAATCATGCAGAAAGGTCATTGATCATTTCATTTATAATACATGTTTTGGTATTTAAATCAATATATAAGTTGAGAGCAAATTTTAAAAAGCTGCGTTATGTTTATTTTTTACACTGCATTGAGCAATTCACATTCTTTTTATCAGCTATCAGTGATGATCAACCATGTGTTTATGATTAACACCCATGCTAATCTAAGTCAACACATTCTGTAGCTATTGAAATTGATTGTCTTGTGCTTCTTTCACAGTGGGCTTTCTCTATTCAGTTAGCATAGGATGTATATGAATCATTTGTATTAAAACCTACTTTATTTTTCTTGGGTCTTATTTGTGTGATTCAGGGAATCCATAAGTAGACCTTTCTTGAGCCAAAGTAGATAAGTTAGCATTACTAGCATCATTGGTAGCCTAATGGTAAACCTTGTTCTATTACTGGTGACATACTAAACTAATTGGGATGAATACAATTGTGGCTTAGTCAAACCCTTTTATTTAAAAATAATATGCTTGGTCTCAAAGAAATTCGAAAATTATAACAATTATTTGTTTTTTAAAATCAGAAAAAATTCAAGAAAAAAGTGCTCATTGAGTTTATGATTAATTCTTTACTTTAGAATTTTGTGAAATCATTCAGAGGTTTTATGAAATGTGTCCTTGTGCAATATCAGGACATTGGAGATTTTGAGAATATAATACCCAATATTAATCCTTTCTGGATAGACTCAGTGAATCTAAACTTATAATTAATGCATTGGATTTTTTTTTCTTCGTAAAAGGTAGCAAAATTAAATATATATAGTCACATTTCACTAGCAGTCACACATGGGGAAAATGCAAAATTGGCAATTGGACACAGGAGACCTCTGTGCACATGTTCACCTTTTAAAATTAACTTTTGAGCCATTATTATTATTAATATTATTATTATTACCAAGATTGCTTTATGTGCATCTTCCCAAAAAATCATGTATATGTGTTTTTTCTCGCCAAATTTATGTTCCCATAAAGATTCTTCTTTTTCTTTCATAAAGATTACTCCATCCTTAATTTACTGACTGTATACCGCTTCGGTGGCCTAGTGGTTACAGCATCCCCCTAGGATGTGGGAGGTCATGGGTTAGATCCCTTGCTTAGTCATACCAAAGACTTACAAAAATGGTACTAACAGCTGCCTTGCTTGGCACTCAGCATTAAGAGGTTAGTGTTAGGTCTGGTCAGCCTGGTGTCAGGATAATGTGACTGGGTGGAACATTATGCTACATGCCTGCAGCATGATGCCCCAGTGCTAGACATCACTATAAACTGCCTCACTTCAGACATTGTAGCAATATGACTGAAAAATTGTTAAAGCTACGTTAAAAAAAAAAAAAATCACACACACACACACACACACACACACACACACACACTGTATCCTGTTCAGTTTTATCCATCCTATAAATGAAACCATTAATGACGTAAAAGCAATGTATGGATTAGTTGAAAGACATTTGACTTGTGTGAGAAGCCTGTGATGAATAGAAAGAAGCTGTATATGGCTATTCTTTATGAACCAAAACTTTATCTACAATGACAGACATGTTTTGAAGGATGTTACTTGTGTCTCATCTCAGAGATCGACCTTTTTCCTCAGAGATGGGTTTAATTCACAACCACATAAACAAAGATGTCTAACTATACCTATCATACTGGCAAACTCTCATTTCTGCTGTGATAACACCACTACTTTTCTCTCCATCAAGAACCGCTCTGGTGGCCTAGTGGTCGCAGAAGCAGGAGGTCATGTGTCCGTCCTCTGCAGACATCGTTGCTATATTACTGATTTTTTTAAAAAGCTACATTAAAAATCCTAATTAATCACACTATCCATCCAGAAAAGGAAATACATGTACTTAGCCATCAACCTTAATGATAAAGCCTGCCTCACTTTCGAATTTGACAGCAACACAGAGTTACAGTATCAATGTTTCTGGCGTAGGAGGAGTAGTGAGATAAGAAATAGTTGCTCATTGATTCACATGATATTGCTTTATGTTTATATTGCATTAGTCAAAAGACAGCTGTAGATACATGCCAACAACTGCTTAAGCATTGTTTAGTTAGGAAACACCTGGCCATAGTGCAAGGCAGGTGATCATTTTATACTGGACATTTGTATAAGAATTCTGCAGGAAAAAATAGATTGCCCATTGAGAACAGGTGAACTAAAACATTGTGGAATACCTTGTACAGTAAAACTTTGGTTATCCCTCACCCTATTAACTGTCAGTCTCTGTTAACCATCTGGGCATTGTACATCAAAATATTAAAAAAAGCTACATGTACATATATTATCATTTTTGCTGACCAGGTCTGTTGTATAATATTTTTAATGTACATATTCTAGTATTCGTCTATTCTCATATGCACCATGATCTCAGTCCTGCACCCTGATAGATAATCAAAGTGTTATTGTAATAATAAATCAGGTTGCATCCTATATATGCCACATTAATCAGCAATTATTTTACATTAGTCTTTGGGAGCCCAGAGTTGCTGAGTGATCTAAAGCACTCTCCGTTACGGATCACTGCCATCTCACCTCTGTCTGTGTGGGTTAGAGTCTGATTCGGCCAATGTGTGTATGTGAGAAAGTTTGCCAGTAGCTTCTTGTGGGTCGGTTGTTCTTTCCGAAGTTTTCCAGGATCTTCCTCCACCATTTATACTGGCTGCCATATATAGCCTATCTTAGTTTTTATGTACATGTGTGATTTTGTATTAAACAATGTGACTGTTCACTGTTATAGTTGTATAGCTGCCTTGCCCATGATTAGTTAGGCCTTTAATATTGTGCAAGACAATGGCATTGAATACAGTTAATATTGTACAAGATAATGGCAATGAATACAGTTAATATTGTACAAGATAATGGCATTAAATACAGTTAATATTGTGCAAGAGAATGGAATTGAATACATTTGCCTTTAATATTGTGCAAGATAATGGCATCAAATACAGTTGCCTTTAATATTGTGCAAGATAATGGCATCAAATACAGTTTCCTTTAATATTGTGCAAGATAATGGCATCAAATACAGTTGCCTTTAATATTGTGCAAGATAATGGCATCAAATACAGTTTCCTTTAATATTGTGCAAGATAATGGCATCAAATACAGTTGCCTTTAATATTGTGCAAGATAATGGCATCAAATACAGTTGCCTTTAATATTGTGCAAGATAATGGCATTGAAAACAGTTGATCAGAACAATGAACAATGTCAGATAATTGATTGAAGCAATGAATTAAATCAGTCATTCATGTTGTTTTGGATTATGTTTCTACACAAGACAGTTGAGTTGGTAATGCTGATAATGACAGGTGCAGAAGATATAATTGTGCTCTTAATCTTTTAATCTCACACTTGAATCATCTTTATATATATATAAATAATTTTCTAGTTTAATTCGTAATTTCATTATAGATAGCTTTTATAGACAAGAGAGATTTTATTCAGTGTTAATAAAATGCAGCCATAATTATTAATGTTGATAATAATTCTTGATAGGATTTATGTTTACAAACAGAATGTGAGACTTCTAAATGACTTCAATTTTTCTGCTGCTAATTAATCAACTGGTACGTAACATTGTCATTAATGACATTGAAATGGATGCATTACTATTGAGTCTATAAAAAATGTCATATCACACATATGAAGAGAATGAATGCTTCTTATATTTTTACCTGTGTTATCTTCTCATTACCACTATATAATGGTTAGGTTGACATGGGTGGGTTGAGATATTGCTATTTTTATGTTGATCTGTTCATAAAGAGCACAAATCACAAAGTGTTTATTAAAACTTTATGTATTCATTGTACTAATGGTTCAGATATGTATGTATATGTATGTATGTATATATATATAGTCAGTTCCACTTATATGCATGGCCTCTGGACCGATGCTATGATACGCAATTAGGCGGCGTATGCATTAAACCGGCGTTCATGTTATGACGTGTATCTGGTGCAGCATGCATAATGATACCCATTATTTATATGAAACAAACCCTCGTTTGGCACAGTTCATTTAAATGTGATGAGATTTGCTATGGTATCGTATGGAGGTCAGTTTTGTCCGTATATCAAGGAGCAGACTTGTGGTCAGCGCTCCAGTCTTAATCTATCAAATTTAATGACCAGACTGGATCGGATTCTTAACGAGGGCAATGCGAGTTTGTGTTAAAGCAAAAGAGTGTAAAAGCCGTCGACCATGCTTGGTTAATTATTATGGTTGTCTACTTTCGCGCCTCCTGGTGATCAACTGAGAATCAGAGAGCTAATGCCATCTTGGTAATATTTATGGTTATCCACTATAGCGCCTCCTGGTGACCAACGGAGATCTAATAGCTGTGATGTTAATATTAACAGACCTCGTTAATCAACATTGACCGCCAATAATAATAATAATAATAATAATAATAATAATAATAATGCTTTATTTATAGAGGGTGACTCATTAGTCAAGGACTATTCTCCCTTGAGGCCCTCTTAATGAAAGTATAACAAATGCACATTGTGTGAAGAAGCAATAATTAGTGCTTATATTAGCATGTTTCGTATTAAAATACTAAATTCCATTATCTGTTAGAAACACATGCATGCTCCTGATATTTCTTCTTAAATACTCTAATATTTTCAGCCGATTTTACATGTAGTGGAAGCTTATTCCACAGAACTGTTCAGAATCGGTTTCTTTTCATTTTGAAAGGAACAATTTTGAACAATGCAGTTATCCGAAGCAACTTAACACATAATAATGCATGTTTGGACCAGAAAAATGTATGCAATTATGCAAAATATGCATATAGACGATATGCAATTGTCTTGCAGGACTTTTCAGCAACCTGAAATATTTATTATAAGATTGGTTCATTATCAGTATTGGAAGAGATACCAAAGGCTACATGTATACTTTTATAAGGTCTGAATTCTATTGTGGGAACATAAAACTAGATGTATGTTTCATTCCATACTATTTTACACCTACCTGTATATTGTGACAGGTCAAACCAATGCCTGCATTGTATTGAATCAGGTAGCTATCAACAGGCATGTGAGCCATTTACAATTTAGGGTAGATAATAGGGTATATTTATTAGTTTTGTGTCTGTTTTGTCCAAACACTTGTATACAGTGATCTCTATGTCTCTGTTTTGATCTCTCTCTCTCTCCCTCTCACACAATGGCACACACATATACACACACAATCTGACACTATGAACTGTAATACACTGAAGATCCTGGAGTAAACTGATGGAATTAGGAATTCGTAATGATGTTTAAATGTTTCTTGTATATTATATATAATGGTAAGTGAATTGATGGATCATGTAGACTCAGACAAAATATTTAATATGATGTAAGCCAGCTTTAATTTTTATCCAGTATTTCATGTGATAATGACTTGTATTTTAACAGATTTGTTTCACTGCATATTGTTGTATAACCCAGTAATGAAGTAAATCTCCTTAATACCTGAAGAAGCATAGACACATTTTGTATAATAATTAGGAATTGATAGTTGTGCAATGATATATTATGATACATCAACACTGTTGGTACATCAGCACATTCAAGATTCTTGTAATGCATTTGGAACACAGTATACTTTTGGGCTTGTGTTAAAACTTTTAGGATTATTTGGATTCAATTCATAATACTGTTAAGTTTCTCTTAAATATTCATTTTATAACTTAAATAATTAAATTATTTGTTGATTTTACAGAACTTGTTTCTGCTACTTAGTTTAAGAGCATAAAGTCTACATGAGATACACTGATTTGATTTCATATCAATTTACAATTAGTTAAGAATTTAGGAGTTAGTTTGGACTCATGATGCACATAGCAGTAGCTGTACCTTGTAATTAACTCTGATTGGAGTTTATATATTTCTTTATTGTAATTACAGAGATTGACTATTTAATCAACTCCCACTAGATTTTTGTTAGTTTACAAAATTTTGCTAATATTGACAAAACATTTAAATAAAGTTGAGGTCACTCGCCTACAGCATGAGTGATAAATGTGGACTGAATAATGACCACTATGATTTGAAGACATGTATACACTGTGTTGCTCCTCAGTGTATATATATATTCGGGTTTATTTCAAAACAGCTTTGTATGGACTTGGGTCATTTTTATGGGAAATATTAAAATCAGACGACAAAAAAAATCATTTTTTTCTAGTAGCAGTTATTATTAATTTTTACCTGTTAGCAATTACTATAATATTATAATCTTATCACTTCCAGGTATTTACAATATCAAGTTAGGTGTATGTTTTTGATTCACCAACTAAATTTTCTTGCGTTTTTTTCTGGATTGAAATTAGTCCAAATGCTCATTTTTGAAGATATGCCAGCTTTGTTATGTTTTTATCACTACATCAATTAATGTTTATTTGTGACACTGATCATGAAAGAAAGCACTCAGACATTATACTACAGACATTATTCTAAAACATTTGCATCATTACAACTGGTCATTTTAATACTGTCACTGTCTACAGTTATGTCATTGTCATTGTTTGATCATTTGGATCATTGGGTGGTTTGGTCAGGGTCGTTGTTTCCATTATGCTTAATTCCTAACTCAGTTAAGTTATCCAGGTGCTCTGCTTATGTATTTGAAAAATCATACAGCACCTTTTGAACCTCTTTGACAAATCAATATAGTGCATCAAGGTAAACAGATATTTTTACTTCCTATGAATGTGCAAACAGAACAATGCACATAAAATTTAATTCTGTCAGCTACAGACCGAGATTCTTTCACAAAGCTATATACATCATTTTGTTGACATTGCATACGCTTCCCATAATTGTTTAATAACAATAATAAAAATAATGAGGACTTTGTATAGCACCGAATCTTTAAAAGCTCAAAGCACTTTACAACATCTATATTGATATGACTACTCTACAGAAAAACAAAAAACAAAAACCATGAAATTGGAAAACATAAAACATGCTGAAAACATTTAAGGTACAAAACATTATTAAGTCTCTAAGTTTGTTCCTGTAGGCGAAAAAGGTGAGTTTTAAGAGCACTCTTAAAAGGGACCACTGTGTCTTTGTGTCTAATTTCAATGGGCTAGTCATTCCAAATCGCCGGAACCTGGTATGCAAACGAACGTTGTCCATATGACTTTGTTTTCATAGTGGGAACAATGAGTATATGAATGTTAGAAGAGGAGCATAAGTATCTTGCTGGTATATACACATGGGTGAGGCCAGATAGGTATGTTGGACTGGAGTCTATCAGTGAAACGTTGCACAGAGAACAAATTTTGTGTTTGATTTTGGATTGAATGGATAGCCAGTGTAGGGTACAGCTAGAGCAGTGGTGAGGTGTACTCTGATCAAGGTACTCTAAAGATGATCCGAGCAGATGTGTTTTGAACTTTTTGAAGTTTCTGGAGTAAATATTGTGGCGAATAGTCCAGTCTTGAGAGTACTAATGAACACACAATTGTTTCAGTGGCATCAACTGAAAGATATTTGCAAATGGAACTGATGCATCTCATCATCTCAGCCCAAGATATGTAGCCTTACATATGTTCATGACATGTTGCTGCAGTGTGAGAGTACTGTCTAGAGTAACACCTAGGTTTTGTACTGACTGTGTGAATTTAATCTTGGTGTTGCTGATATTTATTGCCTGAGGTAAAGGATGTGAATGAGAAATTCTTTGTGTTCTGATCAGAATGGCCTCAGTTTTATCATCATTCATCTGCAGCTTATTACATGTCATCCATGATTTCACATCAGAAATGCATCTCTCTACTCCATGGATGGTAGCATCAACTTCATTTGGGTGGCTAGACTTGTATATTTGTGTGTCATCACTGTATAATTGGTGAGACACTGGGTGATGATCTATGAGTGGCTGAGTGTATAGAATGAAGTGAACAGGTCCAAGAACATACCCCTTTGGAACACCACAACATAAATCAACTTGGCTGGAGTTTATTCCATTTGCATATACAATTTGTGTCCTGTTGACTAAGTAGGACTTGAACCACTGTATTGTGAATGCCAAATACATGCTAGAGATGGTTAAATAATATATCATGGTCTATTGTGTCAAATGCTGCAGACAAATCAAGGAGGGTGAGAACTGTAATCTTTCCACTATCCAAAGCAGAGAGAATTTCATTAAATACTTTCAGAAGAGTACATGTAGTTTCATTAATGTGGCAAGGGCGATATGCAGACTGTAAATTGCTAAAAGATTGTTTGAATTCAAATGAGATACAAGTTGGGTTCGAACAACTTTTTCTAAGATTTTTTATATGAACGGGAGATTAGAAAATGGGAAGTGTTCTTTAAATCGTTGTGGTTGAGTGTTGGTTTCTTCAGCAGAGGCTTTACGATGGCAGTTTTGAAAAATGATGGGAATTCTCTTGATGAGAGAGAGATATTAATAACATCAATTAGTGAAGGCAATATTGGGTCCAAGCACTCAAGCAGCAGTGATGTTGGAATTGGATCAAGTTCACATGACTTTAGTGCACTCTTCATCTTGTTTGTCCGTACTAAATCCATAGAGACTGGTTTAAATGCTCCTAAGTCGCTGAAATTTTGTATCATAACTGTATGGTGCCTAGTGGTTAAAGCATCCGCCTCAGATGCATGAGGTCGTCGATTCGAACCCCAGCCAAGTCATACAAAAAACTTACAAAAATGGTACTAACTTCTATCTTGCTTGGCGTTTACATTAAGAGGCTAATGTTAGGACTGGTCGGCCTGGTGTCAGGATAATGTGACTTGGTGTGACATCATGCTACACGTCTGCAGCCTGATATCTCAGTGCTAGACATCACTATAAACGACTACACTGCAGACATTGTAGCAATATGATGGAATTTTTTCAAAGCTTTGTTAATAATCCTAATCTCTCTCTCTCACACACACACACACACATCAATAATAGCACTTTCACCAGTAGTAATCTTAACATACCTAGTTGGTCCTAAATAACAACAGTGCTAATTGTGCATCTAATATGGCTACCACTAATTCCATCTTGGAAATCTTGTTGTCATTACTGATTCAGAATGGATGGTCATACTTAATTATGTCGACTTTTCACCAAAAGATTTCTAATGATGTTTATTTGGTTCTATTAATGACCATAGTACGAATTCGAAATTGAATATGGCCATAAGAACAACTTATTGGAACACCCAGAGCTAAAGAAAAGAAAAAGTCTTCTCTTGAATTTGTGAAAATTCTTGCAGGCATTAGAAGGCAAGCCCTTTGCGGTACTCTTACTTATGTCATGCAGTGAATATGAAAATTTAAGTTTAGATTGGTTGTAATTGTTGATACTAATCTGGTCAAGTACGAGATAAAAATTGCCAATCATAATTGAAAGTAGCCTATTCACTGTGTGGGATAAATGATCGGTGAAGTACTTTAATTGTACATGGAAAAAACAATTTGATTATCTCCTTTATATCGTACAAATTATGAGTTGCTAAACATGAAGACAGGCTAAAAAAGAGCACAGATTGGCAGTCAGTTTTGTGTTGATTGGAAGTTGTTGTAGATGTTGTTGTAGAGTTTAACGCCATTTTTAAGCACAATATAGGCTATACATGGCGGCCAGTATTATTGGTGGAGGAAGAACCTGGGAAAACCCCCGGAAAGAACCACCGACCCACAAGAAGCTACTGGTAAGCTTTCTCACATAACTACATTAGCCGAATCTTAGACTCTTATACTCGAACCCATGCAGACAGAGGTGAGATGGCAGTGATCCATAACGGAATGTTCTTTAGACCACTGGGGGGGGGGGGGCCTTGATTGGAAGTAGTTCAATGTGTATTTTTAGGTTTTCTTTTTATAAGTAGTTTACACATCACTACTTTCTAGGTAAACAAACAAATATATTTGAATCTCAATTTTCACTTAAATATTTGCAAACAGATACTAGTATTTTGATTAGGAGTAATTTCATATCAGCATTTGATGCCTCCCCTCTTTAGAACTGTTTTTAGCTCAGTAATGCCCTTGGGGGAATGCAACAATTAAATTCTGACACTTGCCTGGGCTATGTATTTACCCTGTTATCCTGTACTTTTTGTGTTGATTTGTCATATTCATTCTTGGAATTGGAATGTGCATACATGTAGATTCTTTATAGGTGTTGAAATTGTTAATGTTTGAAACCTGATGCTCTGTACATAGATACATGTATCAATATTCAGCTGATACTAATACATCTAACTTGGGTGTATATAATGCAGGTACCACATATACATGTACTTTCTTATAAGTTCTGTCTAATTGCAAACAGCACAGAAGTCCATTAATCAGATATACTAAATAATTACTGGAAATTTCTACTATTTTCAAATTTGGTCTCTTAGATGGTTTGGGCTAAAGGTTACATCTCCAAATGATTCATTTTGTACATGCATTAATTCATATACAGAAAAGACATGACCTGGCAAACTTTAATGTTTGTTGTATTTTTCTGTGTTTTATCTTTGTTAATAAATGGTTGTATCAAGATATATAAGGGTTATCATCGTGTGATATATTTTTTTATCTCTACTGGTCAAAGACCAATAAAAGCTTACAGGCTGGCTTCCTGTTCTCCATCATCTGTCTGACCTTTAGCACAAGATTGTTTTCAAATCTTTTGATAATTGACAAAAACTAATTGAATAATTACAATGAAGCTTTACACATACAGTTCATCCCATGGTCTGTTTATTGCAAAATGAAAATTATTCTGCTTGAAAATTTAATTGCTGCTCCTCCATGAAAGGTGGTCATATTGACATGGTTTGTATTGATCCTAATGGAAAAAGCTGCCTTTCTGACCTTCATTATGGTCATTATGGTGACCGGATAAAAAGTGATTGCTTGGAATGGATTGATCATAGCAATATTGTGTTTTCAACAGAAGACTTCTTGTGATGTCCAGTACATCCTATAACCACCATGCAGCCATACTAAAAATCTTGTACATATCTAAGTCTGTTAGATCCTAATAAACACTAGCTGTGATTAGTGCATTATGTAAGAAAGTCTGTTAGGTCCTAATAAACACTAGCTGTGATTAGTGCATTATGTAAGAGTTTTACTTTCTGTTAGGCTTTAAAAAAAAGTTAAACCTCTTGGCAGCATGTGAGAATACATTTATTATTTTTAATTTTTGTTTAAAAATGTGGTACAGATGGCTGAAAATGTATCTGTTGTGACTAGATAATGTCTAGTTCCAGCAGAGTTATCTCTCTTATATGCACTGGAGTTCTGGTTTTGTCCTTGTTAAATTGAGGATCTAACATTGTTCTCTATGAAAGTGTGTTGTTGTTGTAGGGGTTAACACCATTTTTCAAGAATTGAAGTAAAACTAATACAATGGTCAGTAGAATTAAAAATTCACTTTTAATATTCTTGAATGTTGTCATGATTATTTCTGTATATGTTTGTAAATTTCATAATCTTTATTTATTGGGATTTTCTCAATTTCAAAATATGTTAAAGAAATGTTTGTTGCTTTCCTCTTTCAAGAATGGTACACTTTACGACAGACTCTTTACAAGAATGGTGCTCTTTACGACAGACTCTTTCAAGAATGGTACTTTTTACGACAGACTCTTTACAAGAATGGTATTCTTTATGACACTCTTTACAAGAATGGTACTCTTTACGACACTCTTTACAAGAATGGTACTCTTTATGATAGACTCTTTATAAGAATGGTACTCTTTACAACACTTTCAAGAATGGTACTCTTTACGACAGAGACTCTTTCAAGAATGGTATTCTTTACAACAGACTCTTTACAAGATTGGTACTCTTTACAACAGACTCTTTACAAGAATGGTACTCTTTATGACAGAGACTCTTTAGTGAGATTAGGACTTTCATGCTAGCATCAAAAACTATTTGTGTTCTAATCTTGCCATCCACCAAATTCATGTCTCTGATCTTGAAGCAGGAAGATTGGATTTTGTCACACCTGTATTCTCATTTGATTGGTATGTTATAGCCAGTAATGTGTTAATATAGCCATTCAAAGCAGCCAACCACAACAGCAACATACCCTCCATTGTTTTGTCAACTGTCTGCTTGTCATGAGATGGTAAATTACTGTAGGTAATGTATCTCAGGATAGTCTCAATACCTGATCATTATCTTTTATCTCAAACAATGCCTGTTTTATTGTACACTGTATTTAGGAAGAGGAATTTAGCTCAGGTTTCTGTTTATTGAAGTGGACAGAAAGACAAGGTATGTAACAGCTTAAAATAATAGCCTCTCTTTCGTAGATGTGCCTTTCCCCTTTTCTGGATCTTTAGTTGATATCCCTGTATTGAATGACACAAAGGCCGCAGCTAATCATTGATGGTTTGTAAATTTAGTTTATGCCTTTAGAGAAAATTCCAACTTTCACATTTAGTAATGGAATTAATTTCCATTCTCATCATTTAATTTGTAGATGTTGAGTTTGATAATGTCAGTTCACATGCAGGATTATAAGTTATAAACACATCCTGAATTTTTAGCGTAGGACAGGAAACTCAATTGTGCAGAACAAGTGGGTATACATGGACTAATTAGAAATTGTATATCATTATGTAGAGGATGAGTGTAAAACTTGAGTTACATTGTATTTGTTGAACTCTATCACTGAAGTCATAGCTAAAGATTGTACTAGATGTTTTTCTCTGGATGGTTCTAAGGCTCCTGGTGTCCCTTTTCACAATGTTGAAGGTAAATACAGCATGTAAAATGGAACAAAAAAGATTTTGAAAAATGGACCCCTCATCCAAGCATTTGTGAAGGATGAGGGTCATTATTGGAGTAAAGCCGGAGGCTGAGCATATATACATAACATATTACTCTGCTATTGGCAGAAACAGCGCTCTTCAAAGAAAAAAAACAACACTTTTTCGTCCAACATGTGATTTCATCGAGGTAGCCTATATAAACATGCCACCCACACAAGATATTCATAGTTTAAAGAGAAGTGTTTTGTTGTCTCAATAAGACAGGGAGGGAAAAACCTCATTGTGATGAAACTCAACTTACAACAAAATGGGTGGGTGTATACATGCTCAGTCTCCGGCTTTACTCCAATAATGCCCCTCATCCTTCACAAATGCTTGGATGAGGGGTCCATTATTTTTCGTAAAGCCTTCAGCATCACATGTATAAATAGCATTTTTAAAGATTGACAACAAAACATTTGCTAAAACATCAATAGTAAAAGTAAGCCTATTTCTGTTAAGTTGTAAATCATAAATCAAAATTATTTGCTATTAATAACTTTCTTCAGCAAAACCAGTATTATTAGTCTGAATATCCCTTAGATAAAATTTGTGAAAAGTTTTTACTGATGCCCAGTCTGCTGTTTTTAATATAATGTGCAGGGAACCGCCTTGTCTGAAAGCAGCTGATGATGCAGCAGTTCTGTAAGAATGTGCTTTAAATTTATAATTATCAATTCCTGATTGTTCTAAAACCATTTTTAACCATCGTGCAATAGTACTAGATGTCACAGCTCTATAGGAACAATAAGATACCAGAACTTGAGTAGATTTCCAAAGATTTTTAGTTCTGTCAAGATAATGCAGCAAGGTATGCATAGCACAAAGCTTTTCATCGTCATAATGTAGTAGTTCCAACTGGAATTTCTTACCTTGCCTTGAAGTTTTCAACAGATCCGAAAAATTGAATACTATTTTATATGTCATACAATTCATGTTATGTAAATTCAAAGATTTTAGAGTTTGTACTCTTGGAGCTGTAGATAATGCAACAAGAGCAACAAGCTTCATTGTTAATAACCTTAAAGATACAGTTTTCAAAGGAAAAAGGGTACACAGGTATTTTAAGACAATGTTTACATTCCAGGTATCAATATATCTTGGTTTTGGCGGACTTTTGTTAAACAATCCCTTCAAGTATCTATTAATCAACAATGGATTTGAACCCCATGCATTATGAAACATTCTCAAAGTAGTAACTAACATTGCCTTGTGAGTATTGACAACACTATATGACTTACCTTCAGTTACCAAAGAATCTAAGTAAGAAATAACCGTTACCACAGAGACACAAAAGGATTGATTTTCCTGATTTTACACCAGAAACACCATTTTTTCCACGCCAAGTTATATTGTTTAGTTGTCCCTGATCTCCATGAATTAATAATGATGTCCACAGCTATTCTTGGAAGTCCTTGGTTTTGGAGTAATCTCCTGATACAGTCACCATGGTTAAGGATAAGGTCTTCCCTAGAAAATATATTTGACCATTGTGTGGAAGAGTCAGTATATTTTTGTGTCTTGGAAGTCTAATTGGAAGAGAAATTTAACACAACAAGAGCAAAGGAAACCAGGATTGTGATGTCCAATGTGTAACAATTATGAGTGCTTTACTAACCTTATCAGCAATAATTTGATTCGATATTTTCCCAACAAGATTAAACGGGGGAAATATATAAGGGGTTAAATAATGCCAGAAGAATGAAAAAGCATCAATTTTAAATGCACCTGGTTCTGGGAACCACGAAGTGAACTTCTTCAACTGACAGTTTAATCTAGTTGCAAAAAGATCTATGTCTGGAACAAAGGTCTGTGCACTCGCACTTTGAAATATTTCTTTCTTTAGCATCCATTCAGTGGAGTCAGAAAAGTTCCTGGACAGATAATCTGCCTGTATATTATCTTTGCCTGCAATATGGACTGTAGATATTAAAATTTGCCTTTCCAAACACCATTCCCAAATCTGTTTAGCTAGCCGATCCATTTGAATTGATGCCATTCCACCCATCTTATTAATATAAGAGACTGCACATATGTTGTCAGACTGAATCTCAATATGTACATTTTTGTGATCTGAATGAAAAGCTGGTAAGGCAAAGGAAATTGCTAATAGCTCTAGGTAACTTATTGAAAAAATAGTCTCACTCTTGTCCCATCTACCAGAGGCCGACCTGTTTGAATCCAGTGCATAAGCTCCCCACCCTGAGAATGATGCATCTCAGTTTGAATAGTAAAAGCAATGTTGTCTTGTCTAATAGATTTCCCATTCCTGTCAGCCATATTTAAGTACCACCATTTAAGTTCCTGTATACTTTGAGAGGATAACTGAACTGTACTATCATAAGTTTTGTTTTCTCTCAGACCTTTTATTTTATCATGTTCCAAATACCTGTAGTGCAGTATTCTTCCAACTGTCAGTATTGCTTAAAAGGCATTAATGAGCATACCAATAAATGAAGCCAACTCTTGTATTCTAACATACTTTATATCCAAGAGTTTCTTGGGAAAAACCTGGATTTTTTCCACTTTATGCTCAGAAAGAAAAACTTTAAACTGAACAGAGTCCAACACAAGACCAAAAATGAGAATTTGTTGAGATGGAATAAGCATAGATTATTCTAGATTGATTGTGAAACCAAGAGATTTGAATGTCTCAATCATACTCCAAGTATTTTGCAAGCAAATGTGACTCTCAGCATCCAAATTCAATGAGTCATCAATATAATATGAACACCTAATGTTCTGCTGCCTAAACCATGCATAAATGGGTTTTAGGATCTTAGTGAAAACTCTTGGAGCAGAAGAAAGCCCAAAAGGTAAACATACAAACTGAAAAAGCTGACCATTACAAACAAACTATAGAAACTTCTGATAATCTCTATGTATTGGAATACTGAAATAAGCATCTTTTAGATCAAGGGAAGTAAGGAAATCATTTTTCTGGATGAGATCTTAAACAATTTGAAATGTTTCTTGCTTGAAATGTTCATAATGAACAAATTTATTCAGCTGTTTCAGGTTAATAACTGGCCAAAAGTTTCCATTTGATTTAGGAACAATAAAAATTTTCGAAATAAATTGATTTCCCTCACAATGGGATGGAACTATAGCTCCTTTATGTAGAAGTTTAGTGATTTCATTAGATAAAATTGTTTTCTGCTCAGTTGAGACTGGAATTTTCTTGCGCAAAGGACTGAAAAGGCATGGAATCAAATTAGATTTTGTAACCCGAAACTGTTTGCAAAATCCACGGATCATGAGTAAAACCATTCTATACAGCAAAAACATTGTTTCAGTTTTCCAACAGAACTTACCTTAACCAATTTTAACTTATGAGCCCGTTTGTGGGAACTAGTAGAGGCAGGTTTCCTTCCTCAATTGGAATTTTGGTATTGATACCTGTACAAATATTTAGCACTATAAGGTTGAGATCGAAATCTTGCCCTCGGATTGAACTCTGAACCTCACATGGGTCCACCACCAATAGTAAAATCTCTGTGAATATGGGCAAAATTTTTCTTGGCAAGTGCAGAACCAGTGTCATACCTTTTAACCTCCTTGGCCACATCATCCCCAAAAAGCATGGATGTTATGGGGGTATGCATATTACACAGATTGGAATATTTCCGTTTCAAATGTGGTCGAATCATGTACCTTCTTCTGAGGAAGACGTGATATTGTACCTGACCCATAAGGGTAATACCATCTGAAATTAAGGTCTTTGCCTTTTCATTAGCAGCAATCTGAGGCTTTAATAATTCTGCTAATTGAACAATTGGCATAATGCTTGCAGCAACAAGATTTTGGATATCCCTAAAGGCTTTGTCATAAGAGTGAACTTGTTTATTAATTAAGGTCATTCCAAATTTCCTGATTGACAAATGGTGGGCCTAACCTATCACAGTTTTCTGGGATCTTGTACTTCTGTACAATTTCATCTGTTGCACATAAAGAAGTACATGCAGTATTAATCAGCATTGCTAAGGATTTTGGTATGGGCTCTCCTTTCTGGGGAGTTTTCAGTTTGGGTAGCTGCCACATATCAGCATTGTTAGTAGAAAGACCGTTGTAATCAGGCTGCAAAGCGTCAAACAATGCCCCATTGATTTTTCCACTCAAAGAAATTTGCTCGAGTGGTCTACCTGCATTACCCACTACTGGGGTAACATCAACATTGCTATATGGCCCTTCGTTTTCAACTTCTACATGTAACTCCGGTAACGGTTCACCAAACAGGGCATCAATTTCATAGACATCTGCAACAACAGGCTGCATATTATTTAGACCCAATTCGGTCTTCAACAGCTCAATATCGGTTTCCAACAGATTATTTATATCTATGAGATCGGACGTCTTCGACTGTCCGACATTTTTTACTTGTTTTGTCGCCATAACAGGCTTGCGTTTTGCCACTTTTCTGAACTCTATAGTCACCACAGACTTTAATTTTTTGTCTCTAGTTTTCTGTTTTTGTGGCTTCATAATTCCTTTCCCTCATGAGGAACTTGCCTCAGCTTCACAAAAGGTTGTAATATCCTCAGGCCCAAATCCCAAAAATTCTGAGTCAGCTTCGAGGTCAGTAATTGAAAGGACTTCGTCCTCTTCAGTAGCCATTACGACTAAATAAAAAAAACTAAAAAAAAATATAACAGTGAGCACGTATAGCTTGGACTACGTCCTAAGCTGACTACAACAAACCTAGGCACGCAACTATTACTTACTATTTTGTACTTACCGCTCCGCTACAACGCCAGAATAAAATATGAATATCTCATGCGGGTGGCATGTTTATATAGGCTACCTCGGATGAAATCACGTGTTGGACGAAAAAAGTGGGGTTTTATTTCTTTGAAGAGCGCCGTTTCTGCCAATGACAGTAATATGCTATGTATACATGTGATGCTGAAAGCTTTACGAAAAATAATGGCCCATTAGTGGAACTTAATTTGAGCCATGGCAAATTATTTTTTTTTAAGCCATCTGCCCATAGCCTGTGCCACAATATAATTTGCTTTGAATATTGTATACATATGGAATACATTTGTTGTTATCCTCAATTTGTATGAGAACAAAAAATGTAGCCTTGATAAAATCTTTTCTTAGTATTCAGGCCTGTTTTGCTTTGAACTGAAATATTTCAACAGAGAAAAAAAAACTCCATAAAAGATGTCCCTGCAGTAGTGGTAAAATTAAGTTTGTGGACACATGATTATAAAATTGGGTAAGATTTCTTATCCCCTGCATAGAACTCTCCCAAATTGTGTCTGCTATTCACCCAACTGAAATAATATTGCTTTTATTGATTTATTCTTTGGGCTGAGTAGGTAAAGGGCATTATTAAATGTATTGTCTGCTGTGGAATATTTTAAATAAGAACCCTTGAGCACTTAATTATGTGCTGACAGAGAGATATCAAAATGAAAAGAACTAGAACATGCTCATGATGATGTGTATACATTAACACCTTATTTAGTTTGGTGTGGATATAAGGGGAAAAAATTACATAATGAAGGTAAGGCTTTTTTTTTTTGTTTTAGAATTTGTTAATGTTAAAAGTTGATTATTGGTTGGTTTAAAAGACTGACAATAAGTGGATTGTAGGTTTGATCAAATTGGATGATGTCGTTAGGCAAGGTACTTGATTCCTGTTGCCTTATTACTAAATAATAATCTCTCTGCTGATTTAGTGTTAAACACTAATCAATAAATCAATCAATCCCATAAAAAATTAAAACAAGTTATGTTCTGTGGACGTTCAGATCATATTTCATTTAAGAAGAGTATGAATTATAGTCCACAGTACTATTTCGCCGTCATAAATTTATTGACAGACAACCACTGTATTATTTCGCCATCATAAATTTATTGACAGTGCTGGACCATATTTCTTACTCAAAATTAAGACTAGTACAGTAGAACATGTCTGGAGAATGCATCCCTTCTGCCAAAACCTGGTCTTTCAAGACAGGTGGTCTCTCATTACAGGTCATAGCACAAGAATTAGTAACTGAACATGAAGAAGCTGGTCTTAAGACATGTGGACTCTCATAGCAGTGGTCTCTCAAGACAGGTTTTACTGCATATAGACACCTGTAGATCAGTTTTAAAACTTTTAAAGATTTGACTCCAGGATAAGAAAATGTAAGTTGCTAAAACATGTATTCAGACCAAATCCTACTTTTCTCTTGGTTGCAGCTACTCTAAGCTCTGGTAATGGTTCAGAATGTATATAGTAAAATTCTGTGGTTTAAAAGTTTATTATAAACTTAACTACTCTAGATTTGTTTTTAATTGTTTGAGTTACAAACCAAGTATATGTACCATGCATAGGTTGTGCCCCACCCATGCCTATGTGCCATGGCGACTACAGTGAAATATACAGCTGTTAATTGAAGTAAACACCCTTGTTTGTACAAATTCCTTCATATAATGAACACCCATATTAACCATCACCCCTCAGAAAACTTACTTCATAGCAAGAATGCATTGTTATTATGATTACCTCATTATAACAAATGATATTTATGGGCCCCAAATTGTTAAGGGATGGACTAATATAGTTAAGTTTTTATTCACCCATTATTAGCAAGATTTCTCCTTGTTTACCTCAGTGATTGACTTGTGTAGAAGCGTAACAAGAACAAAAGGTAGTATATCAGATTTCATCTGATTTTGAAGTTTAGCTTGTAATTGGATACATTTTTCCAAAAACAAAATGGTATCGTTACTGGATAAAAGTACCACTTATGCCCGTATTATAAACCATCGCCCAGAAAAATGGAAATATTTGCATTAATTAGTTATTCATCAAGCAGATCATTTGTATTGTAATGTTTTTGATTCAGAGAAAAAGCAGCATGCTTGCCATGGTTTTTATGACAGAATTTATATGAACCTATGCACTTTATTTTGAAGGATGGAAGAAGAGGAAACATTAAAAACATACCTAATTGCATTAAAACATACACACAGACATAATTAAATCATAAAAATAAAATAGTAACCTTTTTTTGTCAAAACAGCATGATATAATTGGATTTTTGAAACCAAGATAAAATGTACATTCTGAATATTAGTTTTACTTATCTTTCAGTCTTTATGAAAAGTTGACTGTAAATTCAAACATTGTTTTGAGAGTATGGATGTAAATTTCAAATGAAATCCTTGACACAAGTGATATGCCTGTTTCAGATTACCCAGACAGTTCTTGAAAAAGTAGTCAACAATGACAGTCATTCATAAAGGGTTTCTATTGTGTGAAATACGACACAAAGACTTTCTCTACTGTAATGTATATCCAACCCCAAACTTTGCAGAATCTAAGACTGCCCAAACCTGTGGTTTCTTTGCAGTTAGATTGCTATTGTCTTCTTTGTCTTTGACTCATCTGGATGGTAATCATGCATATCTTTGGGGAAATTTCTTTGCCACCATTCACACCCATTCAGTGGAGAAGAGCTAAATTAGTATCATGTCATAATAATGTACTCTCTCACCATGGATGTTGAACCCTTGCCTAAGGCATTGGTTCAGGTTATGAACAATGTGCTGCAAGATGAAAAGTGTCTGTGGTGGAGAATTCATGGCTTGCCAGATAAGATTGCAATGAATGTGATGTGGAGTTTAGGACCCTCAAGACATGGCAGTGGTTCCACTCCATGTACCTCTAGTAGTTCTGGAAGTGGATACAGTGATCAGGCTATACAGGTACTACATTGACATATTTGTTTATGTATGTCACTAGTAATCAAGTTGTTGTTGTTTGGGGTTTACTTCCATTTCTCAGCACTAGATAGACTACACGGCAGCTAGCACAACTGGTAGAGTATGAATCCAAGAAAACCCCCTGTAAAAACCATCTACACTTTGGAAGCTAATGGTATCTTTCTTGCATACCCACATTGACTTTGCTCGAGACTTGAACCCTCATGGACAGAGGGGAGATGAATGTGATTGGTAAAGGCAATCACTTTAGACCACTTTGCTACCTGCAGACCTCATTTGTGACACAGAGATCTTTCATCTGTTGCTCAGTATGAAAGTGTTTTGATTACACTGGTGATCCAGACATCTGTTATTAGTATGAAAGTGTTTTGATTACACTGGTGATCCAGACGTCTGTTATTAGTATGAAAGTGTTTTGATCACACTGGTGATCCAGACGTCTGTTATTAGTATGAAAGTGTTTTGATCACACTGGTGATCCAGATGTCTGTTATTAGTATGAAAGTGTTTTGATCACACTGCTGATCCAGACGTCTGTTATTAGTATGAAAGTGTTTTGATCACACTGCTGATCCAGACATCTGTCATTTCATTATTAGTATGAAAATTCAGTAAAACTTGTAGCAACCAGGAAAAGCAAAACTGGCCTTTGTACACATGTAACTCTGTATACAGATTCACCTTTTAAATTAGTTTTTGTTCTACCATTATTTTATTTTTTATTATTATCATTATTATTATTATTGTTGTTCTTATCAAGGTTGTTTTATTTACAGTATGCAACAAAACTATTAAATAAGCACATCAGTGGCCTAAGTGTTTAGAGTGTCTACTTGGATGCGGTATGTCGTGTTCAAATTCTGGCGGAGTCTTATAAAACATTTTTAAAAAATCGTAATAGCAGAGGCTTTGCTTGGCATTCAGCATTAAGAGGTTAATGTTAGGAATGGTGGTGTCATGATAATGATTTGGTGGGACATCATGCTACATATCTGCAGCATAATGCTCCAGTGCTAGACATCACTATGAACTGCCACACTGCAGATAATATGACAGGACTTAGTTGAAAGTTTTTAAAATCTATATTAGGAATCTAAATCACACACAGACACACACACACACACACACACACACACACACACACACACACACACACTGTATGTGTTGTTCTCTCCCAAATTTGTGTTTCACACAAGATGACTGTATCCTACTAATCCATCTTGTAACTTAAATCATCGATGTCTCAAAATAAAATTATTGATATTTGTTTTGTGCATTTAGACAAAACAAAAATTTCACTACTGATTGACAGCTTGCAAATGACTGTAAAACAGGACTGGCTTTACCAAGTTGTATAAATTAAATTTGGAAATAGATGTTCACGCTTTGAAAAATGTATTGAATAACCAGTTACTCATCTCACTAAGTTCAAAAAAAAGCTGGCTTAAGTAAGAAGCCTGTGATGAAAAGGAAATAGAAAAATATATGGCAATTGTTTGTGACCCTTGAACCAAACTTTGCTTTACAGATAAGTTGTAAACAGTGAATGACCCATGGCCTTAATGAAAAGGGATGTTACTCATGTCTGTACTCATGAAAAGGGATGTTACTCATATCTGTACTCATGAAAAGGGATGTAACTCATGTCTGTTCTCATGAAAAGGGATGTTACTCATGTCTGTTCTCATGAAAAAGGATGTTACTCATGTCTGTTCTCATGAAAAAGGATGTTACTCATGTCTGTTCTCAAGATGAACTTGTACGTCAAAGACAGTTTTAATTCATAGACAAATAGATGAAGCTATCAACCTATACTTGTACAGTGGCACAAAAGGTGATGTCCATTTCTGCTCAAATATCATAACTACTTTTCTCACCATCCAAGAAATGAATTGTATCAACTCTTGACCCAGAAGATAAAAACTGTCTTAACTTCACATTCTGCATATTGACATGTTTGAGTTGCACTGTGTGTGACTTCATGAAGACGCATAATAGGAGAGAAAATCATTGTATACCAATTCACATTTTCTTTTATGTAAATGGTGCCTTCCTCATCAAGCAAAAATATATTTTGTATAGACTAAGTGGTCTTTTGTAAATATGCACCATTGACCAGTTGAGGCAGGGAGAAACCATTTTTTGGTTCAGAAGCACATGTCTACTGTCCGCAGAAGGCAGGTGACCATTATATGCTGGACATATATAGGTAATATGCTGTGGGAAAATTAAGATTACCATTGTGAACAGGTGATCACTGAAAAATTTGATGGCTGGGACAGTATGTTGTGAATTCCCCTTTTCGAGGAAAGCTTTCATTAGTATGAAGATCTTAGTGGACAAAATTTTTATTGCTATTCCACCTAAAATATTGCGTGTAATCCTATAGAAGGTTAACCCAAAAGATGATAGAAACCTTTTTCAGAGTAAATAAATCTGATTGACAGTAAGTACAAATGCTTGCATCCATGTCAAATCTAAATGCTAAATAGCATAGACCCAGATCTGCCATCACATAATGTGGAGGCATATCAGAGCATATGCAGATTGTAAGAACCAGATCTGCTATCACATAATGTGGAGGCATATCAGAGCATATGCAGATTGTAAGAACCAGATTTGCTATCACATAATGTGGAGGCATATCAGAGCATATGCAGATTGTAAGAACCAGATTGTTGATCAGTTGAACAGACATCATGAACACAGATCTTCTAGCACAAGTTTGTGACAGATTAGGTGTTGTTTGCAGTTAGATAAAACTTGTACACGAAGTGTAAAGAAGGGTATTTTTAGACATGTTCTTCATCTCTTCTGGATTGCACTTGAAATTGCTCTTGAATGACAAGATCACAACATTTGAGGGCAAATATATTTTATAATTTTATATCTGTAATTTTAATGAATGTTTTCAGCGGTTAGCCAATAGTTCCTAGCATCTTTTTACAGTCATTCTGATGTTAACTGTTTTGTAAATGGTTTTGAACTTAAGAATTTTTTCTCATTGCCTCAGAAATTTTTCATGCTCGACATTTTCTGAGCAACAGGGAACATTTTAAGTAATCTTAGGTCATTATGTCAAAAGAAATTGTTTTAGGAATAGAATTTCATCTTAACCCATGACAAAATTAAATATTTGCATGTTTGGTTATTTACCAGTCACCTATAATATTATATTTCAGACAGACGATGTCAATTTAGCCACAGGTACCAAAGATTTTGAGGTAGAGGAGGAAGAGGCAAGTGTCAGACCAAAAGGTGAGAGGCGGAAACAGCTTCCATCCATCCCAGATTCCAAAACACTCAATGCTATGGCCAATACAGTGAACAACAAGCCAGCTACAGCACACAAGGGAGGAAGTGGCTACAGCATATTCTTCCTAGAGTACACCCTTATGGCAGAATAGTAATTACTGTTGTTGCATTTATTGTTTTGAGTACACCTTTATGGCAGAATAGTAATTACTGTTGTTGCATTTATTGTTTTGAGTACACCTTTATGGCAGAATAGTAATTACTGTTGTTGCATTTATTGTTTGAGTACACCCTTATGGCAGAATAGTAATTACTGTTGTTGCATTTATTGTTTTGAGTACACCCTTATGGCAGAATAGTAATTACTGTTGTTGCATTTATTGTTTTGAGTACACCCTTATGGCAGAATAGTAATTACTGTTGTTGTATTTATTGTTTTGAGTATTAATTTCCATGGTTAGAGAAAAATATATTTTCATTGATATGTAAATTCATGGATTGGGGCAGGGGTCATGCTTGTCAGATATTTGTATCAATAACAGTTTCCATGAAATTTGGTACTCCAAAAATAGCAACTTGGCATTATTTTTATTGTTATTCAGAATTATAAGGGGGAAAAAAAGTTATTTAAATAATTTACAGAATTGATCTTTTATCCTGTAAAAATGCATCTATGTACACTGACCACACAAAGTGATGGAATACTATGCAAACTATCAAAAGTTGGTTTTCATTGTTACTGGTCATAAATTGGAAGAGCTTATGTTATGGGATATTTTGTTTGTCATCTGTTACCTGGTAGAGGTTTGTTACTCATTCTCTTAAATTACTTGAAGAATTGCTTTGAAAACTTTAATTTTTCTTTAATACCATGGTCTAGATGGTCCTCAAAGTACATAATGCCTCATGGGAATCCATATGTCTACCAAAGTGATTGTCTTGAAATTGTTGTCACCACTCCTTCTGAGCAGATAGTCATATCAACATGTAATTTTCATTTAAAGACTTCCTTTGAGGTTTACTTACTCAGAATGGCACCGATTTGACATTTAACATGGCTGCTATGGTGGCCATCTTGAAAATATTATTTTTTCTATTTCTCATGAATGGATAGTCATAGCAATAAGGGATTTTCACTAAAAGAATTCTTGTGATATGGCACCTTTATTTGGCTTTTATATGTATTGCATTCTTCTGTTACAGAATTGGCCAGTTTCTTTTTTATGTGGTAATTTATTCACTACCACTTTGGTGGCCTAGTGGTTAGAGCGTCTGCCACGGAAGTGGGAGGTTGTGGGTTCGATCCCCGGCCGAGTCATACCAAAGACTTACAAAAATGGTACTAAATGTTGCCTCGCTTGATGCTCAGCATTAAGATGTTAGTGTTAGGACTGGTCGGCCTGGTGTCAGGATAATGTGACTGGGTGGGACATCATGCTACATGTCTGCGGCAGGATACCCCAGTGCAAGACAATTCACTATAAACTGCCTCACTGCATTCATCATAGCGATATGATTGAAATTTTTTTAAAGCTACGTTAAAACTCCTAATCAAGCAAACAAGTAAATGCAGTAATTTATTTCCTTTTTGTAGTCATTGTCTTTTTATGTCATATTCTCTCATGGAAACATGGTAATTTAAATATTTACCATTTAAAGCAAGTTGTAGCAAATACAGAATAAAGACTTCGAGGTCCTAACCATAGAATAGGGTCATTTATAAGCTTGCTATCTCTAAATAGCTTGTTTTATGCATGCTGCCAATTTGAAGTTGAGTAGGGTTAATTACTAATAACATAAGATTTCTTTGAAGGTGCGTTTGGACATAAAGGCACTCATCTCTAATGATTGTCCACCAGGATGATTTCATTCAAAGTGTGATCCATGTGTTTATTGTTTTGCATGATAATTGCAGGAAACTGATAATACTTGCTGCTTGGCAAAAAATTGGATAAGACTTAGTCTCTTTCTCACTCTCAAAAGTTGACTTATCAAATATTTTGATGTAATTAGCCAATGTCAATGTGACCAGCTGATAATTGCTAAGTAAATGGATGAAGTAAGTGTTGCAAATCCTTCAGTTGTTAGTAATCATAAATCATTATTGTTTAGATTTCATTGTTGTTTATGTTCATGATACAATTCTGCCTTTTACAAGGAATTTCCATAAAATATTCTGTAATGTATTTTTTCTTTTTTTTTTTACTCATGTTGGAATGTTGTGTTTGGAGGAAACTATGATTTGCCAGGTTCCAGTCAGCATTCTCAGGGCAATCTGTTTTGTATAAAATTTGTAAATCCCTGTGGATATGGGATTTTTATGACAAGACATTGTGATAATTAGTTGGTTCTCAAATGGCATTGGTATTGATCAAACCTCTAGCATAATGTTCATAGTGGCCATCTTGTTATCACTCTTCCTCTTGAAACTTTGGATATCGATCTGGAGTTTTCATTAAAATGCTTTTCAATTCGTTGAGCTTTTGAACTTGATGACTTGTAAATAAATATACAAAAAAATTCTTACCAGACTTGCATGTATAGGAATGAATTTTGACCAGTCTTGTACATATATTATACGAATGAATTTTGACAAGGCTTTCTGCAGTATGTTGCATTCTGTTAAACAAAGTTGATTTTCAGGTCAAAGGTATATTGTACTGGCATGTGAGCAAGATAACACAAACAAGTATATTTGGATGTTTATCAGAATACCTTGAATGATATCTGTGGTAATTATAGATTTAACCAGACTTAGCATGTATGTTTTGTGACATTGAGACAGTTAAGTGATTTACTAATGATATCACATTCAGTTAAAGTCCACAACAAAGAATTACAGGTATCTCGTGATTTCTTAAGAAATTTGTTTTAGAAATTAGCTATGTTGGAGTTTCTCAATAATATCTGACATCGTTTCAATACACCGAAATTAAAAAGTACAGAAGAAATCAACTTGTTATTAAATCCTGGAAATTTTGTGCCACCTGTAGAGCATGAGTCTCTTTAAGGAATTCTTGTTATTTAGCTCATTTGTCCATAGCTCCCATTTCCTCAACTTTAAGTCAGTATTGTGTTAAAAGCACCAATGCAGCTAACCCCACCCCACCTGTAACCCATAAACAAAGTTATAGATCATTATTATGAATGCACTGTACACCATGTTAATATGCTAAGAGAGACAAGCTAGTTTGGAAGCTAATAGCAGTTTCTTTTTGCCTGAGAACTTTGCTAAAGGGCACACAAACTATCTTGGACTAGACCTATTTGTCATGATTAATGCTGGGTTCATTATTTTTTTTCAGTAATAAGTTACACAAGCAGAAGTTACCAGGAGTATATGTGATACCGTCAGCTCTGACCCCACTAGGTAGGTCTAATCCTACTTGAAAAGATATTTAAAAACATAGCATAGGGCATCTGTGTCTCATGAACTTTTATTAGCTCTCTATTAATTTTGATGTATGAACACCAAATTTGAACTTTCACTAATGCTTTTTAAGAGAGTTTCTACATGATTTTGAAATGTGATGTGTAAACATCATGACCAGCATTCATTAATATGTGTACAATTCATGCAGCTCTGGACATTAAACTACAACTCTTATGGGACATTAAACTACACATCTTACTGGACATTTAACTACAACTCTTATGGGACATTAAACTACACGTCTTAATGGACATTTAACTACAACTCTTATGGGACATTAAACTACACATCTTACTGGACATTTAACTACAACTCTTATGGAAAATTAACTACACATCTTACTGGACATTTAACTACAACTCTTATGGGACATTAAACTACACATCTTACTGGACATTTAACTACAACTCTTATGGGACATGAAACTAAACATCTTACTGGACATTTAACTACAACTCTTATGGAAAATTAACTACACATCTTACTGGACATTTAACTACAACTCTTGTGGGACATTAAACTACACATCTTACTGGACATTTAACTACAACTCTTGTGGGACATTAAACTACACATCTTACTGGACATTTAACTACAACTCTTATGGGACATTAAACTACACGTCTTAATGGACATTTAACTACAACTCTCATGGGACATTAACTTCATATCTTAATGGACATTTAACTACAACTCTTATGGGACATCAACTAATGGACATTTAACTACAACTCTTATGGGACATTAAACTACACAACTTAATGGACATTTAACTACAACTCTTATGGGACATCAACTAATGGACATTTAACTACAACTCTTATGGGACATTAAACTACAAATCTTACTGGACATTTAACTACAACTCTTATGGAAAATTAACTTCACATCTTACTGGACATTTAACTACAACTCTTATGGGACATTAAACTACACATCTTACTGGACATTTAACTACAACTCTTATGGGACATTGAACTATACATCTTACTGGACATTAACTACAACTCTTATGGGACATTTGCTACACATCTTACTGGACATTTAACTATAACTCTCATGGGACATTAACTACATTTCTTACTGGAAATTAACTACAACTCTTATGGGACATCAACTACATATCTTACTGGACATTAACTACAACTCTTATGGGACATTAAACTACATATGTTAATGAAGATTAACTACACATCTTAATGGACATTTAACTACAACTCTTATGGGACATTACACATCGTAATGAACATTTAACTGCAACTCTTATGGGACATTAAACTACAAATCTTAATGGACATTTAACTACAACTCTTATGGGACATTAAACTACACGTCTTAATGGACATTTAACAACAACTCTATGGGACATTACACATCGTAATGAACATTTAACTACAACTCTTATGGGACATTACACATCGTAATGAACATTTAACTGCAACTCTTATGGGACATTAAACTACAAATCTTAATGGACATTTAACTACAACTCTTATGGGACATTAAACTACACGTCTTAATGGACATTTAACTACAACTCTTATGGGACATTAAACTAAACATCTTACTGGACATTTAACTACAACTCTTATGGGACATTACACTAAACATCTTACTGGACATTTAACTACAACTCTTATGGGACATTACACATCGTAATGAACATTTAACTACAACTCTTATGGGACATTAAACTACAACTCTTATGGGACATTAAACTACACATCTTACTGGACATTTAACTACAACTCTTATGGGACATCAACTAATGGACATTTAACTACAACTCCTATGGGACATTAAACTAAACATCTTACTGGACATTTAACTACAACTCTTATGGGACATTAAACTACACATCTTACTGGACATTTAACTACAACTCTTATGGGACATCAACTAATGGACATTTAACTACAACTCCTATGGGACATTAAACTAAACATCTTACTGGACATTTAACTACAACTCTTATGGGACAATAAACTACATGTCTTACTGGACATTAAACTAGAACTCTTATGGGACATTAAACTACATAATTTACTGACTGGACATTTAACTACAACTCTTATTGGACATTAAACTACAAATCTTAGTGGACATTCATCGAAAACTCTTATGGGACACTGGTTTGTTCAAATGGCTGAATACTCTTTTTATTACTGCTTTGATATTATTTGTCAAGAAAGCACTTTTTCTAATAAAATTGTTATTCTAAATATTAAGTTAAATTTATTTTCAAGATGTGCAACATCTGAAAGATCTTAAACATTATTTCAACTAGTTTCAACAACCTTTATGTGTACGTGAAAACATTTGTGTAGTACATCACTGAATTTTGGAGTTGCTGATTAGTTTGGTTCCCTGCTTTTTATGTCACAGCAGACTTCGAAGCATGGATATATAAAGCAGGGAAGCAGACTAAAAATGTTGATACAACACAACCAAGATTCTTTTTTTTTTCTCTAAAAAATTAGCAACATTTATTTCATGTAACAATCTTCTGTGTTGCAAATCAATTTTTATACTTTTCAGTTAGTAAAATATTGATGCTATGATTTTATTGCAAATAATAGTGAAACTAATTCTCATCTTTAATGATATCTCTAATAATTCAGGTTTTTGCTCACATGTGGGGCAATGATCATTATCTCGGATAAAGGAGCACAGACATAGTTTGACTCATTTTATATTCAATACAAGAGGGCATATTGTGTTTATGAAAGTTAAACTTAACTAAATGATAGAACTAAAATACAAATTTCACTTAAATTTTACTGCCTCCACTAGGCACAAGTGTCATTTTCATTGTACAAATTTCCTTGAATATCCTTACTTATGGTATACTAAGAATGTCATTTGGAAAGGAAATATCAACAAAAGAATGACATATTATTAAATGTTGACAATTTTATAATGTTGGCTCAAATTTGCAGATCCTGTGTACTGTTTTCAACTATAAAATGAGCAATATATCAAAGTTTCAATTACCTAATATGATCATGATTTTCTTCAAGTAAGGGGCAGTTTTGTTTGGGTTTTTTTAAAGTAAAAAAATGAGATCCACACCTGACACTGTAAATGAGTTCACAAGTTATTAAGTGAGTGGTATGTATATATATATATTACAGTTCAATATATATAAAAGTTCAAAAACTAGCTGCTTGGATCAAACTTAAAGTACCTTGATCACACCTCCCTGTTGCTCTGTACCCTAAACTGGCTATACATTCAATCCAGAATCAATTACAAAATTTGTTCTCTGTGATGCGTTTCACTGACGGACTCCAGCCCAACATACTTATTTGGCCTAACCCATGTATACTCACCAGCAAGATACTTGTGCTCCTCTTCTGACAATTGTATCCTCGTTCTTTTGCATTCCAGGGCCCAACAATGTGGAATGAATTGCCCTTTGAGATTAGACACAAAGACAGTTATCCCTTTCAAAATTCACCTTTTTTGACTGCGAGAACAAACTTAAATCTAATAATGTTTCCAACTTTAATATTTTCAGCATTCTTTATGTTTTCTAATTTCATGGTGTATTATTTTTTGTAGTCATATCATTATATTTGTTGTAAAGTGCTTAGAGATTCTAAAGATTAATGTGTACAGTCCTACCCGTTTATATCGACAAGCCGCCTATGTCGACAAAAAAGCAAAGTCCCAGTCCCTTGGTCTACTATTACTATCAAATTGTTATGCTTATGTCGACGTCGAGATAAAAGATCAACATACATGTCGATAGAAGCCCTTGGTCCCAGCTTGAACAAATACTTTGTTTTCTAATCATTTATGTCGACAAACTGTCAGTTCCGACCCATACTTTGTTCAACAATCAGTTGATCTTGCCACCAGGCTTTTGATGTCATGGTCGGATTAAAAAACATAGCACATTTTCTCACCACTCTGCAGCTAGTTAAGTCTTTGATCTTGCCACCTAACTTGTGGGTCATGTTCTTCAGATGCACTCTTACAATGACAACATGTACATCTGTGGGTCTTTCAGCCACTGAATTTTCTGATTGTAAATATCAACACAGCTAAAAGGATCAATTGATGAACACAATTTCCCAATAAACAGGTGATCAAAGCAGGACTAGCAAGTCCTTAAATTTGCTGTCCAGGAAATTGATGCATACAGAGGACTCCAGTATACGTGATTTTCTGAATCCCATATATAAAAATTGCGTGAAAATACGGATTGCGTGTTTTTGAGACCTTTGAAAGTGATCTGTGATTAAAACAAGTTTAGTTTTAGCTGTCAAAGTTTCGTTTTTAACTTTATTTACATGTACGATGGCTACCAGCAGCAGGGTAAAACGCAAATTAAATTTACAGTATCTGGAAACTAACTATCTGGCTGTTAAGAAAGTTAAGAGATGAACATCTCGCAAAGAGGTCTGTGAATTTTTTTCACTTAAAAATAACACCCGTTCAGGAAGGATGAAAGCTGCCGAGTCTTAAAAGAAAGACTACGTTGAAGGTAACTGCACTCCCCAAAGGAAGAAGCAGGACTGATACATTTGAAGACATGGAGGAAACATCAAAATGGTTCAATGAAGCATTTGCGAAAAAACTTAAGTGTGGAGAACTTCGCTGCAACAAGTGGTTGGTTCACTCATAACATCGGACACAAAAGTATTTGTGGAGAATACATGTACTGTTGACAGTTCACTTCCTGTGAATAGCCCCATCCCCTTGGTAGCCTCATCCCCTTGGGAGCCTCAATAAGATGGGAACAGCTGACCAAAATGAAGGCCAATTTAAGTACATGTACTTGGACAATTATCCAACCATGTGCTAATGCTGATGTTGAATATCGTAATGTTTTTAGTATCAGGATGTGATCGATGCAATATTTGGATTTTACTACACAAAGGTAACCAAAATGTAATTTGTCAATATGCAAATGTATTTCACACTGATTCTGTCTTCATGTACTCAAAATTTCCATTGTTTTCTCAGTGTAAATGCTATTCACTGATGACGGGTCACCCTTTGCTGACGAATTTTAACTTTTATCTTTTTTCAGCCCCCACCCCACCCCCAAACACTTATCTCGACATCCGCCTATGTCGACAATACTTCCTTGGGGCCCGAGGATGTCGACTTAAACGGGTAGAACTGTGTATATATATATATATATATATATATGTGTGTGTGTTCATTCATATTTTGTATGATTCTTATGACATTCATCAGAATAATTCCTTGTATTTGATAGATGCCAAATGGTGAGTGAGCTTAGATAAACGATGGACCTTGTTGTCTTTTTTTCATTTCATCTATACAGTAGCATACTGTTGAAGGGTTATTGTAGCATAGAAACTAGTACTCTTTTATGGGGGGGGGGCATAGTCTTTTGGGTTTATGTTATGAATACTGTGAACTGACAAATCTTTGGTAGTGCACACTTTTCTCACAAGCAGAATGTGTTAAAATTAAAGGTCTCTGTTATATCAGTGGTGAACAAATTTACATTGATCACTTTCAAAGATTACATGTGTTTTTTGTATCAGCCCATCAGTCAGTTCTTCCATCTATTTGTACCTCTCAGCATCTCTCTCTAGCATCATGGTGTGTCATTTTAAGAGGCAAATTGCAGTGTGATCTGTAAGGAATCACATTAAAAATATGAAAATGGCAGTGTGATTTGTATTAAATCACATTAAAAAATATGAAAAATTGTAGTCTGATCTGTAAGGAATCACAATATTAAAAATTGCAGTATGATTTGTATTGTATTATTTAAAAAAAAATATGAAAAATTATAGTATGATTTGTATTGAATCACATAAAAAATATGAAAAATTATAGTATGATTTGTATTGAATAACATAAAAAATATTAAAAATTGTAGTGTGATTTGTATTGAATCACATAAAAAAATATGAAAAATTGTAGTGTGATCTGTAAGGAATCACAATATTAAAAATTGTAGTGTGATCTGTAAGGAATCACAATATTAAAAATATGAAAAATTAGTTTGACAAGTTAATATCAGCTTCATTTCCACAGCACCGATTCTCACAATTACTCATCAAATTAGTATAATATTTTGTTGTAGCTTGATTTGTAAGTGTAACAAATTACAAAGTAAAATAACAGGCCATTTGTGTGTTTGGAATAATGTGTTTTTCCCCCATTGATGATGACCTTGAAGAAAAATCCAATGACAAGTACTTGACATCGTGATGTATCAAGTATGAAATACTTTTATGTGTTGGATCAGGGTACCGGACATCATGATGTATCAAGTATGAAATACTTTTATGTGTTGAATCAGGGTACCGGACATCGTGATGTATCAAGTATGACATTTATTCATTGAATCAGGGTACCGGACATCATGATGTATCAAGTATGACATCATTTTATTTGTTGAATCAGGGTACCTGACATCATGATGTATCAAGTATGAAATACTTTTATGTGTTGAATCAGGGTACCGGACATCATGATGTATCAAGTATGACATTTATTCATTGAATCAGGGTACCTGACATCATGATGTATCAAGTATGACATTTATATGTTGAATCAGGGTACCTGACATCATGATGTATCAAGTATGAAATACTTATATGTGCTGAATCAGGGTATCTGACATCATGATGTATCAAGTATGACATTTATACATTGAATCAGGGTACCTGACATCATGATGTATCAAGTATGACATTTATACATTGAATCAGGGTACCTGACATCATGATGTATCAAGTATGAAATACTTATATGTGCTGAATCAGGGTATCTGACATCATGATGTATCAAGTATGATGTTATTTTACGTGTTGAATCAGAATATACAGAAAAAAGGTAATTTGTGTATAACTTGAGCACAGAGTCTTAAAGTTTTTATTGTTTTTTTGTATATACCTCTTTATTTTATTTAGACTAGATTATGGAAATTTCAGGATCTTCATGGCTTTGGTTCCTTTACTGGCATACTGAAGTTCATTGACATAGATTTACCTACTTTGTTTATTAGTTTTCTTTCTGATTTTGGACTAAAGCTTGGGTTTTATATTCTGTTGTTTTGAGAAAAGAGGGGCAAAACAATGAATAAGAATTAGTGTTTGTAGTTACCTATTTGAAATATAACAAAATGCATAGACAACAGATTATAAAGCAGATAATTGAACAAGATCAGATTCTAACCACCCTTACCAGCAGAAATATAAACAAGATCCAGATTCTAATCAACATTTCTAGCTGGTGATTAAACAAGATCCAAATTCTAATCAACATTTCTAGCTGGTGATTAAACAAGATCCAAATTCTAATCAACATTTCCAGCTGGTGATTAAACAAGATCCAGATTCTAATCAACATTTCCAGCTGGTAATTAAACAAGATTCAGATTCTAATCAACATTTCCAGCTGGTGATTAAACAAGATCCAGATTCTAATCAACATTTCCAGCTGGTAATTAAACAAGATCCAGATTCTAATCAACATTTCCATCTGGTAATTAAACAACATCCAGATTCAAATCAACATTTCCAGCTGGTGATTAAACAAGATCCAGATTCAAATCAACATTTCCAGCGGGTGATTAAACAAGATCCAGATTCTAATCAACATTTCTAGTTGGTGATTAAACAAGATCTAGATTCTAATCAACATTTCCAGCTGATAATTAAACAAGATCCAGATTCTAATCAACATTTCCAGCTGGTAATTAAACAAGTTCCAGATTCTAATCAAATTTCCAGCTGGTGATTAAACAAGATCCAGAAAATAATTGCCCTTGACAGCACCATCTGATCCAGTTTTCATTATGACTGTCATTTTCTCTGTTGCTGCACATTCAACAAAGAAGATCTGTAAAGTCACCCATGCTTATTGACTTGTCTAACATGGTTGGATATGTAATCATTATTCTTACATAGGTTATTGGATTCTGATTACCAGATAGCATTGAGCAAGATCCAGATTTTACTCGCCCACACCAAATTTGTAATCAAGATCCAGATTTTAATCATCCTTACCACCTGATGTTGATATAGATCCAGATTCTAATCACCCTTACCAGCTGATGTTGATCAAGATCCAGATTCTAATCACCTTTACCAGCTGATGTTGATCAAGATCCAGATTTGCATCACCTTTACCAGCGGATGTTTATCAACATCCAGATTTTAATCACCCTTACCAGCTGATGTTGATAAACATCCAGATTCTAATCACCCTTACCATCTGATGTTGATCAAGATCCAGATTCTAATCACCTTTACCAGCTGATGTTGATCAAGATCCAGATTTTAATACCCTTACCAGCTGATGTTGATCCAGATCAAGTTCAAATCACCCTTACCTACTGGTAATTAAAAAAGATCAATTTTAATTACCTTTACCAGCTGGTCTAGATTACATTGTGACCCTCATATTTACTGTTGCTGAACGTTCAGCAAATAAAGATTTGTCAAATCTTTAGTCAGATTTTATAATGTGCTATGATGTTTCCTTGTGCTAGTACATAGTTGTTTTTTTTATATTTTTTTATGGTTTAACACCATTTTTCAGCACAATATAGGCTATACATGGCAGCCAGTATCAATGGTGAAGAACCCGGACAACCCCCGGAAAGAACCACCGACACACGAGAAGCTACTGGCAAGCTTTCTCATATAACTACATTTGCAGAATATTAGACTCGAACACACGCAGACAGAGGTGAGACGGCAGTGGTCCGTAACGGACAGCGTTTTAGACCACTCGGCCACTGGGGGCCCCTAATACATAATTGTACTCCAGTAAAATATGAAAATTAAACCTTGCTCTGTTATCATTGTTATAGAAACACGGTGTAGTCCTACTAAAAGCTTATCTTTTCCAATTTACTACACTGCAGCAAATAGACTATAGTTGACTTTATTTACTGTGTGTCAGGCATGTTGTGTTTGATGTTAAGAAATAGCTTGTAAACATGATCACCACTGATAAACTGTCATTGGGTTACTTACTGTTAACTATACAGTGGATAATGTAATAATGTGGTAATGCTATAAACAGTACGGAATAAATTTATATCCGATCATTCTCCTGTTTAAAGCCCAGAGGACCTGCATGCAGTTATTTATTAACATTCCCAGCTTTCTATATACCCCCTAACAATTAAAAAAACACAACCAAAAACATAGATATAAATATTGTCATCATGTTTATGTTTCATACCAAATGGAAGCTGTCAATACTTACAACCAGCCAGACTGCTTCATTGTCCTTCCCAATTTATAAAAGCCAGTTAACAGTTTAATTTGTCATCCAGTCTTGTTTGAATTGAATTATTTAAAAAAGGTTAAACTCGTATATACATGTGTTTAAACCCAAAAACAAAATTCAGACAGAAAAACTGCATCAAATCTGTTGTGTAAAAACAATAGACCCTGCAAATAGCATGACTGCATTAGTAAACAAACTCCCATTCGGTCTGTGAGCAAGATGACTGTTAAAGTATAGACCTCTTGGGGACAGGTTAGTAATTATAAATTGAGGAATTAAGTAACTGTTTGGGGACAGGTTAGTAATTATAAATTGATGAATGAAATAACTATGTTTGGGGACAGGTTAGTAATTATAATAACTATGTTTGGGGACAGGTTAGTAATTATAAATTGATGAATTAAGTAACTATGTTTGGGGACAGGTTAGTAATTATAAATTGATGAATGAAATAACTATGTTTGGGGACAGGTTAGTAATTATAAATTAATGAATGAAATAACTATGTTTGGGGACAGGTTAGTAATTATAAATTAATGAATGAAATAACTATGTTTGGGGACAGGTTAGTAATTATAAATTAATGAATGAAATAACTATGTTTGGGGACAGGTTAGTAATTATAAATTGATGAATGAAATAACTGTGTTTGGGGACAGGTTAGTAATTATAAATTGATGAATGAAATAACTGTTTGGGGACAGGTTAGTAATTATAAATTAATGAATTAAGTAACTGTTTGGGGACAGGTTAGTAATTATAAATTGATGAATGAAATAACTGTTGGGGGCATTTTTTGATATATTTAATGTTTTTAGTTTCTAGTGGGGGGTTTGGACAAACTTCTGGCAGGGGATGGCAGTGGTGAATACAGTAAAACAAAATCAGAAAGTAGACTTTCAACTTATAAATATAGAAAAAAGTGTTAATTATTAGTCCAAAAGGAAAGAGGGAGATGGGCTTTGCATCAAGGATGGACTTTTTATAGGATAAATGTAGTAACAATCAGAATTTGAACTTTAATAAATGTGGTACATATCTTGACAAGATTTAAATGTTAATTGAACTTTCCATGTTTTTTGGTTTACAGTCTGGAATGGTGTTCTGTTTATCAGACAAGGGCAGTACCAAGATGGTGTCTTCAAATTCACAGTCAACATTCCAGAAAATTTTCCACATGGGGAATGCCCAGTAAGATTTTTGAATATTTGTTATAAATAAATAATGTAGTAACTTTTGTAATGGAAATTTAATCATAGCCATGGTTCGTTTTGTATTCTGTGCTTAGCATGAAAGTGCCATGTCAGTGCTTCAAATTGTAACAGAAGTGTTACTGAGTGGATGGTGGATTAAATGAACAACACAAACACAATATGTGAAAGATAATGTAAATTTATGAAATAAATTATTAATGAAAAATAATGCTGTCTCAACACAATAACTCATGCGTTCAACCCACGATCATACTCCACAACCATTCACAATTCAAACATAAATTAAATATTAATACAAAATAAACACAGATCCAAGGAATCTCCTGGACTAAACACAGATCCAAGGAACTTCCTGGACTACACAAATGTTTCAAATAAAATGGAGCCTTTACAAAAGTTGTATTAACGCAAGTATAAATTGCGATAACAAATACAAACATCAAACTATACTATCGCACGTATGGATTGCGACAAGTACAAACATCTACATGTATGTTATCTAGTTGCTAACTGTTATTGAGATTCATGCAATCCCTTGAAATACTACTGTGATTCAAAGTAACTATGTGTAAATATAACAGTGTATTCAGTTGTAACTACAATTGCAACACACACGTGTCTCGACCCTGTACAACCGTACGATTCACCAACTGTTGAATCGCCGCCCAGCTTCTTCGAATACCTAGGGTTGACCCAATACTTTTATTGGCCACGTACCCTTCACGGATCCACTAGTTATACGTACAGACAGCATACAGCATCTACTAGAACCACCGGTCCCAAACACTAGATACTACCCCGGACGTTTACACCTCTAGACAGCTCCGACACTTGGACATTTAGACTTCTAGATTTCTGGATATTTACACATCTCGACAGACGTAGACGGACAGACAATCCGACAGACAGCCAGGTACATCAATTTGATCGCACAATTAAACAGCACAATTACGGCACAATCAATCACATTCAGTCCTTTTGCTGGAGCAATCAATCACATTCAGCTACAATTCAGAGACATTCAGAGATGTTCAGCTACAATCAGCTACATTCAGCTACAATTCAGAGACGTTCAGCTACAATCAGCTACAATAAAGAAACCAAACTAATAATAGTTGTTTCTAAAACAATCTAAAACTTAGATTACGCTATTGCATTTAAAGTCTAATAGTGACTAGTAATTCCAAATATTCAACGTTTTAAATCTGCATTGTAATAAAGGCATCATTACATGAAATGATAAACTGAATAAAATTCACAATAAAACGAAATATAAATTTAACACTCACCTCTTTGGCTGGAGAAAGAATGAGGAGCTATCTCTCCTTTGATAAGATACTTCTGGACTCGTATAATCTTATCAGAATTATTCTGCCTTATATATCCTCAAATAGGTGAGCAGAATTCACGGCAAAATTCCCGTGCACCCCGTGATTCTAATGTTCCTGACTTCAAGTGATTTGTAGTCAGGCACATGCAAAATCGCTACACGTCACTTACCTTGAAAAACACTTATTCACCCCAGGTAACGCATGTACGACGAAACAAAAAAATTATGAAATTGGTTTGTAATTCAAGAAGAAATAAATTCAATTTTCGCCTAATTCTGTGACACAAATGCTTATTAGACTTTTAGTAGCCAGTCTGACCTACTTAAAACTGTTATTAGCCAAGTTAAATATTTAGGTCACTGAGTTCTGAAGAATTTAGTAACCATGTATATTGAAAACTGAAATTCATGGTAGAATGTGACAGGAAGTAGAGGTATGTTAACAAGTAAGTGTTAGCATTTGGTTAATTTTAATTGTATAATATCTACAACTGTCTGACAGTCCTCGTGTGCTTCATCCTCCAGGAAGTCAGTGAAATACCTTAATTGGAGTTATCTATACCATCTTTCTACATATTGCCCAAATATATATTCACTTACCTTCATTTTTTTATTTAATAGTTTATATTATTAAATACTGAGGCTTTTTGGAATTTATGATAACTGACAGTTTTAATGAAAACTGACTTTTAGCTAAGCTTGTTATAGACCAGACAAGATAATGTTATGACCTTTCAAATAGTATCTAGCATCTGTTATGACCTTTCATATGGTATCTACCATCTGTTATGACCTTTCATATCTGACATTTGTTATGACCTTTCATATCTGGCATCTGTTGTGACCTTTCATATGGTATCTAGCATCTGTTATGACCTTTCATATCTGGCATTTGTTATAACCTTTCATATCTGGCATCTGTTGTGACCTTTCATATGGTATCTAGCATCTGTTATGACCTTTCATATCTGGCATTTGTTATAACCTTTCATATCTGGCATCTGTTGTGACCTTTCATATGGTATCTAGCATCTGTTATGACCTTTCATATCTGACATTTGTTATGACCTTTCATATCTGGCATCTGTTGTGACCTTTCATATGGTATCTAGCATTTGTTATGACCTTTCATATCTGGCATTTGTTAGCAAAAGTTTCTTATCACAACAGCTACTTGCCACCAAACTCTACCGACACATTCACCCCAAGATCAAGACTGTACTAAATGTGTGTGAAATATTATACAGCACCTTAGAACATAAAACACTTCCAAATAAAATTTAAATTTAAATTCAGTAAAAGAAGATAAATATAAAACAAATATGTTAAAATTCTGTAAAATGTATTTAAAATAACATGAATATAACACACTTAAAATCCTTAATAAACTTTGTCATATAAACTCCATTTTCTCAAGTGGTACATCTTCACTCTCTTCAAGCAATTTACATCAAAGTACACCTGTCTCCTAGATAACAATTTAAATGGATGGTCATATTGACATTGGGGATTTCACTGAAAGACTTCTTATGATGTCTAATTGGTCCTTAAAAAGCGGTGCCGGTCTGACATCTCTTATGACCATCATAGTAGCCATCTTGAAATACTGTTATCTCTTACATCTCCTGGACAGATTAAAATGGGTTTTCACATAATAGACTTATTATGATTGGTCCTAAATAAGAAGTAACAATTTGACATCCAACATGGTTGCCACAGTGGCCATTTTGAAAGTTATGAATGGTCATGTTGGCAATGAATTTTTGTCAAAAGACTAATTATAAAAATGCTGCTGATCTATCATCCAATATGGTTACCATGGCAGCCATCTTGTTATTGCTACTTGCATTTTATCAGATTGGTACCATATCCATTTAGGTTGATAGCACAGGTGATGCAGTAGACTGGTCACTAGGCACTGATCCACACTTGACATATGTAAAGATGACAGTTTTATGTAGGAGCCAGCAGTCTTGCAATACAAAAAAAAAAAATGGATTTTATTGAATGAATTTGCTTGTGCTGTTTTTAATGCAAAACATAGTGTACTTGTATTTGACCAGTTGGCTCATGAATGTGCTTATAAGTATGTGCTTATAAGTAAAAGCTGTGTTACCTTGCACATGTGCCCTTAAGGAAGTGTGACAGATGCATTATTGCAACTTTTTGTATGCCCTGCACATTGAAGTTTGGAGGTGAAATAGCAATAGGTTGCCTTTATCCATCCATGCTTCACATTTCCGGGGGATACCTCCAGAACCATTCAAGCTATTTGTGTGAAATTAGTTACACATATTAGCAGGCCAGATGTACTGTTTGCTATGTACTACTTGTAAGTTTTTAAAAATAAAAAAAATTTAAAAAATTTGTTGTACATTATATTAATTTATTATCACATCTCATTTTGATGGCAAAACTTCCAAAACCATTTTTTAAAAAAATGTAATTTTACTAGACTTGTGTCATTTGCTATTCCCAGTTTTGTTTCCCCATTTTTTTCACTTTATCTGTTCAGAAGTTTTTGGAACAGAGTCCAAATTCAGTAAATATAACATTGTCAAGGCATACATTTTTTTGTTATTAGAAATGTTTAACATTTTAGTGTTTTTGTTGGTTTATTCCTATCAGTTTGTCTATTCATCTATCATTCACATAGTGTTTTTGGAACATACTTGAAAGCTGTATATCCCTATGTATAACATGTTTCAGAATTTTAAGTTTTTAAATTGTTTTTTTTTCACCCTTCCATATGTCCATCCATCCGTGTAAACAATGTATTTTTCAAACGGGCTAAGTAGGTATGCTATAATGGGGATTGTGTCGTCCAAATTGTAAATGAAATATGTGACAGATCCTTTAGTCTCCTGGCAGCTTGGCAGGAGGAAGTAAAATACTTTAATTGGATGGCAGTTGTGAACAGATACAATATTTTATACTCAGTGTCCCAAGATTTGTAAAATTAAGGTAAACTTTAAAGTAAATCTGATTGGTTCATATTCTAGTGATCTTTGGGATTCTGAGGCAACCTTTTTTTTTAAAGCAACCTATGAGATAAAGAATATAATTTTATGTTACGGTGAGTTACATTAAAAATGTTACATTTCCAAAAAATAAACTTTTCATTTTCATAAATATGATAGCTGTAATTTGTGAATATAATGGTCAACAGAACATAAACTTGTATCAGTCTGTGTCAAATCTAGATTTCAGTTGGATATACAAAAGTTTATGAATGACACATCTAATGCAGTGTTACTAATGTAACATATTTCTAAAAGCTTCTTCCCTTTCTATATATTCTTGTCTAATGGATGGAGTTGCATAGGCCTCATTGAATTTATGGCTACACCATTATCGCTAATAAACCATTACAATATTTTGGTAAATATTTTCTGCTCATTTTTTTAATACACCATCCCTAAACTTGCCAAATTGTAGCTTTTTTACTTTGGCAAAATGACCACATAATTTGGTCCCAATAAAGCCATTCTAATGCTATTTCATCTGCTTAGTGCTAACCACCTGTGTAACCAAGTCAAAATTTTTGTTCCAGTAGTATCCAGTTCATGAATGTTTACTGTACTTTTATTAACTGGTAAGATTTATCTGAATTTAACATAATTTAGTTCAAAAGTTTTTCAAACAGCAGTGATCTCAGTATATGTTTTCCTTTCAGCGAGTAATATTTGAATTTCCAGTGTTCCATCCAGTTGTTGATCCCCATACAGGAGAGCTAGATGTCAAAAGAGCCTTTCCAAAGTGGAGGTAACATTGCCCTCTCAGCTATCACCATTTAATATTAAACATGTGTTTTGCATTGCCCTTTTGTTCATTTTGTCATAAAATATGTAGTTTCAAGTTTAAAGGTATGCACAGTTTTAATGATCATCATTCTAAGAACCATGTTGGTGTTTTTATCAACAGGGAACATGAGGTAAAGATAGTATGAAATGGGAATCAATTCGTAAGTCTTAGAAAAATTAAACTTAAAATATGCACTTTGGCATACTAGAAAAACTATGGAAAAATTATCATTTGCCAAAAAATCTGGATAATTGGTTCATCAGTGTTGTATTTTAGAATCATAGAATTAGTGAAATTAGTCAGGGAATCAGACTAACTTTACAGCAGAACCCCTGATGCTTTAAACTGCACCTATTTGTTCCTGTGAAGAATCTGCATGATCAAACTGTTGATTATAGAAGTTTTGTAAATGGTGTCTATAAAATGATGCTTGTAAAAGGGTGGAATTTTAGAGAAAAAGAATTTCTCCAGCTTTTCTCCCCGCTAGACTTATTCTAGCTATTTATAAAAGACCTTTATATCTTAGGTATAGTTCAAAGAACCTTAATTTTGGTTAATGGTTGCTGGGAGTAATATGGGTTGTAGAGTCTACAGCTTAGCCTTTCTCCAGATGTGCACCTTTAAAAAAATTTGCAAGCTTCACTTGGTCATTTTCACTTCCTGAACTTCAGAGGTCTAGTCGGGCAAAATTCATTTTCCCTATTTTAGTAACTGCTAAAAGTTAGAATATGTAAGTAGTATAGAAGTATGCCAACATTTTCTGTACTGTGCATGTTTTAAATGCAAACCACTTCACCTTACATACATCACTCTACCAAAAGTACATAATAACTGGTGAGTGCCCCACCCATCAAGAGAACGTAAGTGTCAGTATCTGGAATGGGCTATTAAGAAGGTTTACAATGGGATGAACGCTAGTCCTAAGGACAATACCAGAAAGACTTTACAATAGGATGAACGCTAGTCCTAAGGACAATACCGGAGAGACTTTACAATAGGATGAACGCTAGTCCTAAGGACAATACCGGAAAGACTTGAAAATAGGATGAATGCTAGTCCTAATGACAATACCGGAAAGACTTGACAATAGGATGAACGCTAGTCTTAAGGACAATACCGGAAAGACTTTACAATAGGATGAATGCTAGTCTTAAGGACAATACCGGAAAGACTTTACAGTAGGATGAACGCTAGTCCTAAGGACAATACCGGAAAGACTTTACAATAGGATGAACGCTAGTCTTAAGGACAATACCGGAAAGACTTTACAATAGGATGAATGCTAGTCTTAAGGACAATACCGGAAAGACTTTACAATAGGATGAACGCTAGTCCTAAGGACAATACCGGAAAGACTTTACAATAGGATGAATGCTAGTCTTAAGGACAATACCGGAAAGACTTTACAATAGGATGAACGCTAGTCCTAAGGACAATACCGGAAAGACTTTACAATAGGATGAACGCTAGTCTTAAGACAAACTGGTAGAAGAGAATTGAAAGGTAACATCATCCTACCACATGTAAAAGAGACTTATGAATGCCTGAAGTGAGTTTATCGACAACACAATATAATGTGATCTTAGTTCTGATAAGATATTTGTGGACCTATGTATCACATTAAGTGTGAAGGACAGAGTGGATGGCAGTGCCATCATGAATATATTGGGGAACGGAAAGGAATTTGAAAGCGATGTTTAATGAAGATAGAAGACCAAGTTCAAGCTCATCTGAAGTATCACAGCACATCCACTATGTATTCTCTGGTAACTTGGAACTCAGTAAAAATACTAGATTAAGAATGATCTGTGTTTTAGTGGTGTGTTAAACAATCATCTACATCCATGTGCACAAATTGTCGCTGAACAGGGTGGTGGCTGTTACAACGTGAGACATATCTGGAACAACCTTAAAAGTTATAAAATCATTTTCAAATATGAATGATAGCTCTGCACTTTTAAGCTTTCACCAAAGTATAATTTATAATGATGTGACTTGGAAGAAATTTGTGTTATTCCATTTCCTTTCATCATTTATATTGATGTGACCTTGAAGTAATTTGTGTTATTCCATTTCCTTTCATCATTTATAATGATGTGACTTGGAAGTAATTTGTGTTATTCCATTTCCTTTCATCATGTATGATGATGTGATCTTGAAGTAATTTGTATTATTCCATTTCCTTTCTTCATTTATGATGATGTGATTTATAATGATGTGATCTTGAAGTAATTTGTGTTATTCCATTTCCTTTCATCATTTATAATGATGTGACTTGGACGTAATTTGTGTTATTCCATTTCCTTTCATCATTTATAACAATGAGACTTGGAAGTAATTTGTGTTATTCCATTTCCTTTCATCATTTATAATGATGTGACTTGGACGTAATTTGTGTTATTCCATTTCCTTTCATCATTTATAATAATGAGACTTGGAAGTAATTTGTGTTATTCCATTTCCTTTCATCATTTATAATAATGAGACCTTGAAGTAATTTGTGTTATTCTATTTCCTTTCATCATTTATAATGATTTGACTTGGAAGTAATTTGTGTTATTTCATTTCCTTTCATCATTTATAATGATGTGACTTGGAGGTAATTTGTGTTATTCCATTTACGTTCATCATTTATAATGATGTGACTTGGAAGTAATTTGTGTTATTCCATTTCCTTTCATCATTTATAATGATGTGACTTGGACGTAATTTGTGTTATTCCATTTCCTTTCATCATTTATAACAATGAGACTTGGAAGTAATTTGTGTTATTCCATTTCCTTTCATCATTTATAATGATGTGACTTGGACGTAATTTGTGTTATTCCATTTCCTTTCATCATTTATAATAATGAGACTTGGAAGTAATTTGTGTTATTCCATTTCCTTTCATCATTTATAATAATGAGACCTTGAAGTAATTTGTGTTATTCTATTTCCTTTCATCATTTATAATGATGTGATCTTGAAGTAATTTGTGTTATTCCATTTCCTTTTATCATTTATAATGATGTGACCTTGAAGTAGTTTGTGTTATTCCATTTCCTTTCATCATTTATAATGATGTGACTTGGAAGTAATTTGTGTTATTCCATTTCCTTTCATCATTTATTATGATGTGACCTTGAAGTACTTTGTGTTATTCCATTTCCTATCATCATTTATAATGATGTGATCTTGAAGTAATTTGTGTTATTCCATTTCCTTTCATCATTTATAATGATGTGACCTTGAAGTAATTTGTGTTATTCCATTTCCTTTCATCATTTATAATGATGTGATCTTGAAGTAATTTGTGTTATTCCATTTCCTTTCATCATTTATAATGATGTGACTTGGAAGTAATTTGTGTTATTCCATTTCCTTTCATCATTTATAATGATGTGACCTTGAAGTAATTTGTGTTATTCCATTTCCTTTCATCATTTATAATGATGAGACCTTGAAGTAATTTGATTTATACCCTTTCCAGGGTTCCCTTACTACCAGGAAATCAGGAAAAGGTCTGGAGAAACGATAATTTTTTTCCTGTTCATGAAAAGTCTTTGAATTTTTTAAATATTGATGAAAATCAGGAAAATTCAGTCCTTGTTTTTGCCACAGTATATCATTTTGAAGGTCTTTTGTCAAATTTTAAATCACCCCTTTTGTAAATGTCTTTATATCATGGAATTTTAAACCAAATCATCTTAAGGAGCTGAAAAATCTTGCTTGAGATTTTATTGGCAAACATAAATTCAGGGATAAACTTTTTTGTTACAAGATAAGATTCTAATACTTTGCATTTATGGGGGATTTTCATACTGTGATAGGAAATGTTTACTTTATATAACATGCCCTTTTAGTGCTCTAAAATTCTTTAGATTTACACGTTTGAAAGGAAACAATAATTTATTGCACATTATGCTGTTTCCACATAGTAACATAATGCAGGTTAGTAAAGTAAAGTTAGAATTTGTATTCTGTACATTGAAATTGCTTTAAATGCCAATTTATAGAAATACAGATTTGTTTCATGTGACTTGTTTTGTGGTTTTATACATAATCATCTTTTTTGTCATATATATTCTGGAGAGTCTTGAAAGAGAAACATCGTCAGATTGGAAAATGCATGATATAATCTGAAATATTTTTTAATTCCATTTAGTAATGGTCATGTGTGAACCTTGAAAAAGTTAATTTCATCCTGGAAAAATTCTGGAAAAGACCTAGAGATATATATTTTGAAAAGCGTGGGAACCATGCATTTCCTATCATCTGATGAGACCTTGAATTAATTTGATTTATACTATTTCCTGTCTTCATTTATAATGATGAGACCTTGAATTAATTTAATTTATACTATTTCCTGTCTTCATTTATAATGATGAGACCTTGAATTAATTTAATTTATACTATTTCCTGTCTTCATTTATAATGATGAGACCTTGAATTAATTTGATTTATACTATTTCCTGTCTTCATTTATAATGATGAGACCTTGAATTAATTTGATTTATACTATTTCCTGTCATCATTTATAATGATGAGACCTTGAATTAATTTGTTTCATACTATTTCCTGTCTTCATTTATAATGATGAGACCTTTAATTAATTTGATTTATACTATTTCCTGTCTTCATTTATAATGATGAGACCTTGAATTAATTTAATTTATACTATTTCCTGTCTTCATTTAGAGGTGTTATAAGATTATGTCTTGTCAGGACATTTTTATGGAATGATTAATTTGCATGAAATACAATCCAATAATTTTGTAATTTTAAAATTTATTTGCATATTTAAAACCCCTATGGTTAGCATCCAATATACCTATCCATTTCATGTGTTTGAAAAACCAGATCAGCATAATTTGCAATAGCCCATCACTCATATTGTCTTAAATTCATAAATGATTTTAAAGCTTGATGTACCATATTTTTGTTTTCATCAAAAGTTGTTTTGATGTTAAAGAGTGTCATGTTTATGAAATTTCAGGCCAAAAGTACATGAAATCTGGCAAGTTCTTCTCTACACACGAAGAATATTTTACAAAATAGATACAAAATCTCCATCGAATGAAGAGGCAGCACTGTTGTAAGTATTTCTGCATGGATATTGACCTGAATTGAATGATGGATGATGGCTTGGAAAAATCTTTTCCCTTTATTATAAATTCTTCTTTGCTAACAGACTGGAATTAGTATAGAATTTTTTTAAAAATTTTGCAGAATGTTGGATTATTGGATTATAGAATAAAACATGTTCTTACTAAAATTGGAATGGGGCTGTTCCACGCTAGCATATTCTACTATAAAAGCTTGAGCATAAAATATTTTTGGATATTTTATTATTCATTATTCTTGATGGAACATCAGCTATACAAGTAGATAACCATACTGTATTAGGTGTTTAATGTAATTAAATGATGTGTACACAAAAAAATGGAGTCCAGTCAGGGCCAGCGATTTAGGTCAGTTCAAGGTTAGCTCAGTGGACACGCACACTAAGTTGGATTAGCAATCAGCCAATCAGAGACAAAGGTCTGCTGTACTGAGATAGCTGACAGTAGTCATTCACTTTTCAAGTGATCAGCATCAAAAGTTGACTGTTTTGTTTTCTATATTTTCTCTCTATCCTTATTTTCCTCACATATCGAGTTAAAACAAGTGAGTATAAAATTACAGCTATCAGATACAGTACTTTATCAAACATGTGCATTGAAACAGTATAACATGATTTATAATTCTTGCTTCAAAAGGTTTAAAAAAATAAAACAAACATATGTAAAACCTAATATTTCATTACCAAATTACAGTATTGATCTTGATACAAGTAACTGTGTTAACCTCTAGGAATGAAACTAAGAAAATGGGGGGGGGAGGGGCATTATCGTAGGTGGCTCATTTTTCATGGGGATTTAAATTCATGGTTTGCGGTAACAATGAAAACCATGAAAAATTGGTCCCCCACAAATATTAATGATTTTACACAATCTATAATATATGGAATGGTGGACAGGTGGATCATATGTACCTTTATCTCGACTGACTGATAGGTAAACTATGTATGTATTAAAGCATCCGAATAACTACTAGAGAGGGTAGTCTCAAACTCTTTAATCAACTATTTAGCATTATAAAACAGTACATAAGTATACATCTTTGGCATTCCTTGGGTCTCACCCTCTGCTGCATGAGGTTAGTTGTGGTAAGATGGTAGAGAAGCATGCAGTAACTACTTACATGCTCAATTTTCACAACGTTTAGAAGAAATTCCTGCTCAAGGGACACAACTCAGCCTTACCCAAGTATTATGAAAATCAAAATAATTCTCTGCTTTCTATTTCTTTTTAATATACAAACTTCAGTCCATAAGTGAGAGAAGATGGTAAAAAATGGTTGATGCACTTAACAAAATAATCGATTTGTCAAAGGTTTTTAACACATTGCCATTTAAGCTTGTTTTTGAAAAGAACTTGAATAAGATGTTTATAATTTTTGTGCATGTCATGTGTGCTTTTCTTTTTTAATAACTGTATTATATGCACTCTTATACTGCTGTAAAGTTTATTTCATCGATTTGCATTTTACAGATATGAACAGGATATGGAGCAGTTCAAAAAGAAAGTAACAGAGACTGTACAAAAGAGTAAAGACCTACTTTACAGTGTTGATAAATCCCAAGATCCACATTCAATAATGTAAAGTACTGAATTGCATTTTTTTTCTTTATATTTAATTTCTTTGCCTTAAAAAAAAGTTTCTTTTGATCACGAGTAGTTTTAGCCAAACTAGGTACAGCATCCTAGCACAAAAGCCTTTCAGGTTTGCCCAAATGATTGCTGATCTGCCATCAAATATGGTTGCCATTATTTAAAATATACAAGTCCTCAAATAGTGTATTCTCTAAAAACTACTGTTTTATATCAGATGCATCTTATATACGTGAAAATATGGTACATATATCATTATATCCAATTTATTTTTGAAGATAAGATGTACATGTATTAGCATATTAACATACTGGACTATTGTAACTTAATTCTGTCGGGTTTGTCTCAATATCTACTCAAGAAACTTCAAAAAGTTCAAAACACAGCTACTTGTATCATCTTTAGATTACCACGATGAGAGCACACCTCCCCGCTGCTCTTTACCCTACACTGGCTATCCAATTGATCCAGAATCAAACATAAAGTTTGTTCTCTGTGCTATGTTTCACTGACAGACTCCAGTCCAGCATACCTATCTGGCCTCAACCATGTCTGCGCACCATCAAGATACTTGTGCTCCACTTCTGACAATCATATACTCATTATTCCTACTATGAAAATGAATTCATATGGACAATGTTCTTTTTTTTGCTGCATTCCAAGGCCCAGCAACATGAAATGAATTGCCCATTGAAATTAGACAGAAAGACAAGAGTGCTCTTAAAACTCAACTTTTCGACTGCAAGAACAAACTTAAAGACCTAATATTGTTTCCTACTTTAAATATTTTCAGCATTTGTATGTTTTCCAATTTCATGTGTTTGGGGTTTATTTATGTATTTTTTTGTAATCTTATTACTATAGATGCTGTAAAGCACTTAAAGCTTCTAAAGATTAAGCGTTATAAAAAGTCCTCATTTTTATTATTATTATTATTATTATTTATTATTATTATTATTAAATTTTTTCTAATTTACTCCTTGTTTGTTAGAACACACATAATTTGTTTTACTGACATTTAAATTGCTAACTTGCAAATAATCTCCTCTTTTTCACTTCTTTAAATGACATTAATTCTTTCCTCCAGTGCTAGAATTTGTCGCTTGTTAGTTGGAGGTTTTGACATTGTTACAGTTAACCTTATTGTGTCGTAATAATAATAATAATGAGGACTTTGTATAGCGCCTAATCTTTCTAAGCTCTAAGCGCTTTACATCATCTATAATGATATGACTACACTACAGAAAAACAAATGACAAAAACAATGAAATTGGAAAAAAAAAACATGCTGAACACATATAAGATACAAAACATTATTAGGTCTCTAAGTTTGTCCCTGCAGTCAAAACAGGCGAGTTTTAAGAGCACTCTTAAAAGGGACCACTGTGTCTTTGTGTCTAAAGACATTGTGTCATTGTAATAATGACAATAATTAGATCATAACAAAAAAAATTTGTTTAATAAGATACAAAAGTCCATGGCTTAATTGACAGATAACATTAACTCTATAAACAAAGCATGTAACTGGCAACACCAACAGATGACAATTATTAGTGTCCTTTCAGAATAATGGTCAAATCCACAAAATGGTTCTGACTTGCTGTTTAATAGACAAAGGTCTCGTTCATCCACAGGCATATAAACTCCAAAGATAAACAGCGAACATGACCACTACCTAGACATAGGCACTACAATGGCAGTTTATGAAATGTACATTAGCCTGGTTTATTCTCGTACAAAAGACACTTAATGCTTGACCTGCAAAATTTATAAAATGATTGCCAGTCTTTATCCTTTTTTAAAATAAATCAGAACAGTCTTACCAGGTCATGGTTACAGGGGATTCAATGTTAAAGTTCAGTGGTGTTAGTCTCACGATATGGTCATTCATACTGCTGTCAGTGGTGTTAGTCTCACAATATGGTCATTCATACTGCTGTCAGTGGTGTTAGTCTCACGATATAGTCATTCATACTGCTGTCTGTGGTGTTAGTCTCACAATATGGTCATTCGTACTGCTGTCAGCATGTGTTTTAGTCTGGTTTACAATATATATTGTATGACACTACCTGTACAACCGATAAAATGTCAGAAACTGGTAGCCAGTAATTTCTTGATAAAATCTATCTCGGCAATACGATCATGATAACTGATAGCATAGACCATTCGGGACAGGTTTTGTTGTATATGCAACCATGTGTTTCTTTGTCTATTTGTCCCATCAGATTTTAGAAGTAGAACGAATAAATACTACAATTTAAATCCACTTTTCAAATTGTCTACTGTTTGTTACAAGACACTAAAACTCAAAATCTATGGGCATTACTAATATTTATAACTTTGAGAGGAAAGATTATAAAAAGGAAAAACTTGACATAAACTCAATTTCTTTATATATAAAAAAAGCTCAGCTTTAGTGTTTATACTGATTTTAAAAATGTAATCAATTTTTATACAAGCATTTCTACTACAATATGGTACAGATTTTCTAAGCTGGTATAACCTGCATAACCCTAACCCTAACCCTAACCCTAGGAGGTTCTGATGTTTTTGAAATGTTGACAGTAATATGTCATACTTGTTATCGATAATCTTGAATGAGTCATCACTAAAATACTTCTTATGATGTCTTTTATGAAATTAGTGCCTTTCTGACTTCAAATCTGGCCATCATGAAAATAAAATAGGACTTCGGTCATAATGCTAAATTCTGTCCTGAATAGGACTTCGGTCATAATGCTAAATTCTATCCTTAATACACCTGCGGTTGTAGTATCCCATTTTATCCTGAATAGGACATCGGTCATAATGCTAAATTTTATCCTGAATAGGACTTGGTCATAATGCTAAATTCTATCCTGAATAGGACTTCGGTCATAATGCTAAATTCTATCCTGAATACACCTGCAGATGTAGTATCCCATTTGATCCTGAATAGGACTTCGGTCATAATGCTAAATTCTATCCTTAATACACCTGCGGTTGAAGTATCCCATTTTATCCTGAATAGGACTTCGGTCATAATGCTAAATTCTATCCTGAATACACCTGTGGTTGTAGTATCCCATTTTATCCTGAGTAGGACTTCGGTCATAATGCTAAATTCTATCCTGAATACACCTGCGGTTGTAGTATCCCATTTTATCCTGAATAGGACTTCAGTCATAATGCTTCATTCTATCCTGAATACACCTGTGGTTCTAGTATCCCATTTTATCCTGAATATGAATGCGTCATACTTTACTACATATGTGGTTAGTGTCTCTTGAAACCCGTGTTCTACATCAGAAACATTTGTGTACTTCTTCACCAACACAGAAAATGGTTAAAGCACACATGCACAGTGAAATATTTATTTATAAAAAACATGGTGGGAAAAGAAATTGTTGGCTTGAAAATCGATTGATAAAATGATGGACGACAACTCATGTTGAAGTTCATAGGGCAAGGACATGCTAAGCAATGTTAATTGATGTATTTAAACTGTTATTTGCAGATTCAGTCTCTGGGATCCAGAAGTTCATGAAGAAGCCAGAAGACAGATGTTGAATTCAAAGGTAAAATCTACAGGTAAACATGGGGTTATCACAAGTCATGTTTCACATAAAGTACAGGTAAACATGGGGTTATCACAAGTCATTGTTCACATAAAGAACCGCTTGAACAGTAAGACTTTCTATTTTACCCTTCTTGAATCAGGAAAGGGTTTACAGTGCTATCCTTGTCTATTTGTTGGTCCATCTGTACAACCAATTAAGTTTATGTAAATATCTTGCAGTGTGTGGTAAAGAAGGAGCTAAACAGTTTTTGTGTTCAATAGGCACAGGTAAATGGATTCTGAATAACAACATTATTACTACATCACAGATTTGGACCAAAAATGTGAATGGCTTGTATGTGTGATGAGAAGGGAACCTGTTATTTGAAGGTTTAAAAAATTCAAGGTCAAGGTAAGTGACTGAGACAATAACATATTAAGATCTGCCTTAGAAACGTGAACCAAACTTTGTGGATGGCTTTGCAATTGGATTAGAGTTAAAAGCCTTTTGGGAGTAATGGTGTCTCGTCTTGAACAAAACTTACTATGCAGAAACCATTATCATTCCAGTTCCAGACTTTTGTCAGAGCTAAATCGGCAAAAGCTCAGCCTTGTGATTGCTTGGAACTCTTTATGCTCTCTTTCCATCCATTCATCTGTATTTCAGTCAACACTCTGAATTAGCTTGATGTTGAAGGCTTTTTTTTTTTTTTTACATTTCTCTTTGTAAGTTCCATTTTGTCCCACACACATGGGATTTAAATACAGCATCAATATACACTTAATTTTATCTAAGAAATTTAATGCCATCAAAGTTTTGGTGCTGGCCTTGACATGCAGGCCAAGTCTTGCTTTTTGTATTTGGATTATTGGGTTCTCAGCACTTTTAAGACCTTCTTATACTAACATCAGTTTTAATAAAGTACTCTGCACATGCTAGAAATTGACTTCTTGGATTCGAAAATGTTTCATACTATAACTAACAGGTTTAATGTTGGTTGTTTTATTCCCACAAAAATAATTATTAAAATTTAAAACTTAATGAAAATAAAAAATGAAAATTGTTTCTAGTTACAAAGACTTGAATTTCCATTCAAGAGGGTCAGTCATTATTACATTAATAAAGTTTGACTGTTAAAATGGAGTACTTAGATAGGGCATATTTGATGTTGTTTCAGAAAACCCCAAATGATGAGGATGCAGACCTGCAGAGAAAAAATGGACTAAGCTGGATGAAATGTGGAAGCAACCAAATATTCTCAAGGGAGGATTCAGCCACAGCGTGATTCCATTATTGTGTGAATGTTCGTTGTCAGTCTGGTATTGGCCATATTTTGGTTGTCATTTTCATATAAACAAGACAAATCTGATATGTTGCTGTTCCATGTTGACCAGATGCAACATGAACATTTCTTGTCAACACAATATCATGGATATTTCTTGTTGGCCTGACAATCCTTTGGAAACTGGATATCATGTTAATTACTCATTGCTCAGTTTGGCAATCATACTCATTGTGTTCACAAAAAACTATATATAACATTTCCAGGTTTAATGAATTTTTGTCTTTTGCAGCTGTGTTGCTAATTTAGCGATGGCAACTTAATTATTATTAATGCATGGTTATTTCAAAGTAATCAGATATTCGGCAGTCATGTGCAATGTGGCTATATGTTGGATATGAATATTCTTAATTTGAAAAGCTCTGGAAGCGTGCATTGTTTGTGTGAAATGCAAATATGCTTACAACAGATCTACAGCAAGAGGAATATGAGACTTTGATAATGAAACGTTTAGATCACAAAATAAAATTAAAAAAATTGTAGTGCTGAAGTAATATGCTAATTAAAATATAATATTGTGCCTTTTATAAAACTAAGAATTTTTTTCATCATACAGTTATTGTGTAAAAGATCATTTTAAGATAAGTGTTCACAGTCTTCCAAAAATATTTATCATATTTTTCAGCTAATTTTTTTTATTATGTACTCGCGGGAGGGGGAGGGGACAGTTTTTTCTGAAACTTCAAAGAAAACTGATTACCTTTGACATACTGATAGTTCTGTGCATATACTGAGCAAATGAAGAAGAAAAATTCAGTTTGAATCGGTGATCTACAATTATTTGATATTGCCATCAGAATAACAAATGGGTATTTGTTTGATCATTTAAAGTTGTTCTTTAGTGTTAACTTCAATAATACATGCACCCTACATCAAAGCAAGCTGACTACAGGAAGTCAGCACCAAACTTAAATGAATGCAATGGAATATGATGCATTGTTGCATTTTCCAAAGTGACCAGAAGATGTTTATTCTGTTGTGAAAGTTTTCTTTTTGCAGGAAAAACATTTTTGCTTGCAATCGCTACCAATGGCAGATAAAATGCAAATGAAATTTCTAATCTTTTGAAACCATTGATATCTTGCGATCAAGTTAATTTTTAAATTGTTTACATTTTCAATTATCTATGAATAGTCGGATCTCCAGGGTAGCCTTGGCAGGATAATAGTTGTCTCCAGCTGACCAAATCTAGGCGCATTTTAAGTACATATACCACGTAAATAACTAAAGTGATGTGCTACTGGTGACAATATCATAGTAGATTGTTTAGTGACTTGTGCTTGTGGGCAATGGTATATAAATCAAACAAGGACTGCCATTTTTTGTTATTTGTGATTTCTCAGGATGCGACTGATAACATAAATTTTATAACATGATCTATACTTGAATTCATGGATTTTTCTTATATATGTATATGACTAAACACATTATGGAATATACTGAATGAATGTATGTTGTCAATATACAAGTGTATTTCACACTAGTCTTGTCTTCATTTAATCATAAACGGCCATCTTTATTTGGTACATGCATCATTTTCTTCAGCTAATTGACTTGTTTGGTTATGAAACAGTTTGAACTGTAACACAGTCGGGTTCAGTGGACCCCAACCGATGTAGATTCACACTATTATGAAAGATGAATATTTTTTTTGTAAATGAAACTCAAAGAAGTACCTGGTAAACATATTGATGCAAACAATTTTCTGTACATTTTAAAGATTGTAAGAAAAACAAAATATAGACATTTTGTACTGGCATGAAAATGTAATTTCAGATCAAACGAGTTTTGCAGTATACTTCATACATTATGTATGCAGTTATAAGGCACATATTTATTTTTATATTGATGAAAGATGAGACCCTGAACAGAATTAGTGAACAGTTTTGCACTGTGAATGATAAATGCATCTCTCATACTGCTCCAGTGGCCTAGTGGTTAGAGCATCCACCTCAGATGCAGGAGGTCATAGGTTCGATCCCTGTCCAAGTCATACCAAAAACTTATAAAAATGGTACTAACAGCTGCATCGCTTGGTGCTCAGCAAAACGAGGCTAGTGTTAGGACTGGTCGGCATGGTATCAGGATAATGTGACTGGGTGGGACATTATGCCACATGTCTGCGGCATGATGCCCCATCGCAAGACATCACTTTAAACTGCCACACTGCAGACATCGTAGCAATATGACTGACATTTTTTTTAAACCTACGTTAAATATCCAAATCACATCACATATATCAGCTAATAAAAAAGAATAGATTTATTGATGGTGTAGGTTTTCAAAGGGCAATGTTTCACCACTTAACACGTTTATTCATATGTAATTAGTAAGTCTTTGTCAAATGAACCAGTATATTGAGATATTCCTTTTTATTATGCATCAGTGCTAAGTCTTGTTGAGTAAACCAGTATACCAAGATATTTCTATTTATTCTGTGCCTTGGTAAATTCTTGTCGAGTAAACCAGTACACTGAGATATACCTTTTTATTTTGTCACGGACTTGTAGAGTAAACCAGTATACCAAGATATTCCTATCTATTGTGTCATGGCTAATTCTTGTTGAATAAACAGGATACTTCTTTTGTGTGCCATGGAAAATTCTTCTAGAGTAAACCAGTACACTGAGATATACCTTTTTATTGTGTCATGGAAAATTTTTGTTGAGTAAACTAGCATACCAAGATATTCCTATTTATTGTGTCATGGCTAATTCTTGTACAGTAAACCAGTATACCGAATATTCCTTTCTATCATGTCCCACCACAATATTGGTAAGAGAATGTAGTGTTACCTTTGTCCATATTCATATCTGTCACATTGGTCAAGTTTTCAATTTTGGTCCTTGTAGGCATTGTGTATGGACATCAGTGTTCTTTGAAAACATTGCTTGTCATTAGTAAAGCAGTACTTGTGCAACTTGTTCTAAGATTTTTTGCAAAAGCACCAAAAACACAATCACATGTTCTTGATTGTTCTTGCCATAATAACTTGATCTCGGTAACAAGTTGTTCTCAGAACAAAATATATAGGACATCAATACTTCGCATATTCTGTCATCTTTGTTCCTGTCTATTCCTGCTTCAGAGGTGTTGGGTTCTCAGCCCTAGGAGGAAGTTTTTGGCAGTTTTCAAACAAGATTCTTGAAGATAGGGCAAGAAGAACTTCAGGAAAATCATACATAACAAGAACAATAAGACAATTACTCTTGGGTCAAGAACTTTCTTTTGTCTATCCAAGGATACTTTAAGTGTATTTGTTCATTCAATCAATTACAAAGCTTAGTGTAGATTCCATGGAATCATTAAAATAATAATAAATCCATTTAACTATCTCTGATATACAAACTCTTCCCCAAAGTGATAAATGATTTACACACTATTTCTCGTACTTAAATTTTAAAAAAAATTCCCAGTAAGAGAAAACTACACATGCATATATCTAAAATTCAGGAACCATGCCAAGATAGTATTATATTCGAATTGTAAGGAGATCTCAACTACAAGACGTGATCTCTTCCCCAAAATGATAATAAATTCTTAATACACAATTTCATGTAATTTGAAGAAAAAGATTCATGTGTGAATAAATATACAAAATTTTGGGAGCAATGCCACGACCACGTTATATCCGAATTCACCATGTTGTTAACAAGCAATATATGTCTGTTTATGTTCTGTTTATAGAGCATCACTTTTTAAAAAGTAACTATAGGAAGATAATTAATTGTAACCTGAAAAAATGTCATTCTTCCAATCCTGTTATTTTTTATGAAGGGAAATCACTTGTGCCTTTTATATAAAAAAAACACCAGTTCCCAGTAATCAGTATTTCCTAACAGTAATCTGAATGAATATCATCATTTTCAATCATTTCCGGAATTACAGAAGATAACACTTTTTAATGAGAAAATGTTAAGTTCAACACCACCATTGTGCACAGTTAAATGTAATAGCATGTGTCAGAACTTTTACAAAATGTTGTATCAAGATTATGAATTATTAATGAAAACATGAGATTCAGAAATTTTTTTAAAATTTATATAACATTTTGTGTTCTCTGTGATATAACATTTATGTCAAGAAAAATGTTTCGTTTTTTTTGGTCTCATTACAAATATACATAGAAGATATGTATTCTATCTAAATTGAGTAAACAAATGGAAATACTTTTATTAGCAAACTTAGTTTACCAGTATCAATTTTCAACTTTAACTCTGCAATTAAGAATAAAACATTATCTGTGATCAGATGGCTTTGTTGATCAGATCGTTTGGATATATATTATTATTTATTGTAATACAAAGCTTTGGGTATATATTATTATTTATTGTAATACAAGGGGTTTGGTATATATTATTTATTGTAATACATGGGGTTGGGTATATATTATTATTTATTGTAATACAAGGGGTTGGGTATTGTTACGTGCTTAGGCTCAAATAAACAGTAACATTGAAAGAGTGAAAATAACAAGCTTGTAAAAACTTAATAAACAATTTATTGAGCACAAATATTTTCCAGAAAAGAAAAATAAACTTACGGTTTTAAGAATCAATTCCAAAATTAATCCAAAAATAGTTCAAAATATAATCCACTAGTGAAATTGCAAAAGTCTTGGTAATAAAATGTCCTAATAATTCCCAGTTCGAATCTTATAGAAGCATCCAAGATAAAAGACGATGTCACGTGACAAAGTCAGTTCTGCTCTTATGAAATTCAATGAGCACAAATGTTTTCCAGATAAATAACAATAAATCCTCTTGATCCAAACGAATTGAAATAATTTCCAGTACATGGTAATTTAAAATAACTCACAACAACACAACTTAGTATTCTAACAGCCCAACTTATACTAAATAGTTCACTCCAAAACATCATTTATATACCTGGTTTTACTTAAACAAGGAAGGGGTCACATGATCTTCTAGAATCTTTAGAACAAATTTACGTTCAAAAAATCTCGTGCACACCGTATGTCCCAGATGAGAATCGGTTATTTTTACTCTCAAGAACTAAAAATAGAAATGTTTATAACAAAGCTCCATAATGTCCTTGGAATCGGCCAATCATTGTAAAAGCTTGTTTACGAACTCTGAAGCAAGGTCAGAAATGAGGTCAACATCTGGTGTTTATTTGTAGAGTAAGGTCATCCCACTTTAAAAAAAAAAAATATCTCTCAATGAATGAATTTTAAACTTAATATGTCAAATTTGAATCTGACAAACAAACAATTAAAACAAAAAAATAAATGACTTAAATCCAATATACGTAACAGTATATATTATTATTTATTGTAATACAAGGGGTTGGGTATATATTATTTATTGTAATACAAGGGGTTTGGTTGGTAAAATTGTGTCAGGACAATTTTATACACCAACCGAGTATTCTGTTGATGATAGTGACTCTCCATTTCCTCCAGTTTTGTTTTCGTGCCTTACCACAAGTTCACATTGCCTTATAGCCAGGCTAGCACAATAACATGAGTTTTGTTTTCGAGCCTTAACACAAGTTCAAGTGGTCTTATAGCCAGGCTAGCACAATAACATCAGTTATACTTCAATAATCTTGTCCTAGTTTTGGGGTCTAAAGATTGAAAGAGGAAATGTGCTTTCTGTATATAAATTGCATGTATTGAGTACAGGTCATCCCACTTTTAAAAAAAAAAATATCTCTCAATGAATGAATTTTAAACTTAATATGTCAAATTTGAATCTGACAAACAAACAATTAAAACAAAAAAATAAATGACTTAAATCCAATATACGTAACAGTATATATTATTATTTATTGTAATACAAGGGGTTGGGTATATATTATTTATTGTAATACAAGGGGTTTGGTTGGTAAAATTGTGTCAGGACAATTTTATACACCAACCGAGTATTCTGTTGATGATAGTGACTCTCCATTTCCTCCAGTTTTGTTTTCGTGCCTTACCACAAGTTCACATTGCCTTATAGCCAGGCTAGCACAATAACATGAGTTTTGTTTTCGAGCCTTAACACAAGTTCAAGTGGTCTTATAGCCAGGCTAGCACAATAACATCAGTTATACTTCAATAATCTTGTCCTAGTTTTGGGGTCTAAAGATTGAAAGAGGAAATGTGCTTTCTGTATATAAATTGCATGTATTGAGTACAGGTCATCCCACTTTTAAAAAAAAAAATATCTCTCAATGAATGAATTTTAAACTTAATATGTCAAATTTGAATCTGACAAACAAACAATTAAAACAAAAAAATAAATGACTTAAATCCAATATACGTAACAGTATATATTATTATTTATTGTAATACAAGGGGTTGGGTATATATTATTTATTGTAATACAAGGGGTTTGGTTGGTAAAATTGTGTCAGGACAATTTTATACACCAACCGAGTATTCTGTTGATGATAGTGACTCTCCATTTCCTCCAGTTTTGTTTTCGTGCCTTACCACAAGTTCACATTGCCTTATAGCCAGGCTAGCACAATAACACGAGTTTTGTTTTCGAGCCTTAACACAAGTTCAAGTGGTCTTATAGCCAGGCTAGCACAATAACATCAGTTATACTTCAATAATCTTGTCCTAGTTTTGGGGTCTAAAGATTGAAAGAGGAAATGTGCTTTCTGTATATAAATTGCATGTATTGAGTACAGGTCATCCCACTTTTAAAAAAAAAAATATCTCAATGAATGAATTTTAAACTTAATATGTCAAATTTGAATCTGACAAACAAACAAAACAAAAAAATAAATGACTTAAATCCAATATACGTAACAGTATATATTATTATTTATTGTAATACAAGGGGTTGGGTATATATTATTTATTGTAATACAAGGGGTTTGGTTGGTAAAATTGTGTCAGAACAATTTTATACACCAACCGAGTATTCTGTTGATGATAGTGACTCTCCATTTCCTCCAGTTTTGTTTTCGTGCCTTACCACAAGTTCACATTGCCTTATAGCCAGGCTAGCACAATAACATGAGTTTTGTTTTCGGGCCTTAACACAAGTTCAAGTGGTCTTATAGCCAGGCTAGCACAATAACATCAGTTATACTTCAATAATCTTGTCCTAGTTTTGGGGTCTAAAGATTGAAAGAGGAAATGTGCTTTCTGTGTATAAATTGCATGTATTGACCATGAAACTTTCATAGAATTGTGGGTTCACTTACATAACAGGCTAAGAAAGAAGCCTGTTGATATTGGAGTAAATGGACAGAGAGAGAGAGAAGAAAAAAAAGTTTGTTGCATAATAGCTTTGTGTAGGACTTGTACATCAAGTACGGGAGAGACCAATTTGATCTTGGCGTTAGTGTCTAAAAGTTAAATTGTTTTAAAGAACTTGTAAGGTTGAAGTGTTGGAGACCCGGTTTTTAGTAAGGATCAATCCTGCTAGTGTCCATTATACTCAAAGCAAATGTGTAAATTGTTGCTATGGCATTCCTTTTTTCAATCTGCAAAACTGTACATTTCATTTTCTGATTATCTGTAATCTTATAATTTTTTGCAAAGATAGGGGATTATATTGCATTTGACTGAATTTTGTTTTCTTGATTATAATTCTTCTTTGAGTAGGAAGTGCAAGTTGGTTTTTGTTAATGTAAGTGTGAATGAAGTAAGCAGTTGGGAAGAAGGGCATGAAATGCGATAAACGTATTTGATCAACAATAGCCATCTAGCTGCCGCTCAGCATTAAGAGGTTAGTTAATATGACTACATGGGACATCATGTTACATGTCTGCAGCATGATGCTCCAGTGCTAGATATCAGTATAAACTGCCACACTGCAGACATTATGACTTAAAATTGTTAAAGTTACATTACAAATCCCAATCACACAGATTTGATGATAATAGATTTTATATTGGATCGTTATAACTTAATGCTGGTTCTTGTATAAAAGTTCTTGTCTATCAGTTGTATGAATGTGATAAATTGGTTAGAAATGAATAATGGTCCAGTGGTTATGTGCAGTGAAACCTGTCAACCATGGGAAAAGGCTAAAATGACCTTTGTATGTGGGTGAAACTTTCAAATTTGGTACACTTTCAAGTTGTACACAAACATCCTTGGACTTGCAGAGTACATGCGAGGTAAATCTTTAAGCAGCAGAGAGGGTGAGCCGGACAACATTTTTAGACAAGTTTTCACTGAAATCAGGCTTAAAACAATGAAATCAGGCAAAAAAATCAAAAAAATCAAGGAAATCAGGCAAAAAAATCAAGGAAAAATCAATGAAATCAGGCAAAAAATAATAATGAAAAATCAATGAAATCAATGAAATCAAAAAAATGACTAAGCCTCCATTCGTAAAAATCTTCGATTTTCAACCGAATATTTGATCCAGTCCGATACGATATCGTGTTCGAGGGTCATGTAAATCACTACGACGAAAATCACTACGATTTCACAAATAGACTAATTTGTAAAACCTCCTCTTGTAAATCAATCAGATTATTAGACTGGTCAGTGAGTTTGAAATTAATTCTGGTTAATGAATTATTATGACACCGCATATAGACTGGATTCACCGGGGACTCAATTATTAAAAACCCTGGAGGAGCTATTGGTGCAAATGAATACAAAATATATCCTTGCTGAGCTTGATTTGATCGTTCGAGATTTATTTGATAGCTTCCTTCGATCACATCACACACTAAATTGAGCGCTATCACCGATGAAATATTCACGTTGAACGGAGCAATATGCCTGCCACCACCATCTGGGTCATTATTATGGGTCAGGATAGTTGTTTCCGGTGATGTTGATTTTTTCCACGTATCATGAATTATTTTAAAACCGACATCGATGGCATCACTGAGAGATTTTTGTAGTTCTAAGAGATTATATCCTGGTAGATGGAATTCGGAAATATTTTCTACGCTTATATGATATTTTGTCGTAAATTCTATTTTCGTGCTAGGGTGTCTGGCAAGGGCTACCTCTCGTATAATTAGTGAATGAAATATATAAATGTCACTGAGGATTCTGTTACATGTTTCTATGACGCTGATAAATTCATCTCGGGTGAGAGAGCCGGATTTAAGGGATATTAACAACAACGAAATATCGTTATTCATTGCTGTGAAGTTTTCAGTGATTTTATCCTGTCGAGTTATGTAGTATTTCTCCCCTCCCTTATCTATCTTTTCAGTGAAAAAATTTAATTTGTCATAATCGCTATAGCTTTTTACTGGATTGTCAAGTTTCGTCCTGTCGGTGATATAATCAGATTTTTTTGGTTCTGGTAAATCAACGGTTTTTCCACCGGGTGGTAATTCAGGCCATCCTAGTACGGTTCTAATAGAACTTTGATAGATATCTACGACGTATCCTTCTGTGCTTATTTCAATGGCAGATGATAGTGTTGGTTCATGAACTGTTATAGCTATTTTTGACTCTACTCCAGTAATTGATTTTATTCTACGCGCGAATTCATTATTGATTTGTTCGATTTGGTATGATCCGGTTGGTATGGAAACAACATTCCAGTCTGGGGTACCGTCTGGTTTATTCTTATTTGCAAATACCAGTGAATTATTGGGTTGTTGACCACCAAATGATTTTGACCTAATATTTGGCCAACTGTGGTATACTCGTAATTTTGCTAGCGCTATCTCCTTCACTGGGACCGGAGATGGGAAATTCACACTGAATTCTGGATTCGTTGAGGTTATTGAGATCATGCTTGTTTGTACTGGGTTTGTGTTCTCCACTATTTGTTGAAGTAATTCCATCTGTGTTGTCATTGTTATTATACTCATGTTTTTGTATTTCTAATTTTGACATCGCAGAATCATATATATCTACCATCGCTGAAAACTCACTCTCTGATATAATTGTATCATCGAGCGATGACGATATCAATGAGGATAATTGCGAGTATGCAGTGGACACAACATGAAATTGAATTATGTAGTCTTGTAGTTTCCGTTGGCTGCATGAGGATATTTTTTTTGTGATTATTGAAATAATTCCAGCGATTGTTGTTGCCGCAGAAATGCAAATTGGAACAGCTATCGGAGCCATCATTGTCACTGAAGACAGTATAATACCAGCTCCGGTGATTACACCACTCACAGCGTACACAGTAACATCAATTGCGGTAATTCTCCTGCGGTATTTTTTAATTTTCATTGCATACTCCTCAGACAAGGTTTTGAGTCTAGTTTGATACTCTCTGACCTGATCATAGCGATATTGCGATGATGAAATCATTTTTTATTTTAACAACGCTAGCGTTTTCAATTGTGAAATCCTTTCAATTTATTTACTTAAATCTGCTACGAATTCCACATACCAGGTTACTGAAGCCTTAGTCAAACTTTTATCAGTAGATGTGATTGTGAACTTTTCAGTTGTACCCTTGTCGATGATCGTTGAAATCGTATTATTGACCCCGGATGAACTCGACGATGATATATTAAATTTAGTTAATGGTGTTACTAGTGTTAATCGATAAATACCTTTAACGGTTGCAGTGATATCTAATTTGTTGTTTGTAGGTGACCACTCAAATGATCCGTGTTGGATTGTGTATACCACGTTGTTGGTTTTCTCATGAGGAATTTTTGTTTTTTCAATGATTGTTATCATCCTCGAAAAATCACCTTTGACGGCTTCGATGAAAGTTTTCGTCTCATCGATGGATTTTTTAATATCAGGGAGTTTTATTTCAATTTTATCTAACGGGGTTCCAATAAATTTATCAATGATATTTCTACGAAATGCGGTAAACTGTTTTCCGTTTTCTTCAATTCTATATTCAAGTGTTGTTAGTACAACCACAGAATTGTTTAACTCATCGTTGAGAATTTTTAATCGATCTGTAATCGTCGAAACGAGTACACCCGGTTTGAGTTTACCCTGATCGGAAAATAACGCAACGGTGTTCTCGATTGCGTTTTGTTGTTTAACCAAAATATCATCCAGAGAGATATTACTGGTTTTCAATTTACCCTGATCGGAAAATAACGCAACGGTGTTCTCGATTGCGTTTTGTTGTTTAACTAAAATATCATCCAGAGAAATATTACTGGTTTTCAATTTACCCTGATCGGAAAATAACGCAACGGTGTTCTCGATTGCGTTTTGTTGTTTAACTAAAATATCATCCAATGACACATTACTGGTTTTCAATTTGCCCTGGCGATCTTGAAATACAACTATTTCATTGGGTTCAACACTTTCTAAATTCAACGTCTCAGCTATTTCATCTTTAATTTTTTTTTGTTATATCCTTGATAGAATCAGGGGTTGCAGTGCCATCGGGTTTGGGTTTCAAAGATCTCCCCCAAATATCAATCATGTTATTGTACAACTCTTTCTCTCTCTAAAAAGCGATTGCTGGTGTAGTCATTTACGACAATATGAGGTGGTTTTCTAGATGCTGAAATAGCGTCAAGGACATTTAATACTTCACTGCCGCATATTGGTGGGTCATTGATTTGTTGTGTTGGTAGCGTAGAATACCAAGTCTTCATTGGAAATTGTTTTATGTAACGCATAAACTCTTTTGGTGGGGCTAATCCATATGAATCAAAATAGACAATCCCACGTGGATCAATAGCGTATGCAACCCAGTGAGTTCCAGGTCCGGTGCTGTTATCGAGATTAATAATACCTGTTTCAGTTTTGTTTGGTTGATGTGGTAATTGATCTTTCATAAAAACACCTCTGAAATTTTTAATCACTAGTTTTTTAGCCGCATCCATTAAATCAAAACTGGACATTGGAACCATAGACTCCTCAATTAATAAACCGTTCCTGGTAGTCTCAGGCCTGATCCGTGAACGGATCTCCCGCTGTACCATGAATACGGGGTTCCTGGTAGTCTTAGACCCTTTCCGCTGTACCACGAATACGGGGTTCCTGGTAGTCTTAGACCCAATCCGTGAACGGATCGTCCCTTTTCTTTATATCCCTTCCCAGTTGCCTTCTTTAGTGCCATTCCTGCTGCAGTACCAACGGCTCCTAACGCTGCCGCTTTAGCCACCGCTGGGGCTGCTGCTGCAATCAATGCTGGTATTGCAGCTAACAATGGAAATATACCGCCTGTTTTAATCATATTTTTGATAGCAGCCGCAGAGAGAGTAATCTGAACACCTTTTTTGGCTGCAAGTGCATCATTGAAATGTTTTATTTGACGAGTTGTCAGCGATAATTTATTTTCACCACCAGTCATTTGATTAGGTTTCAACGTGATTGTGGTTCCACATTTTTTAGCCGATTCTGATTGCAATTTTTTGATTTGACCAGGAGTTAACGCAACACTAATAACACTATATGACATTATACATAATAGATTGATTCTAATGGAAAAATCCTTCGGATTTTCAATTACATGTTTTCTACTGGGGCATCTACCACTCTCATTCTTCCTCCAACACCTTCAAGTAACATTGATTTATCACTGAGAATGACAGCAACCGCTCTATAATTCGGGATAAGGATAACAGGTGCCCCACCAACTGCTGGACCAGTCGGACGGGTTACACGGGCTCTAAAGTGTATATCAACAACTGACTGTCTTGTCAAATCGAGATGTTCCAGTGAGAAGTAATAGATCGGATACAGACTTTTAAAATCATATTGTGATATTTGCAAACCGGTATCCACATTTAGATCACGTGCCATAAATGACAACAGGTTATGATACACGCGTGCAATATGATTCTGACCGTAATCAAGTTGTATATCCTCGGATGGTTCCTGCTGTCCGTTTATTCTCAGCGAGACTTCATTAACACCTAACTGATCAAATATCATATGACTTCGTTCTTGATTACCAACTCGCGCATTATTCTGTAACGCTACGAATATATAACGTGGAGCTGAAACCCCTTGTTTTGATGCCAGGTGCCATGTGAATGTACCATCAACACTGTCTTGTTTAATATCCGTAGTCACTGATAACCAACTCAACAATGATTTTCCTCCTTGGTCCATAAATGATAGTAGTCGTTGTTCTTCGGTGATTGATGGAGTTAACACTGGCATCCACAATGATAGTTTTGTTAAAATGACTTTACCGGGAGCAGCCCCAGCATTACGCCAGATTGCATCATCATCAGTACCCTTTCTCACGAGTGCTATTGTGTGTTTGGCTCCATAAATAACTTTTCGGACGTTTCTACAGAATCCAAATATGTGATGCAGTGGAATTGCACATGAAAATCGTCGACGCTGCCCATGCAACATTGCTACGCGTGTTGCAAATCCTAAATTGAGATTACCATTAACGCCTCCGAGAATATCAAACTCAGCTCCGGGTCTAGTTCGACGTTCTGGATTAGCTGCTTCCCCTTGATTAGCAACTGAAGTGACTTGCGGTGTTAACACTTTAATGAATTGAAGGTGATCAGCGTTATCAGAGGTATCCTTTGCAAACATCATAGATGGACCCGCTGATCTTGTATAATCATCAGAATATCTCGCTAACCCTATGATTGTTGTGGCCATATCAACTTCACGGTCAATGGATTCAATTTCTTTTCCATCAATGAGATATCTAGCGCTTTCAAATAACGCCATTATGCCGTTATTAACAAAACCAACTCGGACATTTGAGTTAATGTCATATGGTGGATCATTATGTGCAGCATCATTTGTTACAAGTTCTCCTTCTACTTCAATAAACGCTTCACAAGGCAAAAAGTATTTACTGGTATCATGAACTTGAAGTTCAATTCGTGATCGGAGATCGGGTTGTATTGCGTGATAAGAATAAAATTGAAAATCGCGTACAGAATCATCTTTACGCACTGGGGCATCCATATCAAATGCTGGATCAGATGACCTTTTGAACATTTTATTCTATTTATCAGTCTAAATCGTGATTTTCATCGTGAAAAACGCTAGCGTGAAAATCCATAGGATTTCATCGACGTGGTTTTTTAAAGCCACTTCCCGCTATCATGTTTGCAATATTGCTTTGGTCCCCTTGATTTACCATCGACGCTAGTTTTTCATCTACTGCGTTATTTATAATTTTACTAACACTTGCAGGCATTTCTTCTGTAGACGGTAACGGTTTCTTTTTTCGCCTCACTAATGATGTTATTTTATCCTTCGCAGTTGAAAACGCTTTCCCGGCAAGATCTCCAACAGTACTAATACCCTTATCACGAATAACATCAATGGCTTTCATTGATAACTGTTTAGCTAACGGCATCACTTTTGGGGCCATTCTTGAAAAGAATCCTAAAATGGTATTGCCGAGGCCATCTCCATAGTATGCTTTATAAACTGGAAACCGTGAATTATTTCCAGCTCGGAATCCTCCTACAAGAACATCTAATCGTGATATATCATTGATAACACTATCAGGACAAGTGTTTCCAATCCTTGGATTTTGCAGTCCACTTCCGCTATAACCAGCTGCTTCATCTAGTTTTTCTAAACCCGTTTCTTGTAAATAATCATCATCATCATCATCATCAGGTGGTAGTTGTTGTTTTTTAGGAGAGAAAGATATTTTCTTTGCAGGCTGCTGTCGCTTTCTTTGCAATCTTGGTTGTTTAAACTCTTCGTATTGATTATACACGTGATCCACCGCATCGATATATTCGATGTATGATGCACTATCTGTCTTAATTTGACTTTTTTTAGTTTTGATTTTATAAAATATATCAGCCCAATGAGTGAAATTCTTAACATACTTATGATGTTCTGGTTTCAACCATTTTTTTCTGTTTTCATAAGACGTAACAACAAGCTCAGGAATTTTTGTTGGGTCAGTCTTATCAATTGCTGCTAACCCTTCCTCGTTAAATCTCACGCGTAAATCATCTACTGTTCTCTTTGATTCCATTTGTTTTGTTTGTTCAGTTTTCGCTGCTATTTTTTCAAGTTCACCAATAACAGATTTTCCCGTCTCGGGACCATCTCCCAGTAAAGCACGCTCTACCCCTTTCGTTGCTGTGGTTACTGGTTTAAACAACTCTTCAGACCCCAAAGCAAAATCAGTCTGAAGACTCTGTCGTTGTTGCAGTTTATTCCGTACAGAGTCACGAATTGGTACAAATCTCTTAATTGCATCTAATCGTTCACGAGCCAATCGGGTTGTTAATGCTTCATTCACCATTATTTGAAATCATAAACCATTTTTCAATTGTAAAACAATTTTTCAATCCCGACCTAACACCATCGTGCAACTCCTTTTTTGACATCAGTGACATGTCGGATGATTTTTAACACGGTCATGGAAGTGTTATTTCATCCTATAACAGCTTCTATCAATGATGGAGCAAGTCACATAATTGTATATAAAATAAATAATACTGTGAGTTGCTCCATTCTAGTTTTGATCAATCTGACACATCGTCCATCGATTTTTGACATATCCTTTGAGGGTCGGCTAAAAAAAATGAGGGTCGATGATAAAATGGTCGGGCAATCAATGGTCGGGTAATCAATTTTCCTGAATTAACGCCCGTAGGTTTCTAATTTTAGAGTTGACTTCTTTTTTCAATTCGTATTCGTACCCCAATTATTTTCGTATTCCTTCTACGATAGTATACAACGGAACGAACACACTGATGTCACTGGAAAATGAAAGAGAGTCTTTAATAGAATTCTGAATTCTTTTGATGAGTGCATACTTCTTGGGTAGCATATATTTGTTAGTGCTAACCCCGTATTCTATATCCTGAAAATCAGACACAATTTGATCAGGATTTAACCCATCTGATAGTTTGATATCCTGATTTTTCAATTTTGCTATTTCAACTATGATGCTATTCATGTTTTCAGAATTCATTATTCTATAAGAATGACATATCTCTAATTGGAAATTATGACGCATTAGACATAACTAAATTGAATTTTTTGTCCACTCTTTTTTGAAATAGCCGTTTTGGTTATCCCCTCTGCAACTTTTCGTACAGAAGATGAACAAATATCGAAGTGCCTACCGGCTTCATTCATTGATTGAAATATTTTTTCTTCGTTCAAAGATTTCACAGGTCTCGCTTTTTTCGAGTATTTCCCAGTTCCCCCTCGTTCGGAATTTTCACTTTGTGTGATAGCCTGCAGATTTGATAAAGAATTGTTCTTTGGATTAGAATCGATATGATCAATGACAGAATCATCCTCGATCAATCCATAAAAACACTCAAATGCGAAACGATGATTGAGATAAGTTTTCGTTTCTTTTCCCTCCCTAACAGTAAATATCAAGTATCCGTGATTATTCACAACACCAACTGATTCCTTTAGTCTACGGTTTCTGACAGTACCATCACTGGATGCTTCATAATTTGTAATCACTGGATGCTGTCTGAATTCTTGGTTCATATATACTATTCTATTGTTTGTCTAATTCAGTGTTTGGTTCAATAATTACATCACTGGAGAATCTTTCGATGTAGTCTTGCGGGGTTCTTATGATTTTGTCAGTGACGTTATCAGGGTCAAAGACTTTTTCAGGGTCAAAATTTCTGATGGATTGTCCATTTTTTATTCTTTTATCATAATAACGCTTCAATTCCCTATATCGCTTACCACCACAATCAATACATAATTGTGATCTTCCCTTGACCCCAACCCCACATCGAATACAGGGTAACGGACCAAGACTTCCACGTCGAAAACTTTGCATATGATACCTACAGTATTCATTTTTTCTGCATGATTTGTTACACGGGGTTACATTTCCCATCATGAGCCATTTGCAGTGATTCATTATACATAAATCTTTCATTTAAATGCTTGTTTTATATATAGCATGAAGGAGTTCAAGAGATTGACTTCAAAAAATGCTAAATTCAATGCCGATAGAGAGTTTAAGAGATTATTGAAAATCAATCCTAGATTTAATCTCGATAGACCAAAAAAACGTCCAATAGACGGAAACATGAAAGAGTTTAAGAGATTATTGAAAATCAATCCTAGATTTAATCTCGATAGACCCAAAAAACGTCCAATAGACGGAAACAAACGTAACAAACGTCCAAGAGACGGAAACATGAAAGAGTTTAAGAGATTATTGAAAATCAATCCTAAATTTAATATCGATAAACCCAAAAAACGTAACAAACGTCCAATAGACGGAAATATGAAAGAGTTTAAGAGATTATTGAAAATCAATCCTAGATTTAATCGCGATAGACCCAAAAAACGTAACAAACGTCCAAGAGACGGAAACATGAGATCACCATGGAAGGATGCTCAATTCAATCTTGATATAGTTTCTAATACACCCAAGAATAAAATTCTTGATAAACCCATCAGAGACTGTTTTAATGAATTCAAGCGTGATGGAGCATCTTATTGCTGGTCAACATTTCGAATTGATGGTGTTGTTGACGCTACCATGAATGATGAAAAAGCAGCAGTGATCATTTCACGTATTGGGGAAAAAAGTCATTTTTTCCGAATCAAATTCATTATCCGTGAGGATGGCAAATGGATTATTAGGGATAAATTTGAACCCATTCTCAGGGGCAAAAAAACTGTCACCGTGAATCAGGATTCCAAACCAGGAATTTTGACTGGAATTGATAAACCCTACTACGAAAGATCTTATCCTGTCACAGCAGTTGTTTACGGGATCTATCCGCTCAATGAAAAACCTGATATTTCAAAACTAGCACCCATGAAATATTCGACAGGGCTAAATTGTGTAGCAGAACGAATAATAGAACACTTCACAAATGCGTCCCGGGGAAATAAACTAACTGATCTAAGACGAAAAAAAATAACCGAGTGGGAGTTCACGGTAAAAGAGCATGGGGCAACAATTCAGGATATAACCAAATTAGAAACATCATTGAGATTTCCAATATCGGTAAGGACAATCACCGGTGAAGTATTAAAAGAACCGAAATATCAATCAAAAAAAGGAAACCCCATTGAAATTATTGATCATAACGCACACGCGTGGTCATCTGCAGTAACAATATTCCCACGGGATAGAACCGTAAGATATCTACCCCAAACTCTGTTTGGAACCGAAGAGTTTTTTTCAGAGCAGAAATTATTTGATGCTATTTACCATTTGAGTAAAAACGATCCTGTGTCAGTGTGGCTATTTCATAGTACTTCAGACGAAGAATGCAAATTTGATCAGTTTGTAAGGCCTAACGGAGAATTATACCGTACTGAAGAGCTGCAGAATCAAATGAAACAACTAGCTAGTGAGTTTTCTGGGGACGGGGAGGACAACGATCAATTATTAGCAAACTGTTTCACAGTACCATCCATTGCAGCACATTTTGCTAGAAAGAAAAACGCGTGGAAACCAACACGAAGTGAGTTTTTATCAGATGTCAAATTGTCCTGTCTTGAATACAGCCACGGCGGATTATGGAACACAAAATACACCGCTGATACCGTTATTTCCGTTGATATGATTGCGTGTTATCCAGGAAGTTTTCTTGGGTATGGAGAATGCGAGAAATATTTCAAACGATTTGGACACCCTACACACGAAATGACCCGTGTTGCTATTAATGGACCACTTCCTGATTTTGATTTAACCGGATTCGCTTGTGTAGTATCATTTGAAATGGCTGAAGGACTTCATCCGTGTAGTTATCTTTGGATTGGTAAACACATGTCTGAAAAACACTGGATGCCAATAGTATTATTACGGTATATGCTTGATTGTAAGATGTTAAAATCATTAATTGTCAGTGAAGCAATTATATCCTATCGAGCACAGAAATCAGTCTGGTTACCCCAACCTGATCTAGAAAAAATAATTAGCGAAGAGCGAAAACTGTTTCCTGATTTTAATGAACAACAAATCATGGATTGGTCCCAACAGTTATTTGAAATCAGAAACAATGAAGCAAAAAATCTTGGACGAAGAATAATCGGTAAATTTACCCAAGGTGGCAAAGATGATAATACGAAATATTCTTCACGATTGATTATAGACAACGCTGAATACGATTTTGTAATCGCGGATCTAACGAATAGGGGCCTATATGTCAATCGTAAGGACGCATTTCTGTCCGATGGAACCAAATTGGGTACATTTGTTACCTACAATGATGGATACCATCCGCAGTACACACACTTAAGAGCTTCTATGCTCGGTTATGCTTCTATCAATCTGTTTTCAATGATCAATAGATTTCCTACCACCGCAGTTAGAGTTGCTACTGACTCATTTTACATAAATAGCAAAATGGCTGATTTTAAGGCTACTGGCAACGAGAAATGGGGGACATGGAGAATTAAGAAAGAAATGCTTCATGATTATATTCCATCAGCAGATGTTACCATTGAAAATAATTACTTAGAAAGCAATCAGTGTTCAGAATTTTCTAGTGCACCACCGATTTCTGATCCAATCTGTAGATATAAAACAGTTTATTTAAACGGTTGTGGCGGGTCAGGAAAAACAACCCGGGTAATTGAGTTATTCCGTAGAAACGCTAGCGTTTCCAATCCAAACATGATTGTACTAACACCGACTCACAGACTTGCAAGAGAAATGATACAGAGAGGGGTAAATGCCTGCACTTATCATAGTTTCTTTAGATGGAAGGGAGATAAATGGACTCCTGAGCGCATGGGAGAGAAATTTATTCCTGAATTCATCATGTGGGATGAAATAGACACAGTGTCAGAAGATGTCTTAAAAATATTTCTTGAGTGGTTGTTATTGAAGAATACAAAAGTCGTCATGTGCGGTGATCACGGGCAACCACCATCATTTGTCGGTGCATCTCCCCATGAATGGCTAAAGAGTTTTGTAGACTATTATGAAGAAATTGATACCGATCATAGATCACTTGATAATGAATTAAAAGAATTGAAGAAACTAATTAGATTACAACCGGATAGAATCCAGTGTGAAATAACCCGTGAAATAATTTCGGAAACTCCCATGAATGAGTTTTGGGAAGCGTGGAGACCAAATGATTTAATCATTGCAAGTAGAAAAATAGTCAGGGATACACTTCAGATGAAGTTATTTGAATTGCATAAACAAAAATTTGCAACACTTCCAGTACCGTTATGTTATAGGCCATCGGATACACGAAAACAGAACATCGAAGTTGATATTCCAGGACAGAGTGAAAAACAAATTCTCGTATTAAATGATATTGTGCTGGTTGATATCAATGTCGTTGAAGATGCATTGCGTGCTAATAAATCCCCGTGGACGCTAGGATACGCAGCGACGATACATTCTTCACAGGGATTGACTATATCGGATACAATTGTTTGGATGGTAGATAATCGCATAGAATGGTCGAATTTAGTCTATCTTTCAGTATCCAGAGTACGAAAAATAAATCAACTTCGAAGAATTGTCTTCGATGATGAAATCATTGGCGATGATAATGACACCACAATAGATGATATTATTGATAAAAAACTCTCCGGTTACAAACAACAAGACAAAAAAAACAACGAGAATTTGATATTGATGCTGAATTAATAATCACTTTGAAGAAACAACAGAATAATCACTGCGCGAGTTGCAATTGTATAATGCGTTGGCAGTATTCGGATAAGGATCCTCGCCAATTCACCATAGACAGAAAAAATAACAATCTCGGTCATGTCAGAAATAATGTGATGTTGACTTGTCTTGAGTGCAATAGACGCAAGGGTGCTAGTTAAGACCATGGGGTGGCAATTGAGTATCCTCGGGTATCACTTGTAATTGTTGTCTAGTAAAACCCCGTTGAGGGGCAGCTGAATCCAGTTTATAGATTGGAGGTCTACCCGTAGATCGTGTTATACTAGATATCTTGTGTGCAGTAACACTCCAAATAGGATCAGTAGCCCTTTTTGTGCCACCCTCAAGCTCTCCTGGTTCATATAAATACCTCACAATGACATTACTACCAAGAATTGGTTGGGAAACGCTAAAATCCTTTTGTGGTTTTTCAGGTATCGACTTCTTTTTAATCGCGTTGATAGGTTTCATGTTGATGGTTCTAGTAATCTCGTTATTCAGTGCGGTAACTACACCTGGTAATCTCTTAACCCATTCACGGGATCTTTTTTCTTGGATGAATTCTTTTGCGTATTGATATCCAAATAACCGTTCAGCAAGAATCCGATTAAATCGTTCTACAATGGCCTGATCACGATGCAGTGCAGTATGCCCTCGTCTGATAGCGACATTGTGATATTTCATTGTAGATAACACTGCACCCTGAAATTCCTTGCCCGGATCAACTTGTAACAGATTTGGCCAGTGCAGAGGACTCCTTCGATAAATCCTTTCAAATGCAGAAGCCACTTCAGTGGCCGATTTTGTTTTTAACGGTTCTGCTTCTTTGTATCGACTTGCAATATCAACTACAGTTAACGCATATTTGTAACCACGATCATGTGGCAGAAATAATATATCAGCCTGATGAACTTCATTGGGTCCGGTTACATCAAAATGCGAGAATTGAATTTGTTTAGGCGGTGGTAGATAAATTTGCCATAGTGCCTGTTTGGATAACCAATGAGCCGCAGTGGTTTTTTTCACTTTTGCAGCACTAGCGAGTTTACTGATTGCAGCGTTACCCTTCCAGTATCCTCTTGGGGAATAATAAATAGATTCCATGTTGTTATTAATTACCAGCACCTAACATCAATTTGCTTTTCATTGCCGATTTTATCAAAAAGGAAGCCAATTTTTCTTTGAAGGATTTATCAGTGATAGAATTCAACGCATGAATTAATTTCACATCTGCTAGATGCCTGTGTTGCAAATTGCTACTTTTATAAGCAACATCATGAAGGTGACAGGCCTTATCAATAGCGTTTATTGGTTCCTCACCGGGTCGGGGCTGATTTTGATCATTGAGTCTGATATCAAGTCTTGTTCCCGGTCCACAATAACTATACCCTGGAAGGTGTTTTTCTCCGAGGTATTTTGCCCATGGGGTTCCAGGGAGTTTTGCTAATTTGGCAGCGATATCACCTCCTCGTTTTTTTTTAAAGGTTCCTTGGGTTCCTTGGGTTTAGAAACAAATCTAAATTTCTTTGTACTACACTGTACGCATTTACCAGAAAGCGCTGATCGGTTATTTTTAGTTGTAATCGTCGTCAAGTCATCTGTGCCAGTACGCGCCTTACACTTCACGCAATATAGATCCATAATTTATGTATAGAGATATGAATATAATTGATTTTTCAGCGACTAAAACAAGAGAACCAGTGAAGCATCATGCAGCGCTACCAAACTCTATCCGCGCAATTATAATCGGGCCATCTGGATCCGGTAAAACGCAATTGTTGCTCTTAATAATGAGATGGATGAAGTGGGATAAGTTGTATTTAATTGCCCCTAGCGTAGACGACCAACGATGCTATGAAGTGCTAAAAGATTTTAATGAAAACGCTTCAGAGATTGCTGGCGAGGATGTTATTGAATTTATAACCGATATTGACGAGGCGCCATCCGTGAATGACCTCGATGGAAGTATCAACAATTTAGTTGTATACGATGATGTCATGTTAGATAAACAAAAAAATCCTGCTAGAATATTTTCCCGAGGCAGGCATAAAAACACGGACGTGATCTATGTCACTCAACGCTACACACAAATACCAAAAGTGATTCGCGATAATTGTAATGTGTTGTGTGTATTTAACGGCGTTGATACACATACGCTACGAAATATTTGGCAGACATGGTGCTCCGATATGGATTTCAATCAATTTAGAAATTTCTTTAGTCATGCTCAGTCTACCCCACACGGATTTGTAACAATAAATTTACACGACCCTCGAACACGATATCGTATCGGACTGGATCAAATATTCGGTTGAAAATCGAAGATTTTTACGAATGGAGGCTTAGTCATTTTTTTGATTTCATTGATTTTTCATTATTATTTTTTGCCTGATTTCCTTGATTTTTCATTGATTTTTTTGCCTGATTTCCTTGATTTTTTTTATTTTTTTGCCTGATTTCATTGTTTTAAGCCTGATTTCAGTGAAAACTTGTCTAAAAATGTTGTCCGGTTCACCCTCTCTGCTGCTCTTTACACATTAAATCACTTGATATGACTGTCTAAATGTTTACCTCAGGAAACAAGTTTACCGGTAATTTGCATACACCGAGTGGTCACTGTTGTTCCACCGACTGCTTAAAGCAGTGATTAGGAAACACCTGGCCACAGACCATGAAAAGCAGGGGACTTATAGACATTGAATCATACAGGCTACTGAGAAAAGGTGAATGCTATATAAAGTTAACCATTTGGACAGGTTTGACTGAATTAAATAGTACAGTATGTATAAAATAGTACATGTACTATGTATTTTAAACTTTTTTTTTTTGACAAAATATTAATGAACTATTTCTGTCGGATGTCATCATTTTGAGATTATGATTACTTGGCAAGGCTAATGTATGAATTCTCCAGTAAGATGCACCACAATCAATGCCAAAAATATAAGACAAGCTTCTTTCAGATAACCATTCTTCAAAATAAACTAGTTACTGCAAACTACCATCATACCTTGTCAAAAGCTTTGGAATGGAAAGTGATCAGTCTCTCACTCCATCTTTACATGCAAGATAAAAATCAGTTTGAAAGTTGTCACTACTGATAAAAATTATTTGCATTGGACAAAAAATTAAATAAGAATTAAGAAACATTCTTTTGTTTTAAAATCAAAGGCTTGTAATGGAAGCAAAATTTAGACTTGTGCTGTTTTTAAAAATACAATCACAAAGTTTTGTTCCGAGTGGTCATTTTTTTCTTCCAAATCGTGCAGTTTGTAACCGTTATGAAGTGCACAGTGTTGCACAGGTTCCCAAGGTTAGCAACTATCTTGCACCCTCCAGATTTGGGGGACAGACAACATTTTAGAGGAACAAAGCAAAATTTAAGAGGAAAAAAAAAAAAAGTGTACTAATTATCGACCAGCATTTATTAGAATAAGTATCAATGTTTTCTGATTTACTTTTAAAAGTAAGAAATTGTAAATGAAATGAAATCGTATTATGCCAAAATATTACTCTTTTGTCATCATTTCAAGTTCAATGTAAATTAGTCTTCCTTGCTAATGTGGAGAAGTTAATATAAAAAATACATTACTCCAATGGCCATTAAAAACTTAACATTGCAGCTAAGCTGACAACTAAAAAACATTTTCATTGCCAGATACATGGTTTTAAAAAAGATTTTCTTTTCCATTTTAGTGTTTGTTAGTGCAGAGACATAGCAGGTTATCCACTAATGAAAAATTTTCAGTTTCTTTTAATATACAGAAAGCACATATAGGAGTGTTTGGGGTGCATATTTAGTGAACAAGACAAAATTGCAGAAAACGTGAACCTGTGCTCAGTGTGCAACACTATTTGGTGTTCTCTTAATAATCTTATGAATGCCATTATGTAGATAACTTGTTGAATAAACCTAACCCTGATAAACAAAGGCTACCCAAGGACCTTTTGTATTGTCAGAATCCACAAAATTATTCATTCATAATTCAACTGAAATAAAAACTGATAAGTGATTTAATATTAAATTTATTAAACTTGTTGAATAATGTCCAAAACTTGCAAAAGCTGGACTTTTAAAAAGTTTCTTAAACTCACTTTTAATTCATTACCCATTTGAGATCCTCTTTATATACATGTGTACATGGTTTTTAAGTTAGATTTCATATTTACCTTTGAGTAAAGACAAATTCTGTTTATTATACTCTATATCAATTTCTTGTTTATCTGCTATACAAGCTGCACCAAAATGTATTTGTAACTAGTTTCAAAAAAGGAATTCTATAAATGCTATCCCTACATGTTTCTTGTGCCTAGTAACCCATTTTAACCCCCTAGTAAACCAATAAGACAGAACATAGAAACATTTGCTTGCATGAACCTCAATTCATTAGTGTAATAATCATTAATTGGAAGAATTAATGAGAAACAGAATATCTGATACTTAACTCTGTTGTTTAAAGACTATTTTTTAAGAACGTGTTCAATTTATGCAAAAAGAGTTTAAAGTAGTTAGGGTCATGGGGATACATTACGTATGGTCAAATTGAAATTGATACAAGGGAAAGCTTAGTGTGCGACCATGTCAATTGTAAAATGTCAACTTTGCCATCTGTTAGAAAAGCAGAGACTGTCCAATTTTCTGACAAAATAACTGGCTGTAGACTTTTGAGATGACCCCTCGCTACAGCCAGTAAGTTCTGGCAGTGTTATAACCCAAGGTGAAATGTACTTTTTTTTTTTTTTAAATACCAATATATATTTCATTTATACTTTACTCAAAATAGTAAATAATCCTCCATGAATAGTTCTTATTTTATAGGAGGTTGACAGCTACCACTGCACACAGGTATAAAAACCTGTTACAGGTGACATTTAAGATGCTATATGAAAATCTTTATGTATACTAGTCTAGTGTTTTTGCCATTCATCATTTAAAAAGTGACATTTAAGATGCTGTATGAAAATCTTTTTATGTAGACTTGTCTACAATGCTGTGAAATGAGTGTGGTAAATACAAGAAAATGTTTTTCTTCCTATATCCCCATTAGATATGCCAAGTCAGCAAAAACGGATTGTGACAAGTCTTGGCATATTATGTGGTAGTTCGCAATGAAACAAAAAATTCTATCACCACCTTCACCAACTCACCTTTGCAGTGAAATTTATTTCAAGACCATGAAAAACACTTCTGGTACAGTTGCAAATTTCTGGGAATTTTTTTAACATGGGCTGGTGTACAGTACTGGTCAAAGTTGGTCAAGGCTGTTCCATTAAAACATGGGGTCAAGGGAAGACACTTAAAAAATCCTGGATATATTTTTCACTTGCACCCTATATCCTGTGAGCATCCATATTCCCACCTTTCTCTTCTGCAAAATTTTCAACTTCCAGCTGAAAAGCCGCTGTGTAAGACGTGATTTGACTGGAGGCGTTGAGACAAGTTGTTTAATTTGTACAGGGATATTTATATGCATGATTATGACTGAAAAGATTGACCAAAATGTGCCTCGCTCATTAAAATGTACCAGTAATATAGCAATGAAAACAATGCCCATGGTTAACTTCATTATTTACATCCAGAGAAGGTAGTGGGCATAATTTCTTGTGATTCTTAATCCACTTGATATTAAAACCCATAATGTAATCTACTTGTAAAATCAAGACACACCAAAATGACAGCTGGTAAAAAATGAATATAGGTGATATGTTGACATTACAGTTTTAAATCAAAATGCAAACTAAATGGAACATTGATGACCTATGAATTTTAGTATTAGTTGAAACCATATTTGAGAAAATTTGTCAAATAGAATTACAAACATTCGATTTGGGTGATTTTGTTGAATGCATAAGCTTAATAGCACCATCTCATCAACGGCAACAAAAAAGATCTTTATGCTTGATACGTTACCAAAACTAGGTCTGACACTGAGAATTCATTTCAACCATTGTTCAACTTTGTTTGCCCTTGCACTGATCAAACTTTTATTTATTGATGCAACTTCATGAGAAGTTTTTTGCAGTAACTTGTCTGTCCTCTAAATTAGTTTTTGGTTTAAACAAGTGTGCAATAGACTGAAATTAAGTCCAGACATGCCTGCTGGTGTGCATTTTTTGTTAAAGGCACTTTGCTCCTTGACTCCCACAGTATTAATCAATAATAGTCAGTTAACAGTTTTGTAGCAATTTGAACACAGTATTAATCAATAATAGTCAGTTAACAGTTTTGTAGCAATTTGAACACAGTATTAATCAATAACAGTCAGTTAACAGTTTTGTAGCAATTTGAACACAGTATTAATCAATAACAGTCAGTTAACAGTTTTGTAGCAATTTGAACACAGTATTAATCAATAACAGTCAGTTAACAGTTTTGTAGCAATTTGAACACAGTATTAATCAATAATAGTCAGTTAACAGTTTTGTAGCAGTTTGAACACAGTATTAATCAATAATAGTCAGTTAACAGTTTTGTAGCAGTTTGAAAAAACCAGAAAAATGTGCATGCATGTTTATAAACATGCACATATAAAGACGGAATATAGAAGCATAGAATATATACATGCAATGAAAAATGGGTTTCTGGTGAGTAAACAACAACATCTCTTTCTGTCACAACATTTATTGTTGGAATAAACAGTAGCATTGAGTTATTTAAGAAACAAATTTACAACAAAAGAAAAGAACTATGACTAATATGAAAAGTAGGATGGACTCCTATATATTCCTTCCCAAGAAAAACTATAAATAATGCACCAAAGACTGCCATTGTACAATTACAGCACATAGGTTAGTCAAGAACCTTAACAAGCATTGATGTGTCAGCACACTACTGAGAGAAATGAGTCTGAAAGCAAATTGGTCAACAAAAGGCAGATTTTGGTCACATAAATAAAACTTTGGCATTCCTATCCCATCCAAAAGATACATGGCGTTACATGCTTCCCATTCCTTCCTAATTGACAATCAAGAAATGAGGGCTCACAACACTTTATTTGATAGAGTTAAATAATAAAAATAAAACAAATCTCTAAAACGAGCTATAGTCTTCACTTATGTAAATTCATAAATCAACTGACGGAACAAATTAAGAAAATTTGTTCAAGTACAATTAGGCTGCATAAAGATATCAGGATTAAACAATTTCTTCCTACTGCGCATTCCACATAAATTAAACAGCGGTCCCTTTGGTCATATATCTGCTTAAACATTTTGACATGCATTTCAGATCTGTGGAGAAAGAGTAAATTATTATATATAATCTCAGTATAACGGGACAAAAATGACTATTTCTACATCAAGGCAAACCCAGAAATAGATATTCAACTGCTGTTACAAATGAACAGAAATTCAAAATAGCAATAATAAGCAGTAAAAAAGGAATCCCAGACCTAATAAAAATAATGAATGTAAGTTAGCGTTGTGCGTAATTAATGACCACAAGATTCTTGTTTAGAAAAGGCATGAGCAACTATCTCCAGGGTGAAACAAAGATAGAAAATTTTCCATTTACCCGTATGATGCCAAATGTAACCAGAAGAAAAAAAAATGTCAGGTTGGATGTGGCTTGTATAGACTGCATTCAAAAATGCAAAGTAATAAAAGACCTGTATTGTCATGAATACAAGTTTTACTTTTGTATTATCAAACTCAAATAAGCTATTTCCAAGTTATTATGGACAAACCAGTGCTTTCAAAAGCAATTCTCACAAGCAAAATAGCAAAACTAAAGAAAAAATGTAGACAAGAAATAAACTCTCAAGGTTTTAAAATTAATAAAATAAAAAGTTACATATAATGCTACAATCTGCAGTGAACTAAATACAATTTTTGTTTCTTTCTCTCTTGCTTACTAAGATAATGATTTATATTCTCAAAGATCTAATTTATACTGTACAAGAGCTTTTATGTAATTACCAGTTTTATTTTTTAATCGGATGAATTACACTGATTGGTAACAAGACTGATACAGTTCTTACATCTTATCGACAATTTTCTGGCATGTAATACATTACCCTGTCTGCACTTAAATCTGAACTTAAACTGATGTTACTTTTACTGCTTGCTTTATAACACTGATCAAAGTACACTGGCTAATTCTGAGGCATAAGTGTGACATTTCAGCCAGAAGTCTCTCAGGACGTGAAACTTCAACACTTCAGATGCTTGTGTCTGTGGCTCGGTTATTATGTAAAATTTATGTAGTCTGAAAATGTTAAAACCTGTTCAAAATTGCAACACAAAACTTATTATTGGATCACTAGTGGTTTCTTCATAATGGAACAATTTACTGCCCCTCTTTAACACGTTTTTCCAGCTCATCCAACTCTTTCCAGATAGCAGGAGGTACGTCACCATTGGCCTGATCCTCCAGGAAGCGTCTGCTCTCACGGATATCATCCTCCCAGTAGTGTTTGGGCAGGCTGAAAAGTTCATTCCAGTCTACTGGGCCTAGACCATCAAAGTTCAAAGATCCTGAAATGCACATAGAACCAGAATGTAAGAAACCGTTACACAGCTCTCCTGTACAGACCTTTCAGTGGCCTCTTATCAGCCATTAAGTATATTTATATTGCATGCTTGAATTCTATGTGATTGAGGGTGAAGTTTTGCCTACATAACATATGTCAAGTTTGTTCAGATATTTGAGTTCAAGGCATAACCTTGTTTACAAGTTTAAAAGGTTCTGGAAGCAAATCCCTTATTATGACAATGATAAAAGACCAAAGTAGAGCAAAATCCAACTTGAATTTGGTCAAATTTGTGACAAGCTCAGCCAATCAAAAATTACATCATTAATATCCTAATCAAACTTCTCCATCTTTTGTTTCCAAAACAACTATTTAACAAACATGTTCAAAACCTGAAAGTCTCTATAGTTGATGAAATGCCAATCTGATGCATGGTCATATCAATAACATGTAAATTTCACCTGTCATACGCAACCACTCCTGATATCCATGGATCTTACTTATTACTGGACCTGTCCAAGACCTTAAGGTTATATGCATTCAGATATGTTTGCAAGAGATAATAATAATAATAATAATAATAATAATAAAAAAGACTTTATTTAGAGAAGGTAACTCTAAGTTAAAGAACTAATCTACCTTGAGGCCTTCTATCTGTTATGTACAATATATACAATACATACAACATGATGTGAAGATTCTGGCTCAATGCTAAATAATTAAGGAATTTTAAATTTCAAAGTATCAAGCCTGGAACACATGCACAGGCATCTGTAAAAACAAACATATAAGAAACATAAAATATCATTCTGTGTTGAAACATTCAGCTTTGAAAATGATGCAAAAAAAAAAAAAGACAAGCAGGCAGTATTTTTTTTTTTTTTTTTGGTACTAGCACTGTTAAATTTTCTAAAGATTTCATCCATTTAAGACATTGATTATGAAATGAAGAAATGCTAGGAGCCTGCCTTATGTTGCTGGGAATGTTCCATACTACTGGACCAGTATATTGAAAACATTTTTTTAAACAATTCCTTCTTTGGCCTTGGTATAATTAATTTTTTCTTCTTATGGACCTTAAATTTGGAGTACCATCAGCATCTCTTTGGTGAAAGATATTGCTTAGATAGACAGGAATGGATTTTCTGGATACTTTATACATCAATTTGGCTTTTCTAAGAAATATTCTTTCATGTATTGTTAAAATCTTTATATTATTCATTGCATCCTGAAAATTGTCTATACATTCATCTAGAATTAAATGGCAAGCCCTCTTTTGGAGCCTTATAAGTGTTGTTATATTTGAATGAGAGGTATTACCCCAAATTACGTTACAGTAGTCCAGATATGGCTGAATATAACTTTTATAAAAGATGACCCTATACTGAAGAGGAATGTATGTTTTGATTTTCCTCAGTAGCCAAAGATAAGAATTAACCTTTTTTGAAATGTGTTTAATGTGAATAGACCACATAAGATTGTTATCTACGAATATACCAAGAAGTCTATCTTGAGAGGTCATATTAAGGCTCACATTATCAAAAAAAACATTAAGTTTGTCGCTATCTAGTCTTGCTCGTTTTTGTTGTGTTGTAACTAGTAGGGCTTTCGATTTTTCTGTATTTATGATCATACTGTATTCCTTGCACCATGCTTGAAGTCTGTTGAGAGCATCTTGTAAGTTATTTTCAAGTACCGTTTTGGTTTTACCAATCTCAGACAGTGTAGTACCATCTGCATAGAGGTCAGCGGAAGAAATTGAAGTTCCAATCTTAAGAGGTAAATCGTTGATAAATAGAATGAATAACAGAGGTCCAAGGATAGAGCCTTGTGGTACTCCACAATTAATACTTTTACTTTGAGAAAGTTGACCATTTAAAGATACTTTTTGCACTGTCGGTTAAGTAAGAAGTAAACCAGTTTAGAGAGTTTTCACTACATTGATAAATCTTTAGTTTTTGAAGTAAAATTTCATGGTCTACAAGATCAAAAGTATTATGAAAATCAACCATAATAGTGCCTACCATTTCTCCTTGATCTAACGCTTTCAGCCATTTATCAATCAAAGATACAAGTGCGGTTTCACAGGAGTGATTCTGGCGAAAGCCAGACTGATTATAATGAATAAGATCATAAGTGTTTAAATAGTTGAGAAAATAATCATGTACATGTTTTTCTAGTAATTTGGAGAGACAAGGAAGGATAGAGATGGGTCTGTAGTTATTTACATCATCTTTTGTTCCTGCTTTATGCAATGGTATAACCTTGGCAGTTTTCCATCTTTGTGGAAATTTATTAGACCTAATACTTTAGTCTCATTATGAAAATTGAACAAGATTCTGAAATTAGTATATTTCATACATGATTTTTCTCATTTTCAAAGTTTAATTCCATTTTTCTCTCGGACAATGAAAATCAAATTCTTACCATGGTTTGTTTTTTCATGGCTCGGATCGGTCTTTTTAAAATTAAAACAGTCTGTCCTGTCCAAGTCTGCAATGATCCTTGTAAAGTATTTGTTCTGTATATTATTTGATACATGATCATTGCAAAGTATTGAATTGGTCAAAAGTTTGTTTGATTAGGATTTTTTTAACGCAGCTTTAACAATTTTTCAGTCATATAGCTACGATCTCTGCAGTGAGGCAGTTTATATTGATGTCTTAGCACTGGGGCATCATACCGCAGACATGTAGCATAATGTCCAACCCAGTCACATTATCCTGACACCAGGCCAACCAATCATAACCCTAATCTCTTAATGCTGAGCGTCAAAAAAGGCAGATGTTTGTAACAATTTTACAGGTCTTTGATACGACTTGGCCGGGGATCGAACCCACAACCTCATGCATTCAAGGCAGAACCTCTAACCAGTAGGACACAGGAGCAGTTGCTCTGTCGATAAACTTTCTTTCAAGAAATAAATGTTAATTTTACTGTTTTCTTTATTATTTCTACCCAATTCAAATATGTATAATTTGACCAGGCAATGACAAAAATTGATTGTTGTACCCATCGCTCAGTAGCATCTTGTGCTCTAGTTTACTTTTATTAGTGTATATATTATTGCTTTTGAAATTTGTAGTAATTCACCAGTAATTATATTTCAATTTTAGCATGAAAATGTAAATAATTAACTCATTAAAATGCAAGAACAACAAACAAAAATAGCGTCCAAGTATTACTAATGGTTTCTAGTTTGTAATAAATAAAAGTGGTGCTAATCTTACTTTCAATATAGCTACCAATGTGACTATTTTGAAAATCCGATAACACAAGAATATTCAAGATTACTTTAAACGTTGCAGTTAAAAATAAAATAAATTCTTTTGGGCAGAAGTGCATCAGCCCCATCATAGGATTCCTGGTAAAAACTGCTACAGAAGTTCTCACTTTCTACCCTAGAACCCTGATTTGCTGAGATAAAGACCTGACACTTTGGCTTTGTAGCAATGGCATTTTAAATGCACTACAACCCATTATCAAATACAAGAACTGAAAAACTGCAGTGTACAGTAGTTGCTAGCTAGGCAAATGAAAACTAAGCAAATTTTAAGGTTAAGTAAGAGCTCTATCAATATTCAATCTATTCAATTCAGTTTACACATCATTAAAACAAGTGTACTGTAATTAAGGACATGTTCTTTTCAACTGTTATTAAATCTCATTGTAAACTGAAAACTTTGTACTGGAGAGAAGAGTTTACTGAAAATGTGCCATGTTACCTAGTTACCCTGGGTCACAGAAACAATTTGTGTAATTCAAACTTGAATAAGGAAGGCAAAAAATTTAATGTGTCATTTCACAGATCATTTCTGGCACAAGTCTGATGTTGATTTCATTGCATTACCTTTCTTTGGCAGATATCCAACTGGACTTTTCACAGCAATACCCTCCTCATTGTGTACTCTGCGGATGACCCAGTCGAGAACACGGATATTGTCTCCAAACCCTGGCCAAAGGAACTCGCCCTTTTCATTCAAACGGAACCAGTTCACGTGGAAGATCTTGGGTACCTATTAAAATGACCATAATAAAAAAAAAACTATTCAATTATGACACCAGTAGTACAGTAAAAATGAAGTGAGCAACCATGCTATCTTTTAAATAAGAAATGGTCACATGCTTGCTGAGATGAAAAGCTTAATGATTTCTTATTTTGGGACTGAATGCCATTTTTTGTACATGCTAGTCCATATATGATGGCCAGTATATTTGGTAAAAGAAAAACAGCAACTCCCTGGGAAGAACCAATGACCCATGAGATACTAAAAGCAAGCTTTCTAACATACCCAGATTGGTCAAGCCAAGATTCAGACCAATGCAGGGAGAGGGGAGCTGCAAATGACATGTAAAGAAAAGCACATCAGACCCTTTGCCACCCAGGGAAAATGAAAATATTCCACAAAGTCACAAGAATTGTCAGATGATCAAGATCACTTGTACCCTGGTGTGTGCCTGAAAATGGATAATCTGTACACAAGTAATCAATATAAGAAAAGTCACTGAGACCTAATTTCCTTTGGGGGAGGGGCATGATAATTTAAGGATTTCAGTTTTCTGGGAGAGATGGACCAACCGAAGTGTTAGATGGCTCCAGAAAAGCTTTGGAATACTTTAAAATCTTTTGATTAAGTTTTTGAAAATATTATTCATGTAATGTGGCAAAAATATAATGTGCATTTTACCTGTTGTGTTACCTGTTTGCACCTGTATTTTAACAGTTATTTTAGGTATGCAAATTTTATTGAATTAGTCATACAATTTGACTTTAACCTTTATCTTTATACCTAATCCAGCCAGACATCTTCAAAATTGGCAAAATTATTTCAAAGTCCACAGCAATCTTAATGTGAATGGAACTAGTCTGATATACAGCCCCCATGCACTGTTCTCATTGATATTTGATGCCAAAAGGTATGGAGTATCAATCTAGCATTGGCCAATTGGAAAATGTAATCACAACGAAAAATCTGAAATTACACTAAATGTTTCTATCTTTATATTGTTGATAAATTTTCAAAGCAATGTGTGATAACTGAAGACCGATGGGAGGGTCTGCAAGTTGTGTAGGCATTACAAGAAAGGCAGGAATTAGTTAATCATATGAGAGCATGATCATGTTTGATTGAATTGTCTCTACAATAAAACAGCTAACTAAAATCAATGTATGTATGCAAAATTATGTATGCAATATGCATTCACTTAACTGCACTTTGTCTACCATTACAAATAACTATGAACATCCAAAATGTTGACAGTGACTTGTACACATGCTAACAAAGGACGTCACAATATAATCAAAATAGATTTAGAAAGTACCAGAAATGCAAGGCAAATTAATATGATTGAAGTATGACATACAAGAGGCAGTGGTGTTGTGCACTTTCTGCAACAAAATTTGAGAAATACCAAAGTACACTGTATACTTCATTTGTTGATGGGTGTAAATATTTTCATACAATCACATAATGGCAGTGGGATGATACACAAAATAAAAGAAATTAGTTCCTCAGCAAACTGCGGCATATTTGAATAACAAAGAGCACCTTGAGGAAGCTTGAACATAAAATATAAAGTTTTGCTCGTGAAATAGTTTCAAGTTTATTCTAATGTTGAATTTGAAACAAGTGGATTCTGTTGATTTAGCAGGCTTAGTGAAAACGTGGCAGGATTAGTATAAATACCTTAAGGTGATTCTGTGGATTAGTGAGGTAAAAACACCCAATTTTATTCCAAAGTTGTATGCAAATTTTTCATAATTTCCTGATGAAAAAAAGCATGCCTTGGAATGCACAGGCTCAAGATTAGTGGGATATAGGTAAATGAAATTGTGGGAAACCAAAATCCCCATGCTCAGGACGCAACACTGTTCCACAGCTATGTGATCACATCTTGAATACATCACATTTATCTAAACAAAACACCTAACAACAACAGCATGGTCCCATGGTGCCAACACATGGATCTATTATCCTAACCTGAAATCCTACGTAGAATACAAATAAATACAGAAATTAATAATCATTTAAGGTCTTGGAAGAAAATCTCACCTTGTGTGGAGGTTTGTTCAAGGAAAGCCAGTGTCCAAGGTACTTCCCAAAGTTATATCCCATAAAGGGACGCATAGCCATTGGATCATGCATGATCTGTTTCCCTAAAATTATAAAAAAAAAAAAAAAAAAAATTTGTATGAATCATGAAAAATACTTGCCTAAATTGTTTGCAGCAAGTTATTTTTAATTCATTGTTATTTTTAATTTATTTGTTTATACTGCATTGAAAATATTTCTACCTAAATATGCAACACCAGGCCTACCACATGTTTTTGTGCAAACATGGCAAGACAAAATCCTGGACTTTTCCAGAACATTATCAAATTGTTTTTAAAAAATTCTCGATAAATAAACTTTGTTTTAAAAAAAAAAAAGGTTTTGTTTGCAGTTCATCATTGTAATAATCAAGCAACAAAAGGGTTGGTTGAAGTCTAAAATTTACAATATCCATTCAAAACTAGTTTTATTTCAATTTCATTGCTATCACACCTCAGGATTAGCATAGAACTGTATTGTGCTACACAATATTTACAAGATAATTTTATAATTTGTCTTAATATTTTTTCAATTCTGAAATTCAATTCTCTTATTTTACTAGCTTTTTCCTTGGTGGTTTTCTAAATGAATTGGTCTGGGAAAGACATTTTGTTGGTCTTTGTGACAGTTTTACATAATTCAACTGTAGGACTTGAATAGCAATTCAATACTTGAATAGCAATTCAATATCAGATTCATTTTTCTTTTCTTCTTCTTGATCTTGTTGCCTCCTGTTCTCCTCCCTAAGATTTTATCCTTTTCTCTCTTCCTGATTATATTGTAGTTCATACTTCTGTCTGCACATGTTTGCAGAACATTTTCAGTATTTAACACTGAACAGCCAAAAAACAATATTCTTTAAGTACAGTGTTCTTCACTTCCATTTCTCTGTTAATATTAAAAAGCTGCCATACCTCAGTTCATTGAGCATCGAACCTATAATCAAAGTGTTTGATGGATACCTAGGTCAGTGCCAGACAACTGTTTCAGTGCATCATTGAAAAAAGTCTCATTTCTTATACATTATATAACCACATATCAAAAGTGCCCTAAACTCTTTCAGCCCTAGCACTTGTCAGCATCAGTGCTGCTATGCTCCGGCATCACTAATATGTGCCTTGAAGCTTGTGCTTCAAAAACCTTTTAACTAGAAATTGTTTTAAACCTTGCATACATGCATTCAATCTTATTTTCTCTTCTTATATCCATTAAAAATTTGACATTTTAACCAATTGTTAAAAAAAAAAAGGTCTACAGTCAAAAGGTTTTCATTTTGGTTATTTGTCCAAGTCTTTCAGAAATTATTGACAAACTACTTACTATAATATGTGCCTCATTTTAACTGAGGATTTAGAATCAAAACTTCCATGTATATCAAAGTATCAGTCTATAAATTACCTCAATATTGAACAGGGAAACCATTTGCACTCGCAAAGCAAATTGGTTGACTTTAGGTTGATATTTGATGATTGTGAATTTTTCCTTTTAAAAAACGTGTAGTAACAGTGCTAAATTTGTAGCCCTGGTTTATGGCAAGCTTTCTCATATACCCACAATGGCTGAGCCTACGACTTGAACCCAGGCAGACAAGAGGTGAGATTGCAGTTATCTGTAAAATGGTGAGTACTTTAGACCACTTGGCTATTCAGGGAAACCCTGTCTCTTCAAGTACAGAATATTTAAATGACAGCTTTTCAAAACATAAACCATTTGTACTTTGGCCTGATGTGATGATAATGGCTGTAACTGATGAAATATATTGAAACAGAAATTTTTTTGAACAAAATGCTTACATTCCTTGATAACCTTGTGGTTTTTTTTGCTCTGATAAATAAGCTTTGATGCCATTAATGTGCCATTGATAACCTCTGATAAATAAGCTTTGTTGTATAAATGGACCATTAATGTGTCACGTTAGAACATTCTACTGTGTATAAATGGGCCATGTGTCATGTTAGAACATTCTACTGTGTACAAATGGGCCATTGTGTCACGTTAGAACATTCTACTGTGTATAAATGTGCCATTCATGTGTCACGTTAGAACATTCTACCGTGTATAAATGTGCCATTCATGTGTCATGTTAGAAGATTCTACTGTTTAAATGGGCCATTAATGTGTTACGTCAGAACATTCTATTGTGTATAAATGGGCCATTAATGTGTCATGTTAGAAGATTCTACTGTGCATAAATAGGCCACTAATGTGTCATGTTAGAACATTCTACTGTGTATAAATGGGCCATTATTGTGTCACATTAGAACATTCTACTGTGTATAAATGGGCCATTATTGTGTCACATTAGAACATTCTGTGCATAAATGGGCCATTATTGTGTCACGTTAGAACATTCTACTGTGTATAAATGGGCCATTATTGTGTCACATTAGAACATTCTACTGTGTATAAAAGGGCCATTATTGTGTCACGTTAGAATACACGGGACATTTTGTTGAATCATCTTTGGTTATCTAATTTGAAAGGCATCAAACTATCTGCAAGGTTCTCAAGTCCTCTGCAGATAAAAAAAATCTGAAAATTCCATTCTACAGTTGCAGTCTCTGTCTTAGGACTATTGTGAATTGCACAGTCCACAAATAGTCCTCTAAAGTCTTGTTCATAATTTCATGAAAAAGTAGCACTTATTGTATTAAAGCAGAATATCTGAAAGGGACCTCAGTGAATGGAAACTATGAAGATTAATCTTTTCCATCTGGGCTGTCAAGTGACAAACTTTAATCTCTTAAATATGTTTTGTCTTACCCACGTGTTCAGCAGCAGCTGTGGCCTCAGACTTGACGCATGCTCCAACTGTGACACCATGTTCCCAGCTGAAGGCTTCATACACTAGAGGCACACCTGTCATTAAATATATCAATATACAGTCTAAAATATTCAAGCATTTTTAAAATGGAAATATATCAATATACAGTCTAAAATATTCAAGCATTTTTAAAATGGTAATATATCAATATACAGTCCAAGCATTTATTATATGGAAATATATCAATATACAGTCCAAAATATTCAAGCATTTTTAAAATGGAAATATATCAATATACAGTCTAAAATATTCAAGCATTTTTAAAATGGTAATATATCAATATACAGTCCAAGCATTTATTATATGGAAATATATCAATATACAGTCCAAAATATTCAAGCATTTTTAAAATGGAAATATATCAATATACAGTCTAAAATATTCAAGCATTTTTAAAATGGTAATATATCAATATACAGTCCAAGCATTTATTATATGGAAATATATCAATATACAGTCCAAAATATTCAAGCATTTTTTAAACTGCAGTGGAGTTGTGTTTTGGCGATAATTTCTGTGTAAGTTGTATAATACAAGAACCTTGCTATAATGTAGGCACAGTTTAAATGAAATATGCCAAAACCTAAAACTGAAAATGAACTTATAACTCATAACTCATAATTTCCATAAACAATATGCTAACCAAATAAAAAATAAATGACAATTATTTTGCTAAGTAAAACTTAATTACAAAACTCTAGTACAAATTCCAGAATTTAATTTTGCAAATTTATTTCAAGCTGCATTTCAAATTTAGTTGAGATCTAATGATATTCAAGAATTTTTATTCAATGGAAATGAAAGTGGCTAGGTCTGGCAATAAAGGGCTATAACTCTGCTAAATGACAAAAAAACTAAAGTCCAGTAAGATCTAGTCAGTATCAAGCTGCATGCATATTCCAATAATAATTAAAACTTGTGCAGGAGCAAATGTGGGCAAGTCTGGCAATCATTAGATAAAACTCTCCTACATGATGATACAGAACACTGAAAATATTTATCTCATCGGTATCGATCTGCATACCAAATCTTGATGAACTCTAATAGAAGACGTGTGAATGAAAAAGTGGGACAAACAGAACACAGATACAGATGGGCAGATAGATCAAACTGTATGTCATAACATTTGTTATGAAAGATGGGTACAATAACTCTATAGTAATTCAGCTGGCTACCAGCTATTAGTGCCTTTTCAATTTTGTTAAATCATTTTCTGAATTTTTCAAAATAGTGAACTAGAAAATTCATCAAAATCAACCAATAAATCAAGTACATTTTTTAAAAATCAGAATAATCACTTAGTCTGAGGAAAACTACTTCAATCAAAAAAGAAATTACAGGCTTGAATCTATATTTTTTTTAAAAGACAGAAAAAGATCATTTTTCTTACCTGTAGGTCTACGGCCACCAAAGATGATAGCACTGATAGGAACACCTTTGGGATCTTCCCACTTGGGATGAATAATAGGGCACTGACCAGCAGGGCAAGTGAAGCGGGCATTGGGATGGGCTGCCTTTCCAGGTTGCCCAATTCTCCAGTTCTCTCCAAGCCAAGTGGTAATGGCAATGTTCTATTAAAAAAAGTGAGAAAGCAAATTATTAACTATTTCATGTCATTGTCTCTTGTACATATTATAAACATATTTAAGTGAAACAAAACAATGCAATATCATAGTTGCACAACCATATATACATTTATTTTATATTTTACTATGTCATTTCTTTTCATTCTTAAACACCAAATCTTGCAAGTTCAACATTTTCATAAAAATACAGTCGACTCCAGTTAACTGCACACCCTCGGGCCCATCACGAGACTGCAGTTAACCAGAGTGTGCAGTTAACCTAAGTACAGTACAGTACAGCTTTAAATCAGCACAGCACAAATATATGTGAAGAATAAATTTATACAATGATTAGAATAAACTCTTTCAACTTTTACTTAAATGTTAAGCTAGTTTTCCTTCCTCCGAACACAATTTCACTGCTTCAACCACTGAATCAAGAAATTATAGCGAATTTCAAGAAATTCTAAAGATCGCTTGTTATTCGAAAACTGCTGTCAGACACTGACGGGTCATCTCCCACAGAAAAAGCGTTAAGCTCCAAAGTCATCTGCATACCGTTTTTCACCGTGTTGTTGTTTAAATTGAATTCCGTTGTGCATTTTTCATCTTTCCAACCATCCATTTTTTTTGTTTGATATCATTCAAACCCGAAAGGTTTAGATCAATGTTTCCCATGCTGTACTACGATTTTTCCCACGCTATTGCTCCCTAGTGGGCGTGGATATACATGTATATACCACCTAAGGCGTCTTTTACATGTCAATCATTTACAATGTCACATTTACCATCTTAATTGTTGCCTTATTTGAAGCGCTACAGCAGTGTACTGGCAATAACTGATCATGAATATACATTGTGCAGTTAACTGGAGTAAAATTGTATTGAATAATGTGCCACGGGCAGAAATTTATCGTGCTATTATCAGGAGTGTGCATATAAGCAAAGTGCAGTTAACCCAAGTTTGTTCCCATTGAAGTGCATTTAGAAATAACAGGACTTGCGTGACTACGTGCAGTTATCCGGCGTGTGCAGTTAACCGATGTGCAGTTAAGTTAAGTAGAGTCGACTGTACAAGAAAGTTTAAAGAAATAATTTTGACAACCTTAGTCTGTGATAAATAGTAAACATAATAAAGTGGTATATCAATATTGTCTCATGTGAGCAGGTGTCCAATACTTTCCGAGTAAGGACAGATTTTGACATTATCTTGCAAAATCTGATCTTTTCAGATGTCCTCCATGTGCACTGAAGTATCCTGTAGGTTCTTCTTTTCTTTAATGATTACAAACATGTAATAAGAATGTTTGTAACCCAGCCAATCAAAGTTGGATACCCCTGGGGAACAGTTTGAAGGCCATCCTCCAAGTAGTTGAGGACAAACTTGTGATAACAGATGAGCAACAGACAGCATACTATCCACAAGGGCTATTCCATTTAAACATGCATGGTACCTAGGGAAGATTTTTCTGACACATTACCAAAAGAGTTGAAATGAAAAGGATACAAAATTCTGAATGTATCTATTCTATGTTATAGTGCCTTCTCCGGGTCCCATGCATATGCATACTGAAGCAGACCTAAGCTTGTCTGGTCCTACGGGTTAAATATCATAAAGAAAACTGATCCAAGCTGTCCTGCTATCACACTCACATGATACATTGATCAATAAGGCATATTTATTAACAAGGTGAAAGCCATGCTATGTAAGACATTTCCAGCTATTGGATTGAAACTGGTGGTATTTTACATGTTTAACTGCATTTTCCATTCCAATTAATTTCACTCAAACCAGATAAAATTTTTGTATAAATTTTAAAGGTGTTCATACTATTCATACTAATTGCTCTTTATGCTACAACTCATGGGAGTGTCTGGTGAGCTGGAAATTGTGGCATATCAGATCCAAGTTTTGGTAAGGAATTCATCCCAAAGATTGAGGCAGAGATGATCTTAAATTCTGTTAAGATTTGTTCCCCATTTTGAGATGTCAAAAATACATTATTTTCTTTGGCATGGTATTGGCAAAGGAATGTTTAATTTTATTTAGTGTGTACCTTGTCCACTTCATCTTCCAGACCTTCCCAGAAAAATCCACCATCAGCAGTCTCAGCCACATTTGTGAAGATAGAGTTCTTCAAGCAGGTCAGCATGGCATTAGGGTTGGTCTTCATATTTGTTCCTGGGGCCACGCCAAAAAATCCAGCCTCTGGGTTGATTCCGTACAGTTCTCCATTCTCATCAAATCTCATCCAGGCAATATCATCACCTGCAACATGCAACATAGTTGTCTCTCTCGCACATTGTTCTTATTTAAAAACACTACATAATATTCATACATCTTTATGTGGCAATGCCATGTAATAAATATAATAAGTTCTAATAATGAAATGATCTAGGAAATGTTGCAATTAATCAATAGCACAACCATTTCTGTGTAATTATGAAGGGAGGGATTGCACAAACAGATTCACTTTAACAGATCAACATAAGAAAACTAGGCTACCCATGGGGTGTTGCAAATGTGTATGACAAGCCCATTAGCTCAATGACAATATTAATCTCCTAATACTTGCGCTGAAACCAGTTGAGAAAAAAAAAGGCAAACCAAGTTCTAATAGGCCTAAATGGATATTTAAAGACAAAAATGACAAAAACACAAGTGCACTACAAATGGTTGGGGGGGGGGGAGAGAAGAAAAATTATTACATACATTGGCTGTGACCAAGTAGCCAGACTGGGATCATGTTAAGTTTCTATTCTGGCCCCACAATACTAATTGGAGAAAGAAATAATTTGCTTGGACTGGAGTCTAAGGCTCTAAAAAAGGGAAAGGAATGCAGAAGTAGTAAGTAATGTATTTGTGCTATTGAAAGTTGTTGTTAATGTCTTTGTTCACTTGGAAATGCCGATTTGCAAAGTATTATCTGTCAGTCAGTTCTCTTAATGTATTATGACTACAATGTTTGTAAGGAGATAAAACAATCGCAAAGTTATGACAACTAACCAACAACTCGGACTTTGAAGCCTGGAATGGTAGGATTCAACATAGCCAGGTTGGTTTTGCCACATGCACTTGGAAAAGCAGCTGCAATAAATGTCTCTCTTCCAGTCTTCTCCTCTGTGATACCCATGATCTGTTTTGTTTAAAAAGAAAAAGCATTATAAAATGGATCCCTTGAAGAGTTGACAATTTACTAGGGAAAAGAATTTCCATGAATCCATCCTAGAAGCAACATTAATTACTGTTATATTCTAAACATTGTTTTGTGGGGGTGGGGTGGGGGGTAAAATAAAAGTAATGAAAAACTCTAAACCAAAATCTTCAAGCAAAGCAAGTTCCAATTAAAATTCTTAACCACCCACCCCTTCCAGGGACAGAAGACTATGGCAAGTGGCAGAGATATGTTATTCCAAATATGACATCAGAAAAAAAGATTACTCAAAGTGCCTGAAAAAGCTGTAACCAACAAATCTAACCCAAAATGTGTTCTCTACAACAATCATGACCCATCACCCACCCAGAAACAGGTGAAGTACTGACTGTTGCGATAATGATATATTTTGAACATGTAATGAACTAGTAAAGGATTTACAGAAAGTAATGAGAGAAAAAAAAACTAAGCAAACCTATCCATTACAGAGCCCACCCACCCCCACCCTGCTGCGAGACAACTCAAACACAAGATACTAACATCCCAGGGACATGCAAATAAAAAAAAAAAATCAAATTTCAGTACGTTCATCATTTTGACCTCTTGCCAAGTAAAAATATCAAAGAGTGCTCAAATACCTTCCTGAACATGCTTACTATAAGGGCAAATATACTGCCGAATTTTGTGAATTTCATTAAAGAATTTTAGAAACAAATGCACAATGGACAGATGAAAAATATCTCGCATTCCTTGTATAAAAAAATGAAATAGAAAAGCAAGGGAACTAAGAAACACTCACCAGCATATGTTCTGCCAGCCAGCCTTCATCCTTGGCAATATTCATGGCAATTCTGAGGGCAAAACACTTCTTGCCGAGCAATGAATTGCCACCATAGCCACTTCCATAGGAACAGATTTCACGGATTTCTGGGAAGTGTGCAATCAGAATCTTCTCTGGATTACACGGCCAGTGATTGATTACCTTCCCTGGAAAACAATTGAAAAGACAATTGCTCAAAATTGTGGCTGAAATTTTGGAAAATTTAAACATTCTGGTTTCTCACATATGTATCCTAAGTATTTCAAAGACAGTTGTGTTTTTGGTGTTACAGAGGTAGGTTATCTAGTTTTGCTACAACGGAGTGAAGAGCCTTGCCTATGGATGCACTACAGTAGTTGAACTTGGCCAAACAAATGGTATGATTCAAAGCCACACCCTTTCTGCAAAAAAACCAGCATTCAACCACTATGCCACCATGGCTCCCCCACCTACTATTGCCAAATCCCAAGCCCAGAGATAGATGTTTAAACACACAGAAAATAATTTCAAGCTTCAATATTTAATACAAGATTGTGAAATTAAGCAAAAGCAAGGAATAATGTAAATCAATAATAATGTAACCAGTCCCACACACTTGTTGATTTGTCAAATGTGATGCAAACATCTATATACAACAAGCAAAATATTTACATGTTCAACTTTATCCCTTGTTCAGTTCACTTAAAAAATGATTACACAAAAACTGAACAAAAGTCCAATAAGTTGTAAATTTCAGTCACATGACCAGAACAATTTTCAAATGAGCAAAAGGGAAAAAATCTCATCAGATGGTTCCTGAATCTGATGGAACTGCCAGATGCAGCCAAAAGATTGGTTGTATTATACCACATTTACATGTCAGTCATTGTAATGGATCTTGAATTATTATTTATATATTGCTGAAAGTCCCTTCAACTGACCAATAACTTTTAAACTATGAGAAATAGTAAGTTTCTAAAATGTATCCTGATGTGTTGTGGGCAGTTTTGTCTGCATCAATTGCAGAGTCCAACCATTAATCAGTATTACAGTTTGGAGGGGGGGGGGTTAATTTACTGGACCAATCTATATTGCCCATGATCCAAGTGACTCAAATCAGCATGCATTTAATATGTAATGAAGCAATAAAACGATGTAAATTACAACACTTCATCACCTTATGTAGACTCGTCATTCTAGCCACTGTCTATCACAAGCTTAGCACAGTCCTGTCAATAATTTTAGCCATATGACATTAGTTTTTCATCCTAATATACAGACAGACAGACAGTCTATATTATCTACAGTTTCTAAATGCTTCACATAGCATCTATACTATTTCTAGCAATGAGGATTATCTATTTATATGGCACACAAACATGCATATGTGCATATGCACACTATTTAAAACTTTGTTTTATTTAATATGTATGCACTGGCTTATGAAACGTCAAGATTCATGGTGTACATCTTCATTCAAAACACGACCACCTGTTAATCAGTAGTCAAAGACACCATCGCTCATTTCCTTCTCAATCAATTCATCCCAAAGCCATAGCTAAGGGCTTGACATGTGATGGTACTCTAACCAAAATTTGACAAAATACCAAATTACAGTAAAATCAAGCACTTGAGTGAGATCTGTGAAGGTTAATAAATAGACAGAACTCTGGCATGCTGCAACTTTGTGGGGGAAAAAGGCCCATTCAAATTGGTAGCTTGAACCACAACTATTTTTTAAAATAATTTCCATATAAACTACAATGAAATTAAATAAGTAACAGAATTGAGGAAAATTAAAAGTAAACTGATTTGGTTTTGTCTATAAGAATATAGAATAAAAAGAAAATCTGTGGTTACTTTCATTTTTACTTTTATTTTCAAGTAGATATAAGGAAAGGTTTCAGTTGTGAAGTGAGAATATTTGGCATTGTCACTTGTGGCATCACCACATGTGCCAAAATATTGTTTCCCATTTCAATGATGAATTATTTTCTCACATTTTACTCAAAAACTAGATATTCATTTCAGGCATTTGTAATATTTAAAAGCTATTTACTCCAGAATGCTTTCGTTTAAATTAGATACAATTCAGCTGAGCTGTTAAGAAGTTTAAAGGTTGTTCTATTTTGAGTTATAGTGGCAATGTCTGATGGCACATTGGCATTATTTAAAAAAGTTTCAAAGACCTTCACGTCAGGATATTTTCTGTTAAATTTGGTCAAATACTGTCCCCGTTTGAGAAAACGTTTAGTTGGGTTATTTTAAGTAATGGTGACATTTGTTTGGTGTGTATCGGCATCACATTCTAGAATGCTTCCCATCAAATTCGGACAAACTTTGCTAAGATCGAGATGTCAGTTTTTGTTGAAAAATTATTATATAGGTTATTGATAAAAATTAATTTAAAGTGTTATTTTTCTGTTTAGAAATGATATATCTGATGGTAAATCAATCATCAGACTGCTGTCAAATTGGAGAAATTCAATTTGAGCACTGCTTCAGAAGATATATACGTTTTTCAAACTGCTGGATGTTTCTGTGAAATTTGGTTAAATTGTGTTCTGTGGTTGTTGAAAAGACACCTAAATTAGCAATTGTAAATAGACATGCACTTCAAGCAGTAGAGGCATTCAAACTATATCGAATAACATAAGCCGTGGCAAATAATGGTACTCACTCTGAACGGGTCTTGGACATCCCATTGAATGGACACAGCGCACAAATTCGTCATTGCCAAGTACTTCCCACACCTTTGGGGAAACACGGGTCATTATTCTCATGCACAGCAAGACGTAGTTTGAGTCAGTTATCTGGACACCAATCCTACTCAGTGGGGACCCAATTGGACCCATGGAAAATGGTATAATATACATACATCTCCCTGAAAAACAAGTAAAGGACAAGTAAGTGTTGTAGTCTAACTGAACACATGACATTAATGGAATCTGATTTCATATATTACAAATTTATTATACAAGTGTAAAATATATAAACTTGTTGGCAAAATATTTCAAGTTTTCATATTTTTCATTCTTATATCTTCAAATGCGAAAAATATATCCATATATTTTCATTTTTAAAAATACAAGATTTCCCATAATGCCATGTGATTCTTGATTTTGTGCGCGGACTGAAGTTAACGTGCAGCAAAACAAATTACCACTTTGAGCTAAAGAAACTAAAAAGAAACTGCAAAACAGTGCAGACATGAAAATAATTGCCAAAAAGAAATCTGACTAGATGCCATTTATGTCTCCCAGATTAGAAGTTATCTCATCTCACTTCCATGACAACAATAAGCCTGCTGTGATGCACTGCTGAATCAGACTTGGTGTTTTCTGATAGGATCAAATGGTTTACAAAATGTAATTACTGATATCTTGCCACTCGTACAAGTCACTGATATTTCTACGATTAGCTTAGAAAAGTTTGTTAATTTACACAAAAAAAAACAGGTTGAAGAAATGGATTCAATCATCAAATTTGATTCTGGAGCATGTCTGGTATATAATAAATAAAGCTGTACCGATGTCACATTTTGCCGATTATGCCGATACAGCGCATAGCCGATTATTAAATATGCCGATACAGATTACGAGACCGATTATTTCATTATCATAGAATATACTCGCATATAAGCTGAATAATATAGGAAAAAATAAAGGCCTGGAATAAGGGGGGGGGGGGTGGCAGTCAGCTTATCCGCGGACCAATGTTTAAACTTTACTGTTTTTAGGTCTTTTTGTTGACTAATGAAACGGATGTAAATCTTGGGACATGAAACAATAATTTTTCCCAGTGTCCTAAGACATAGGCATGTTAAAAAATTACTTTCGGTGACCAGACAATTATTAAACTGTTATAAAGTACTATCATTGATTTAAAATAGAAAAGCTAATATTCTTCTGCAAAGGGTAACCGGTTGTCAGCTAGTAGCATTTACACTTTGATTCAAAAAGAACTCTGTATTTTTTAAAAAAAGGCTTAGGTGAGCGTGTATGTTCGTTTAATTAGTTTTTCAGCGTTTTGAAAAATTTGGTTTTTATTTCTTTCCGCTGAATAAGTTGTAGAAATGACCCAATGTCATATACACTAAATATAGACATTTGACCTTTCAACCATAAATACATTTAGAAGTAATAATGTCGGCTTTTTACATATTAAAGCGGAGAAAGTACCAGGATTAATGAGGTTGACATTTTGAGAAAACATAAATCTTGATCGCTAGTGCACTCTAGCGGCATCCCCTGTTGCTACTTTAGAGAAAAAATGGAAATTTTGAGTACATGAAGACAGAATCAGTGTGAAATACACTTGTATATTGACAAATTACATTCTGGTTATGTTTGTGTAATAAAATTTACAAAATATTGCATCTTTCACATCCTGATACAATAAACAGTATGATATTCAATGTCGGCATTAGCACATGGTTGGATAGTAGGACCACAGGTGCTCGACGTGAGCTTGATTTGGAGAAAAAAAATAATCTAAAGGAAAAAAATCATAGAGTGACAAAAATATCTTAGATTAACCCCATGACCCATTCTAACATAGGACCGTCACTATCATACTATATAAAAAGAACGGGTGTTATTTTGAAGCAACAAAATTTCACAGACCTCTTTGCGAGATGTTCAGCCCTCAACTTCCTTAACAGCCAGATATTTAGTTTCCAGAGACTGTAAATTTAATTTGCGTTTTACACTTCTGTTGGTAGCCAACGTAAATGTAAATAAAGTTAAAAACAAAACTTTCACAGCAAAATAAACTTGTTTTAATCACCTATCACTTTCAAAGCTCTCGGAAAAGCGTAATCACGCATGTTTGGATGCATTTTTTGTATCTGGGATTCAGACAACGTATACAAGAATCCACAGAACACATCAATTTGCTGGACGGCAAATTTAACGGCTTGCTAGTCCTGCTTCGACCACCTGTCGAGTGGGAAAATGTGTTGATATAGTGATCATTTTAGCTGTTTACAATCAGAAAATTCAGTGGCTGAAAGACCCACAGATGAACATGTTATTATAGGAGTACATCTGAAGAATATGACCCACAAGATAGGCGGCAAGATCAAAGACTTGACTAGCTGCAGAGTAGTGAGAAAATGTGCCGATATTGACAATGACTGATTTCAGAGGCAGAATGACCCATTGATGTACTTGTGTATAAGAAGAGTACATCAAATGAATAACTTTTGCCTTCATTATTGTTTTCTTTTCCATGTGTAGCAATCTAAGTAGTGCTTGTGACCTCAAAATCAAGACGTGTTGAGAGTTAAACAAAATGCTGTTTGCAAATTTTAACAAGAAGGGTTAAACGGCTAATTGGTGAATATTGTAATGAAATTCAAGTGTTAGAAGTTGCTAGAACTGACATTTCAAGTGGAACACTATGTATGATGCCTAACTTAGTGCTTGGAATAAGACTTTATCTTGACCTGACAATTCACTCACTCTAATGGACAAACATGGGCTATACATGTCAGTGCTGTAAAGAAGTTTGAAAATTAAACTCTATGGCAACCGCTTTTTCTACTCATCTGGAAATATAGCCATCTCAGGTATGCCCAATTTGCTTCTGGTAGGGGACTGCAACGTTCACTGGTTATAATCTTGAACTATTAGTTTTAAAATCCTAGCTATACATCTGTGCATTCTTTGGAAAATGCTAGAATTGATCAGATTTCACTTCTTTTAAGTTGCCATGAGAGGCCAGCTTTACAGGCCCAAACAAAAGCCTAGGGTGTTTTTTTTTTGTTTTATCCAACTGCGACATTAAAGCTTGGTGGCAAGATCAACTAATTGTTGAACAAAGTATGGGTTGTCAACCAGTGAAAAGAGCTAAATGTATTATGAATAACCTTTTAAGCCAATCATATTTCGGCGTTGTCATGTGTGCCTAATACTTGAACAGATTGTTTACGATATGTGCATTTAAGTAGAAAATGTCTAATTCTTCCATGGAACATGATTCATAAAGTTGAATAGAGTTAATATTAAGTAAAAACTTACTTTTGCAATTACCACTGTTCTGTAATTAAAGAATTAGTGTATCGTAGAACCACAAATATGGTACATATAGCTCTTTTCACCGGTTGTCACACGAGCTCGCACTTGTCCCAAGATGGAAAATTTCCGAAAATCGCACGTTTCGGAAGCCGTAACTTCAGTTTGGTACAACGTAGAAAAGCCAATGATGGCTTGATGAATATAAAAATATCTCAGGAGTAAAACAAGCCATACATGTGCTTTTAAATATGGAAATAGCATAGCAGAATGAAATCAAGGGTTATGGGTGGAACCAAGTATTTGGAAGTTACGAACCTTCTCTTTTTATATAGTATGATAGAGAGGGTCCTATGTCTGAATGGGTCAAGGGGGTAATCTAAGGTATTTTTCTCACTGCAATGTATGAAACTTATGTAGTAGCCCCTCAGCAGAACAGTGGCTATATGATGCCAATCAAATGTAAAGACTGATTACACACAAGTTGTAGAAATATAAATCCTTCCAAATAAATCCAATAAAAATAGTTTGTTTTTTTATGCAACACTTTTATAGGAATAAAGGTAACAAATGTAAAATACATAAAACATTGTCAAATAAACAATTAGTTATATACTCAGTTCTGTTCATCATCTATCAAATATATACTATATTGCTTTGTAAACAAAGTGGTGGAATTTCACAAAACTGACGTTGCCCATGTGGTAAACATCTGCAAGAGCTGTGTTATTTTTGGTCCCCACCCCAGGCATCCTGTGGCAGGGATAAAGGTAAAATGTGCCAAAATTTCAATTACTTTCAACATTTTAAGCTCTTTCCAAATCAAACTTTATACATGCAGTCTTAGCAGGAAAAGGTCTCATACATGTGATGGGTTTTGCACGATTTATTATTACTGTCCCAAGGTGAGGGTTGGCAGCAGGAGTAGGAGGTTTGGAAATGTAGTAAAAACATGGGGCTTCAAAAAGAAGGTAACTACAGTTTCTACAGTTCATACTTTCAAATAAAAAATATATTCTCATAATTTAATTTAAGTTATATAACTTGCCACCATTCACAATTCTATCAAGTCAAATCCTCAGCGGCTGCTTTGTCAACAACTTGAAAACACTTAACAGAGGCCCACCAACCTTGCTCAATATGACTCACCTTAAAATTTTTTTTATTTACTGCAACAGATCCTATAATCCCAAATCTAGACTGGTCTTAAATTCCTAATTACAATGGTCACATTGAGGTACACTTATAAGGATGGTGGTTATATTATAAAAGCAAGTGTAAAATCCTATTAAAAAAAAACAAAAAAAAAACACATGATGAAATATACCATGGAATTGAAAATGTCTATTTTAACATTACTGACCTGCCATACAACCAGGAAATCGGCTATTCATCTCTTTCTCCATTAGTTCTGGAGACATCCACTGTCCCATGATGCCCTGGGCTCCTTCTCTAACATGGGCAACTGAATCGTACTTTTCCACAGTTGTAACAAATGTCTTCGATTCCACACGGGCTACATCAGCAGGATCTGTTCTACAGATGTAGCTGAAAGAAAAGATTCCTAATGTAAATTTAACATTCCAGTTTTAAAGCCTGAATGTTTATCCAGTCGCCAGACCTGAAAGTAGTCAAATATTTTTAGCTAAGAAGGAGTTAAAATGCCTAAGATGGTCTTGTCAATAAAATCCATTTAAAGGACAGCCCTTGCGAATAGGATCCATTTATAGGACAGCCCTTGCCAATAGGGTCCAGTTATAGGACAGCCCTTGCCAATAGGATACTGTTTTAGGACAGCCCTTGCCAGTATGATCAAGTTATAGGACAGCCATTGCCAATAGGATAGAGTTATAAGACATCCCTTGCCAATAGGATACAGTTATAGGACAGCCCTTGCCAATAGGATAGTTATAAGACAGCCCTTGCCAATAGGATACAGTTATAGGACAGCCCGTGCCAATAGGATACAGTTATAGGACAAAGTCAAACAGGAGCCACAACTCTTGGAAAGTTTGCCAAATAAAATGCCCAAAAAACATTAACAAGTGGCTCAAGTGGGCCTGATATCGCTCACATGGCATGCACAACTTAATAGCTGACCATTTTACTAAGAGGCTAATGTCATTGTATAAACACATCCAAAACCATCTACCAAAATTTATTTAATACTAATTTTACTTATTTCAATTATCTGGATAAAAACTTGTGCAAAATATGAAGGCATAATTAACTTTTACAGTCTACTTGCACAGTCTCTTGCTCACAATTTAAATAATCTATGATTTTGTAAGCACAACAAACAAAAAATATAGCTTCAAGAGCGGTTAAGAAGCCCTATCAATGAAATGCAAGATCACTCCTTAATATGCATTGAAACAATCCAGATTTTGAAGACAGAAGCAAATATTCCAACTATGACAATAATTAGATCACACATGAATCTTGACCTTGATGAATACTGAATGATTTGTCAGATTAGAACAGCAATTACAAACCTATTCAATGCAAGAACAAGATCTTCATGATGTAAGCACAAATTCAAAATCTGATAAAAAAATCTGGGCAGAAATTTGAAATCCAGAGCCATAACAATCTTTGTTAGAAAGCCCAGCCCAATAATTAGCTACAATGTCATAGCCTCAATGTGGTTGAGGCTGCAATATGATCCTATACCTTGCAATGGAGCAAATAAACTTGTCAAAGACAAAAAGAGGACAAGTTAAAATCTATCACCTAAGCAGTCAGGAAGTTTGTTTACACAAAGTTATTAAACCTTTTACTCAAAGTTATTAAACCTGTATCTTGTAAATTATATTGCAGTCTTCATACTGATAATACTTTGTCTGCCATGCCAGACAACACAAGATTCTCACTAATTCATTTTACAAACATGATTTGCTATGCCTAATATGTTATTCAATAAATACAATATTTACTACCATCTATTTACAATTATGATTACGGTTGCAATGTCCTTTTATGAAGGGCCTTCCATCAAAGTTGAAGAACGAGTTGCCAAAGTAGGCAGGGGTTTATGGTACATAACTCCATTGGCGATGAACAGCGTTAAAACAAGGCAAAACAGTATGTGCATGTAATAATACTACATATAATGAAAGCAGTTAATAATTTCCTTTAAAACTAATGTTAGTTGAAGGTACTTCTTATCGTGATAATAACTCACTTAAGTGAACATACTTTAAAAAGTTTTGTTTCTTAAGTGTGAAATGTGAATGGAGTATTGTTGGCATGCACAATGTAAAACCATTCAAAAATATTACATTTAGAATCATTACTCCCTTTTCCCACTTCTGCAGAATATTCTCATATTGTCAATGTTTATTTGTTAGTTGAAGGTACGAGTTTATTTGAGTCGTTCCAACATCAAATTACGTAGCAAAACCTCTTAAACTCTCCCCACTGTCATAAAGTTGAGAAACTTTAACATTCTCCCCATTCTCCTGTTACCTAATTAAGATTTAAACCAATATTTCAAGGTATATGCCACAGCTTAATAGTTTAGTAGTAAAGTTCAGAGACTCAACATTTTCGACTAAATCTGACGCAAGAAATCCATGTTTCCTGTGAATAATCACATCTCATTTTTCATATTTGGGCATTTATGCTTTGGTGTGAGATCAGAGACACAAATTGCATATAAAAAATCTGAATTTCCAAGTCACATTACTACATGAATCTCTACTTACAAAACAGTCATGAGATATCAACAAGAAATAACTTTCCAAACTTCTTGTAAATAAAACATAAAATCAATTATATTAAAGTCTCATCTTATATAAAAACACAAAGGACAAACAGTAAAACCTGTCTTGAAAGACCACAGCTATGTACGACCACCTGACTCGAGACCACATAATCAACGCACAAATTTATTGATTATAAAGCATTGTGACCTGTTGAAACCACCTGTCTTGAGAAACCAGATGCACAAAGTAAGTTCTAAATGCATTTATTTAGGCAAACTTGTATTATAAAAAATTTACATGTATACTTATCGAATTTGGCATGCATGATTATTAAAAATATTTTAAAAATATATAAATAAATCAATAAAATAAAAAAAAATTGTTTGAAAAGTAATTTATTTTTCTGTTTTCTCATAGTTTCTACCTAATTTAAATTTGTATATAATTTGATTGAACGATGACAAGAACTTAGCAATTGTGAGTTGATGTAACACTACCTCTCTCTTTTAACTTGATTATTTATACATTACTGCATTTAACATTTTATCTAAGTGTACCAGTAATTACATTTTTACTTTGCTTTGAAACTGTAAATACCAAACTCATTAAAATGATGGAATCACAATATGACAACACAACCAACAATAATACTGTTTGATTTAATGCTCACAATTAGGCTACTGAACAGATTTACATAATGGCGCCACCGCATATACATTGTAGGTTTGGTTGTATTGTTAAGTACTAAACAAATGGTCTCCCAAGTAAACTCAACTGGTCTGCGAAGTCTTTTTACCTCTATTTAATTTTGTGATGAAGAAATCAGAAAATAGGCACATGATAAATAATAACAAAACCAATCATTGTACTTTACAAGTTTTATAATTGTGGGGTCACAAAGTTTATTTTTTTGCATGCTGATGTCTTAGGATATGGAAAAAATTAATTTTTCCCAAGATTTACAGCAATTACAGTAGTCAACAAAAATACCTAAAAAGTCTCAAAATTCAATAAACAATGATTTATTTTCCCCTCTCGTCTTTTTAACATCCTTTACTTTTTCAAGTTTTCATATGTAGCACTTTTAGCTTTAAACACACAGACTAGAATCCATCTTAAAAAGTTTAGCGCCAAATATTAAAATTCTTTCCACACGGCCTGATATAGATGTCACGTGATGCTGCATTTGTATTTTTGTATTAACAAAAAGTCCCATTTCTAATTCATGTGAAATTTGTGAAAGATATTTTTGCTCCTATATATGCATCAACTAAAATAAAATATACTTTTTAGTACCAAATACCTTTAGACTGATGCTGCAGTAAAGAACAAAAAAGCTGCGCATAAAGATTACATTAGAAAACCAGTCTGTTCTCTCCTCACTAAGCTATGCAGATGCTATAAATAGAATTTGAGGTCAAAAGTTTGAAAGTAGAACAAGGTCTGCTATAAATAGAACAAGATACTTTTACGAAAAGTCCATGCAAGTTTTCGAACAAGCGTACTCTTATATTGTAGTTACATAAAAGCCGTCTTTCTAAAATACGGTCTGTGGGATTAATGGAATGTTAATAAAATGAGAAAACAATTGATTTTTTTTGAAGATGGATATACTGAAAAAACGTAATCCATATAGGTTTAAGCGTAACGCATAATTTAGTGAAAAAAAGCGTAATGATTACACCAAAAGCGTAATGGTTGGCATGTATGCTGTCACCTGGTTGTGGCAAAAAATTCTGTTTTTTTCCTGACCGTCTTCAATCTTAGCAAAATCAATGACTTTTCATGGTATGGAAAAACATTTGTTTCTCCAGACTGTTGTCTGCAAAATTTGAGGGTGCAAAAGATTACAAAATTATGGTCACAACTATTTTTGTACATTTTGTGTGCACAGAATTACTGAATATACTGAATTTTGTTAAACATACCGAACCGATCAACCAGTTTGACAGCAAAGGTACAAGATCATATCATGCATACCATTCCTCGTATTTCTTAAGTTTATGCAGTAATCCACGTTCCTCAAGCTTATGAATGATCTCATGGGCTTCTTCATCTGATCCATCACATATGTAGACAGCGCGTGGCTTGCATTCTTGTACCTGTCAAAAATATAAGTAGATAGCTATTCCACTCTATTAGACAAAACAACGTTTCGAGTACTCAAATATCAGATATGATACATCTATTAGGATTGTTCCATTTAAACACATGGTACCCAGGGATTGCAGTGTTTTTTTTTAAAAATATATGCCATGGTGCTTTGATTTCATGTTAAAATGATAAAAAATATTGTAAATTGCATCTATGGATCAGTACTCCACAATAAAAGTGTCTTCCCTGGGACCCAGGTACGTTTTAATGGAACAGTCCTTAGTAGCAGTGTCAAATCAAGGCATCAGAAAAAGTCAGGATTATGACATGAAAATAGCTACCATCAGCTGTCTATTGTTTATTAGAAATTCCGATGATCCAATAGCAAATCTTGTCAATGGCAACTAATTATCCCATAAACAGAATCAAAAACTGTGCTAAGTTTTTGTGACTATTAGAATGACATGTAAACCTAATGATTAAACTATCTTGTTTGTTTGTTTGATAATTATTAACGTAGCTTTAACAATTTTTCAGTCATATCGCTATGATGTCTGCAGTGAGGCAGTTTATAGTTATGTCTAGCACTGGGGCATCATGCTGCAGACATGTAGCATATGTCCCACCCAGTCAAATTACCCTGACACCAGGCAGACCAGTCCTAACACTAACCTTTTAATGCTGAGCTTCTAGAGAGAAATCTGTTAGTACCATTTTTGAAAGTCTTTGATATCAAAAGGCAGGGGATCGAACCCACAATCTCCTGCTTCCGCGGCGGATGCTCTAACCACTAGGCCAACGGAGCGGTTAATAACCATCTTGAATTAATAGTAACTGAATATGCAATAAACTAATCACTTTTTATATCCAAAACTATTTGACATTTTCATTATTACACATCTACCAACTTTCCAAACTGGTGGGATTGTTTACTAACTTTCATAAATGGGGAAGGGGGGGAGGGGGATCAATGTGCAGTAGGGGCAACACGATACACTCGTGTTGCATATCAATATGATTCACAATAAACATGGATGCTTCTACCAAATGTCAAGAGCGTTCCTCAGAATCAACTACAAGCCACCTGGTAAGTTTTGGTAACTGGTAAGTGAACTCTATTCTGCAGAAACCCTATTCCTTCTGACAGTTTGAGTGACACTGACCTCTGCAAGTATTCTTCTTTACCTCAAGTATAAACATTTTTAAAACACTAAATAACTAAACATTAGCAATATATATAATTATAAAATATGAAGTCTCTCATGGGTCAGTTCTTTAAGGGTTCTTTCTCAAACATTTATACTGACCACCATGTGTAGCCTATCTTGTGTTGAAAAATAGCGTAAAGTCCTACAACAACAGCATCAAGTCTGAATAGTATCACCTACAAAACAGAACATCAGATTTCTCATTTGAAAGAGCAACTTTTATTATGGTCGAGCAGGACAATGTAAGACAACATGTAAAATAAATTCTTGGAAGACATGTACAAATTTAAAATGTGACAGACATAGCCTTTAAAGTACATCTAACCTACCCAAGCAGCAACAAATCTTTGAACTTTTGGGGGTAGATGGGCAAAATCTCCTTTCACAATGGGAATATGACCCAATTTTTGAATAACAATTTCATGGACCTCGTGGAACTGGACATGATCCTCATCCGCAAGCATAGCATTGAACCTGAAATGTAGAATTTATTTTACAAAGATATGCATCTCACAAAGGCCAATTATTACAAGAACAGAATTGAAAAGACATTACAACAATCAAATACAATCAATGAACATGGATGCTCCCTTGCAGTGACCAACAAAAGGACACGTGTTGGCTTGATAGTTATTTTCACCTGCATAAATACCTTTAGAATTTACCATAACAGGTTTTATGTAGCGAAAGAAACTATTTTCCAAACTGAATGTTTTATTTTACTGTATCTGGATAAAAATAATCTCTAAAGATAAAATCTGCATTCTCTTGCTCATACCAAATCAGCCAAGCAGAAGCAAAGCTTGTCATCAATATTTGCAGATCTCACTTATTATCTGAAGCTGGATCAATATTAGTTCAAGCGACTTCCATGATATATCGCTAGTGTTACTGTATTAAAAAAAAAAAACAGTTTATATGACCTGGAAATATAGAATAGAGTTTTGAAATTATCAATGTTAAAAAAGTCGTGTAATTTTGTTAAAAATTTCTTTCAAAAAATAATTTTAATCAATGAAAACATCACATCCACTCAAGGTAGCAATTATATAAATAAAAACCAATTAAATAGGTTTTCTTATCAAGTGAAAACTATCAGTTCTATCTTTAAGTTCCATTTACATGTAATGATCATAAATACAATGTTACCATTTATATTCTAATATGAAATCTGCCATCTATCGTAAAACTATGTCCATGAGAGTTTCTGTGAGAACTTAATTAAGTACCAATGATGTTTTGATACCTAATTCGTGTATTTGTTTTTGCAATGAATTAAAAAAGCTGACATTGTATTAAAACATAATTATGTCTTTTGAATGAAATAAAAGGGGTGGAATAAATGAAAAGTTCAATGGCATGCCAATCCAACCTGCATGTGTGCTAGTTTCCTTTACACGAAGATTCATTGGATGAAATTAAACTTTTGACCAATCAGAATACTCTTGTGGCTAATATATGGAGCGAATACATTACAAGGATTGCTACGGAATGGGATTAGAAAAAGCTCTTTATTGACAATTATTCCCAATGCAATTTTTAAATGAAAATTTCAGCCATTAAACAGACCAGTTTGCTCTCCCCTCCCCCAAGGCAGATTTCTTGTATGTCCAACAAGGATGGCAATATTTCATATAATGGTGGTCCTGCATTAACTTGTGACATCACTAATAGTACAGTCAATGTTTTAGGACCCCTTTGTGTGCAAGTTATTGAGGGAGAGGTATTTATATCGACAAATGCACTATTTTTGTTGACAAACGTTATCATAGCAAATCCATCAGTGAAAATCCCATGTTGATATAATAATCCATTTTCAAATAGGGATAATATTTTCAAGATAGCCACCATGAAGGCCATATTGAGGTTAAGTCGTCTTTATTTTGGGCCAAAGAGAAGCTACCAAAACTCTTGTGATCAAAACTATGTCAAAATAACAATCCATATAGTGGACACCATAAACAACACCATTATAACAACAAAACATTACAAGTCTGAGTGAAAATCACAATATGACTCACTTAGGGCAGTCTTTATTCTAATAAATTCAAATTCTCACAAGTAAATGAACGAATTTTCAAGTTGCATTGGCCTACATTTTAGCTGACTGGAATGCGATTTAAGCTGGAATGCTGAAATCAGAAGCTGAATATATTAAAGAAAGTGTTTATATAGCTTTTCTTCATTCAAAATACCAGTTATCCGTTAACCAAATTCAGCATTCCAGACTTTGATCGCATTCTAACCAAATGATCTTGCATTTGTTTGTACGAGAATCTGAAAATATTAGGGAAAAAACACACCAAAGTAATTTTTGACTAAAGCATTAGGACTTTCATTTGTAGGAAAGTTTTTATATGGGCTGCCTAGTGTTAGATATTCCTGAAAAAAAACTTGTTCCAAAATAAGTTGACATCCGAACATGCTACACAGCACTGCTAATTATGAAGACATCAACCCCTAGAACATAAATATCAGGGTCTGTCTTACATATCTTCAATATGTTAAACCTATTTACTACCTTGGCAGATTGATCAGATATTTATGTGCTTCTGGTGTGAATTTCACTGGATGCAGTGGCAAGTCAGACCATCCAATTAATAAAACTTGTTCAAATTTGAACACTGTTCCTACTAGTCCAATAAATCAAGCCCCTCTTCCCCATCGTTTGATACTATAGGATAATATGTGGGTCCAATGTCACAAGTTCATTAAAATGTGAAATTTTGCAGCATGCAAATCCTTAAGGGAACACACAAATACACATAGCTATATTTGGTAACAACCATATCAAGTATGAATTTAAAAAACAGTTAAAAGAATCGGCTATTCCTCATGGCTTTGCAAGTTACCAAACATGGGATTTGCTGTTAGAAATACCGGTAAGGGTATTAAATATACACTGATGTATGCAGACAAAAATTCCTGACTATTTGTGCAGGTTTTATTGAATAAACAACATCAGCCCCTAAACCGCCAGTCAATGTTGTGACTCATGGGCTGATTTATTGGCCTATGTTCCTATATGATCAAGACAAGGGAAGCACATAACTAAACTCATAAATTAGCAAATTTCCACCGCTTGTCCATGCATACAAAATACATCCTTTCATTCAAATACACCTGTAATGGCTTCTCTCTGGTATGTATTCATACTTCCAATGTTAAACTTGCACTGTACCCTTTTGAAGTCAACGGCCTCCACAATGTTTGGCTGATGTACAATACACCACTATTATATGCTATTGGTTAGTTGGCATTACAAACTAATGGAGGCAGCTCATGAAATCCAACAGAGGTCATAAGGACAAAGCAGTGAAATATCTGATCGATCCACCAAGGTGTTGATAGTGTTAACATATATGAATCTTGGGAAGCAAAGATTTACATTGTAGGACTACCCAAAAACTAGCCATGAATTTCTGGAATTTGACGTGATACAAGAAAAAGATATTTTAAAAATCTGTTTTGCATCCAAATTCTGAAACCTACATCACTTTGTAAACAGCTACATTGTCATTATCTGTATTAATGTGCCAATTTGTGTTCGGATATCATAATTTTAAACAAAAAAATGATAATGGTACCATTTCACAAACAATAAAAATGTATAGTCACGGAGTAATTTTAATTTCTGAAATGTAATTTGATACATTTTGTTTTTAAAAAATCATTATTTATGTAATAAGGTGCATGTTTTACTTCAGTTGTCATTCAAAATTAAAAACTAATTGCTACTATTATAAAAAGGAGACAAAGTACACGTGCACAAAAGAAAAAAATAAAGCAATACGTTGTCATGTTCTAGAAGTTTACAAAAACAACGTCTTAAAGGATGCATATCATCAAAACACTCCATTAGTTCATGAATTTCATTTATTCATAACGACCTTGAAAGGTCACATCCAAGCAAGAGTCGTTTTTCAGACGACCTTCGCAGTTTATTAAAAGACAATTTTACAAGATTTATCAACCTCTGCTTCAAAATACATGCAACAGCTAATAATTTTAAAACAATCATAAAATTAAAATGATCTAACTATAAATTGCAATGTTGACATTCTATTCTGCAGATGAAATGTTTTTGAAGGAAAGGTCGACGGAAATTGCCACAACCGGCAAAACAAAGTCGGCTTTAAAAAAAAATGCAACTTTCCTAATTGTCACCAGCATTTGATATCTGTTTAAGTTCATTATGTTCTAATATATTTTTCTAAACGGATAAAACGGCAATACCCACCTTTCATAATGCTTCGCCATTCTGTTAGCTGTTAACAACGTCAAGCCTGTGTGAGAATACGGGGACGACTGAAGTATATTGACCTTCAACTTCCGGTAAATTATGCTGCCGGTTTCTGACCTTGAGCACGTACATAGTACGCCTGTTAGTAAACAAGTCACCTGATCACGCGTTTCGCGAGGATAGCGTTAAGTTTCGTCTTCCAGCTTATCGTATAAGTGTTATTCATTGTAGTTTTGGGAATACGAGCTGCGTATAGTTATTTCAAACAGCAGTTGTTGCTATGAACACTGTACAGACGTCTCTAAATTAAATGATATTTTAAAGTAAAATATAACACAAGTAGTATTACATATAACAAAATTGAAGTAAGTCAAATGGTAGAGCGCACTTAAAAATGCACAAAAATAAGACAAACAGAACATACTCGTGTAGAACACACACACACACCCGTGGCCAAGGGGTCTAAAGCGCTCACCGTTACGGATCATTACCATCTCCGGGGTTTTTTTGGGGTGGGGGGTGGGGGTCTTCCTGAGTCATTTATACCAGCCGCCATGTATAGCCTATCTTGTGCTGAAAAACGGCGATAAACCCTGCCCAATTTGTCCTATCGATAATCCGACTATGGTCATATGTTTCCCTTATTATTGTACCTATACTGGGTGTATATGCCTGTTATAGATGTCAGGTCCAGCTATGACTGCTACCATAAGTAACAGTTGACGGTACTATTTTGATTGTTGATACAGACAAGACAGCTACACTAACTCCACTCTAATGGATTATGCGACCGAGTAGTCCAAGTTTCCTCTGACCCTTGCCACCCCATTTTTTGAGATTTGGACATTCATGTTGTGGTGCATGGTCAGAGAGCATTCCCCATCAAAAAGTTGGAATTAACCGACACCGTCTGGTGTCGGCATGGGGTAGCCGCGTACTTCCCGGCCCAGCAAACTTAAAGGATCTTTCATCGAGATATACCTGATTGAAATCGATAGGAATATGATTTATTTTCTAAAAAAATTTGAACATAGCATCGTTGCTGAAATTTGACCTGGATCTGGCCATTTGTATTCTTAGTCACGTGACTGCACAAATTTCGCAACCTACATGTCAATGACATTTTTTAAAGAAAATAGCAGCAGAGGGGGGGGGGGGGTGAATCCGACAACATTATAGACGTCAACGAAAGCTTCCTCCTCGTAAATACTTAATAGAAGGGTCGATTCGGCAAACCGAGGCTCCTCCTCGTAAATATTTAATAGAAGGGTCGATTCGGCAAACCGAGGCTCCTCCTCGTAAATACTTAATAGAAGGGTCGATTCGGCAAACCGATGCTTCCTCGTAAGGGTCCATTTGGCAACAAAAAAAGACGCCAATGTTGTTGGCACCACCCCCCACCACCCTCTGCTGCTATGGGTTAACAATTCTTTATGTTGAAAATCATTTAGGATGAAAATCGCTACGATCTCACAAACAGACTAATTTGTAAAACTTCACCTCGTAAATCAATTAGATTATTGGACTGGTCAGTGAGTTTGAAATTAATTCTCGTTAATGAATTATTATGACATCGCATATAGACTGGATTAGTTGGATCCTCGATTATTAGAAACCCTGGAGGAGCGGTTGGTGCAAATGAATATAAAATATATCCTTGTTGAGCTTGATTTGATCGCTCGAGATTTATTTGATAGCTTCCTTCGATAACATCACATACTAAATTCAATGCTATCACCGAGGATATATTTACGTTGAACGGAGCAATATGCCTACCACCGCCGTCTGGGTCGTTATTATATTTGAGAATTGTTGTTTGTGGTTGTGGCATTTTTTTCCATGCGTCGTGGATTTTTTTGAAACCAACGTCAATGGCATCGTTGAGAGATTTTTGTAGTTCTGAGATATTATATCCGTGTAGTTTGAATGTGAGAATATCTTCTACGCGTATATTATATATTGTCGCGAACTCTGTTCTCGTTTTAGGATTACTTTCACCTAATACCACTTGAATAATTTGCGAATGAAATGTTTCCATGTCATTGATGATTTTGTTACATGTTTCTACGACGCTGGTAAATTCATCTCGGGTGAGAGTACCGGATTTAAGAGATATTAACAACAGTGAAAAATCATTATTCATCGCTGTGAAATTTTCAGTGATTTTATCTCGTTGTGTAGTATCTTCTATTAACGTGATCTTCTATCATTCCAATGAAAAAATTCAGCTTAGTGTATTCGTTATAACTTTTTACTGGATTATCAGGTTTAATCTTGTCGGTAATATAATCAAATTTTTTAGGTTCGGGTATTTGATAAGATGCCTGAGGTTGATTTTCAGGCCAACCCAGTATTGTTCTTATAGAACTCTGATAGATATCTACGACATACCCGGGGGAGTTTATCTCGATGGCAGATGATAATGTTGGTTCATGAACCGTTATAGCGATTTTCGATTCTTTTCCAGTAATGGATTTTATTCTACGCGTTAATTCATTATTGATTTGTTCGATTTGGTAACACCCAGTTGGTATCGAAACAACGTTCCAGTCTGGTGTCCCGTCTTCTTTATTCTTACTCGCAAACACCAAAGAATTATTCGGTTGTTGACCGCCAAATGGTGCCGACCTAATATTAGGCCAACTGTGATACACTCGTAGTTTTGCCAGCGCGATTTCCTTCACGTGAATCGGAGTAGGGAAATTCACAATGAATTCAGGATTGGTTTATGTTATTGAGATCATGCTGGTTTTCACCGGGGTTGTGTTTTCCACTATCCGCTGAAGTAGTTCTTGCGGGTTTGTCATTGTTATTATTATTGTCGCGCTCTAATTCTAATATAGTTGACTCGTACAACTGGACCATTCTCGAAAATTCATCCTCGGTTATTGTCGTGTCATCATACTTAAATCCGCTACGAATTCCACATACCATGTTACTGAAGCCCTAACTAAATTTTTATCAGTAGATGTTATCGTGAATTGTTCAGTTGTATTCTTGTAGATGATCGTTGATATCGTATTGTTGAACCCAGATGAACTCGTTGATGAAATATTAAATTGAGTCGGCGTCACTAGTGTTAATCGATAAATACCTTTGACGGTCGCGATGATATTTAATATGTTATTTTGTATTGTCCACGTAAATGATCCGTGTTGAATCGTGTATACTACGTTGTTGGTTCTCTTATGAGGAATATTTGTTTTTTCAAGTATTTTTATCATCTTCGGCATATCATCCTTGATGATATCGTTAGTCGTTTTAATATCCTCGCGAACAACTTCTATTCGCTGAATAATCGCTTTTATTTCATAGAGTTTTGTGATAATATCAGCGAGATCTATTTTAATATCATCAGGTTTCACGTCTTTACCAAAAAATTCATCGACGGCGTCATCAGTCTTTTTAAAATTTTTACTTAGATTACCAAATTGAACTACATGAGCGTCATAATTGGATCGAAATTTTGCTAAATTAATTATATGATTGTTGTATTCTGATTGTAGTTTTTGTTGGGTATCCACGAGCGTTGAAACAAGTACACCTGGTTTAAGTTTACCCTAATCGGAAAATACCGCGATAGCATTTTCTGTTACACCGCGTTGTTTAACTAAATTATCCAGGGAAACATTACTCGTTTTCAATTTACCCTGACGATCTGGAAATACAACTATTTCATTGGAATCGACACTTGCTAAGTTCAACATCTCAGCTATTTCATCTTTGATTATTTTTTTTTATATCACCGGTTGCAGTGTCATCGGGTTCGGGTTTCTTCAGCGTTGATAAAGATCTCCCCCAAATATTAATCATGTTATTTTATATAATTTCTCTCTAAAAAGCGATTACTAGTGTATTCATTTACGACCCGATGAGGTGGTTTTCCCGATGAGGAAATAGCGTCAAGGACATTTATTACTTCGTTGCCGCATGTTGGTAGGTCATTCATTTGTTGTGTTGGTAGTGTGGAATCCCAACGAGGGGTGTTTAAGCGGTTTATATAACTCATAAAATTCTTTAGGTGGCGCTAAGCCATATGAATCGAAATAAACAATCACTGGGATCAATCGCGTATGCAACCCAGTGGGTTCCAAGTCCGATGTTGTTATCGAGATTAATGATACCGGTTTCGGTGCTGTTTGGTTGTGCCGGCAACTGATCTTTCATAAAGACACCTCTGAAGTTTTTAATCGCAAGTTTTTTAGCAGCATCGAGTAAATCAAAATTTGACATTGGTGTTAATAAACCGTTCCTGGGATTCTCAGGCCTTTTCCGCTGTACCATGAATACGGGGTTCCTGGTAGTCTTAGACCCTTTCCCTTTTTTATATCCCCGTCCGGTACCTTTCTTTAGTGCCATTCCTGCCGCGGTACCAACGGCTCATAACGCCTCCGCTTTAGCTACTGCTGGGGCCGCTGCCGCAATCAACGCTGGAATCTCAGCTAAAAACGGGAATATACCGCCGATTTTCATCATATTTTTTATCGCAGCTGCAGAGAGTGTGATCTGAAGGCCTTTTTTATCTTTGAGCGCGTCATTGAAATGTTTTATTTGGCGAGTTGTCAGCGACAATTTATTCGCCCCACCAGTCATCTGATTGGATTTCAGCGTTATCGTGGTTCCACATTTTTTTTAGCTGATTCCGATTGCAATTTTTTAATTTGACCGGGAGATAACGCAACACTAATATGACTATATGACATTATATAATAACAGATTGATCTAATTGTTACATGTTTTTGAAAATCATAGATTTTCCACTGGCGCATCTATCACTCTCATTCGTCCACCAACACCTTCAAGTAGCATTGATTTGTCGCTAAGAATGACAGTAACCGCTCTGTAATTAACACCAGCAGGGGCTACACGAGCTCTAAAGTGTATATCAACGACGGATTGTCTTGTTAAATCAAGATGTTCCAACGAAAAGTAATAGATCGGATATTGATTTTTAAAATCCAACTGTGATATTTGTAAACCAGTATCAACATTTTGATCGCGTGCCAAATATGTCAACAACCGATGATATACGCGTGCAATATAGTTGTTGTCGTAATCAAGTTGTATATCCTCGGATGGTTCTTGTTTACCGTTTTTTCTCAGCTAGACTTCTTTAACGCCTAACTGATCAAATATCATATGACTGCGTTCTTGATTGTTTAATCACGTTCTATCCTGTAGCGCAATAAATATATGACGCTGACTTGAAATGCCTTGTCGCGCTGCCAGGTGCCATGTAAATGTACCAGTAATATCAGAATCTATAGTATGTGTACTCATTGATAACCAACTCAGCAACGACTTTCCTCCTTGGTCCATAAATGATAGTAATCGCTCCTCTGTGGTGATTGATGGAGTCAACACTGGCATCCACAGTGATAGTTTTGATAAAATAACTTTACCGGCAGCAGCATCATTACCACGCCAGATTGCATCATTATCAGTACCCTTTCGCACAGTACTACAATATGCTTTGCTCCATAGATAACTTTTCGGACATCGCGCATGAAAATCGTCGACGTTCTCCTTTTAGCATTGATTTGCGCGTTGCATATCCTAAGTTGTAATGGGTATTAACCTCTCCGACAATATCAAACGCAGCTCATGGTCTACCTCCTCTGTGTTCATAGGTATCGGGTAGTTTACAGCAACCGCAGTATCTTGCGGTGTCCGTATTTTAATATACGGGGAGTGATTAGCGTGATCAGTAATATCCTTAGAAAACGTCATAGATGGACCTGCCGATCTTGTAAAATCGTCGGAGTATCTTGCTAACCCTATTATAGTTGTAGCAACATCAACATCATTCTCAATGGTTTCAATTTCTTTTCCATCAATCATATATCTAGCGCTACTAAATAACGCCATGATACCATTATTGACCAAACCCACTCGGACAAGTGGGTTATCTGCGTATGGTGTATTAGCTGCAACATGTGTTACAAGTTCTCCTTCTACTTCAGTAAACGCTTCGCACGGTAGAAAGTATTTACTGGTATCATGAACTTGAAGTTCAATTCTTGTTCGACTATTTGGTTGTATTGCGTGAAATGCATAGTATTGATAATCACGTACGGAATCATCCTTGCGCACTGGGGCGTCCATGTCAAACGCTGGATCAGGTGATCGTTTGAACATTTTATTATATATTCATTGATCTAAATCATTATTGGAAAAGCTTCGATTTTCATCTTCATCGTTGGCGACCTCGTCGTGGTTTTAAGACACTTCCCGCTATCATATTTGCGGTTATATTATCTTGGTCACTTGCTGTCAACGAAGTCGCCAATGACGCTAATTTCTGATCTATTGCGTTATTTATTATTCTACTAACACTTGCAGGCATCTCCGCTGTAGGTGGCAGTGGCCCCGGTTTCCTTCGCCGTCGAACTAGCGCTGTTAGTTTATCCTTCGCGGCTGAAAATGCTTTCCCGGCAGCATCTCCAACAGCGCTAATACCCTTATCACGAATAACATCAATGACTTTCATTGATAATTGTTTTGCTAGCGGCGCCACTTTTGGAGCCATTCTTGCAAATAACCCTGCAATGGTACCACCGAGACCATTACCATAGTACGCTCTATAAACAGGCAATCGTGAGTTTATGACTACATAGACGCTGGTTGGTTTATCATGGTTGTAGTGTATGACTATTCTTATTTCAATGATATTTATCTAATGTGGTGATGAAAAATCCAAGGGATTTTCAGTCACTGTGATAACCATGATAAAAATCCGTAGGATTTTCAACTAACTCAATAATGAAATCTCAATATGTTTTGATATCCATGATACCATTTTGAAATAACCGCCTACAAATATCAGCTGATTCATTAATTATTTCCGTTGAGTTATTCCCAGCTCGTTTCCCTGATATGAGAATTTCTAATCGTGCTATATCGCTAAGAATATTACAAGGACAATGAATAAGACCACTACCTGATACCCCACTTGGACCACTCTGAGAAAATCCCTTCCCGCTGTTTTTTTTAGTTGTATCAGTTGCACCTTTTTCAAAATCAGCTTCTGCCATTATTTGCATTTCACCTGGGATTGGGTCTACTATATATATTGGTGGTGGTTGTGTGACACCTTTTATCATAGCCGTAAATTTAGCAAGATCAGAACTTATTTCTTTTCTTATTTAAGTTTTACCGCGGTTTGCTAAAAATACTTTATTCGCCCAGGTGTCTAGAGATTTTATAAAATCTCTAGACTCGTCGTCTTTTAGATAATTATCTATTATATTTTTTTAAAAATTATCTTTAGTAAATTTAATTAATTCAGATTCTGATTTGATTCCTCTAATTCAATTTATCGCATCAGCCGTAAATATATTTTCAGGTGAATAGTCTTCTCTTGCAGTAGCACCTTGTTGTTCAAGTGGTTCAGGCGGCGGGGAGCTAGCATCAATATCACCTAGTCGTTCAATTTCTTCCTGAAGTTGTCGTTCTTGTTGTTCTTGTTGTCCTGCTGCAGTTATTATATCACCAGGAAGTGTTTTTAAAGATTTTTTTGTTTGTTTAGATCTTTTTCCTATTTTTTTCAAGCACAGGAAGAAGAGGAGCTTTTTTCCTTGATCCTTCTTTAGGGACATCTCCGTATGTAGCACGCTCAGTGGCTGATATTACCCACTTCGTTGCCATGGTTATCGGTTTAAACAATTTTTCACTTCCTTCAGAAAAATTCAAGCGCGATGGAGCATCTCACTGTTGGTCAACATTTCGAATTGATGGTAGCGATTATGCTACCATGAACGACGAAAAAGCAGCAGTGATAATCTCACATCTTGACAAGAAAAAGTATTTTTTTAGAGTGAAATTCATTATCCGCTTGGAAACAAGAGATTGGATTATCAGAGATAAATTTGAACCAATCTTGAAGGATAAAAGAACTGTTACTGTGAGTCGAGATTCCAAACCAGGAATTCTGACTGGAATTGACAAACCATACTACGAGAGATCTTATCCCGTAACAGCAGTTGTTTATGGGATATATCCGTTAAATGATAAACCGAGTATTGAGAAACTAAAACCAATGAAATTATCGCCGCTGACTTTGTCAGGGAGAATAAATTGTGTAGCAGAACGAACAAAAGAACACTTCACAAATGCGTTGCGTGGAAATAAATTGACTGATCTAAGACGCAAAAAAATAAACGAATGGGAACTAATAGTGAAAGAGCACGGAGCAACAATTCAGGATATAACCAAATTAGAAACATCATTAAGATTCCCAATATCAGTAACGACGATAACAGGAGAAGTATTATATGAACCGAAATATAAATCAAATGGAGCCACAATCAAAATTATTGGTCATAATGAACACGCGTGGACACCTGCAGTAACAATATTTCCGCGAAATAGAACAATAAAATATTGTTACGTATATTTGATTTAAATTACTTTTTTTTAAATGTCAAATCCAAATTTGTCATTTTGCCTTTAAAATTTATTAATTGGGAGATTATTCTAGAAAAATCTCTATGACCATACTTTATTTGTAAACATGTTTTTGACCTTGGCTTGTTGACCTAATTTCTGACCTTGCTTCAGACAGTGTCAACAAGCTTCTAAAACTATTGGTTAATTTCAAGGACAACTTTTATTTTTAGTTCTTGGGGGGTGAGAAATGACTGATTTTCTTATCTGAATATTTCTTTGTGTACGTGTTTAAATGAGCGTACGCTCTTTCTTTGACCTTCTATGAATTTTCAGAAAATCACGTGATCCCTTGTTTACGTAAAAAATACGGGTATTCAAATTATTGTACTGTGAGAGAATATTCAGTAGAATCTGGGCTTTTAAAGTTAATAGTTGTGTTTTCTGTTTGAGTTATAATTTTAATTACCTTGTACTGGAAATTGTGTCATTTTTCGTTGTAGCAAGAGGAATTATTCCATTTATCTGGAAAAGGACATGTGTTTATGATTTTCATTGGGATTATTTTAAAAACAAGAACTGCATCACGTGACATTGTCAGCCATTTTGGATTACATCGTCAAGATTCGAACCTGGAACTATTAGAACATTTATTTATCAGGACTCTTGCAATTCCATTAGTGGATTATTTTTGTGAATTCTATATTGGATTAATGTTGGATTTGATTCTTTAAAACCGTAAGTTTATTTATTTTATGAAAATAATTGTACTTAATAAATTCATTGTTAAAGTTTTACAAGCTTGTTAGTTTTCACTCTTTCTGTGTTGCTGCTTATTCGAGCCTAAGCACGTAACAATATCTACCCGCGGAAAGTTTCTCTGAGGAGAAATTATATGATTTTATTTACCAGTTAAGTAAAAACGATCCTGTGTCAGTGTGGTTACTTCATAGTTTTGAACACGAAGAGGGTAAATTCGATCAATTTGTAAGACCTAATGGAGAATTATACCGCACTGAAGCCCTCCATGACGCGATGAGAAAACTAGTTAGTAGTTTTTCAACAGAACACGACGAACAATTATTAACAAAACTGTTTTACAATTCCGTCGGTTGCAGCTCATTTTGCGAGAAAGAAAAACACGTGGAAACCATCAAGAGCTCAATTTCTATCAGATATCAAATCAATTAATGGACCACTGCCTGATTTTGATTTAACCGGATTCGCTCGTGTGGTATCATTTGAATTGTCTGCAGGACTTCATCCGTGCTGTTATGTTTGGATTGGTAGACACATCTCTGAAAAACACTGGATGCCAATAGTATTATTACGGTATATGATTGATTCTAAAATGCTGATATCGCTGATTGTCAGTGAAGCAATTATATCATATCGAGCGCAGACTGAGGTTTGGTTACCCCAACCTGATAGTCTGGATAGTATAATCAGCGAAAATAGAAAACAATTCCCTGATCTCGACGAAGAATATATCGTGAAATGGTCCAAACAGCTATTTGAAGTTAGAAATAAAGACGCAAAAGAACTCGGTAGAAGAATAATCGGTAAATTCACTCAGGATGGAAATTACAGTACAAGATATTCTTCGCGGTTGATTATAGATAACGTTGAATATGATTTTATAATCGCGGATCTAACATCTAAGGGTATATACGTCGATCGTAAAGAGGCTTTCTTGTCCGATGGAACCCAATTGGGTACAATTGTTACTTACAACGATGGATACAGTCTTCAGTATACACATTTGAGGGCATCTATGCTGGCTTATGCTTCTATTAATTTATTTTCAACGATAAAAAGATTTCCTGACACCGCAATTAGAGTAGCCACTGATTCATTTTATATAGACGCGAAACACAGCGAGGCAGTGGCCAAATTCATAAATTCTGACGAGAGTTGGGGATCATGGAGAATTAAGCGGGAAATACCGTATGATTATTCCAAATCAGCAGATGTTACGACTGAAGATAATTACTTAAAAAATAATCAGATATCAGAACTATCTAATGCACCGCAGATATCTGATCCAATATGCAGATACAAAACCATTTACTTAAATGGCTGTGGTGGGTCAGGAAAGACGACTCGTGCGATTGAGTTATTTCGTGGGAAATTAAACACGATCGTGCTAACACCGACACACAGACTTGCAAGAGAAAAGAAATAGCGAGGAGTGAATGCCTGTACTTATCACAGTTTCTTTCGATGGAAAGGTGACGAATGGACTCCCGATCGAATGGGTGAGAAATTTATTCCTGAAGTCATTATTTGGGATGAGATATGTACGGTGTCGTTAGATGTATTACAAAGATTTCTTGATTGGTTATTGCTAGCGAATATAAAAGTAATAATGTGCGCCGACCATGGCCAACCACCACCATTTGTCGGTTTATCCCCACATGATTGGCTAAAGAATTTTGTAGACTATTATGAAGAGATTAATACTGATCATAGAGCACTTGATGAACAATTACGCGAGTTCATGAAACTAATTAGATTACAACCGGGTGGAATCCAATGTGAAATAGCCCGTGAAATAATTTCGGAAACCCCATTAAATGATTTTTTGGAAGCGTGGAGACCAAATGATTTGATAGTGGCAAGTAGAAAGATAGTCAGAGACACATTTCAGATGAAGTAATTTGAATTACATAAAGAAAAATTTTCAACACTTCCAACGCCGCTGTGTTATAGATCCAAGGATACACGAAGACAGAATATTGAAGTTCATATTCCTGGACAAAGTGAAAAACAGGTTTTAGTGTTAAATTATATTGTGTTGGTTGATATCAATGTCGTCGAAGATGCACTGGGCGCTGATAAATCCCCATGGACGCTAGGTTACGCAGCAACAATACATTCTTCACAGGGATTGACAATATCAGATACGATTGTTTGGATTATAGATAATCATATCGAGTGGTCGAGTTTAGTCTATCTTGCGGTGTCCAAAGTACGAAGAATAAATCAACTTCGAAGAGTTGTTTTAGATGCTAATGACACTACAATAAGTGATATTGTCAACGATGAAATAATCAGAAAAAAAACTATCCGGTTATAAACAACAGGATAAAAAAATAATAGAGAATTTGACATTGATGCCGAATTTATAATCACACTTAAACAACAACAGAATAATCACTGCGCGAGTTGCAATTGTATAATGAATTGGTGTTGGTCGGGTAAAGACTCTCGACAATTTACCGTAGACAGAAAAAATAGCAGCGATGGTCATACCAGAGATAATGTGATGCTGACTTGTCTTGAATGCAAAAGACGAAGAGGCGCTAGTTAAGACCACGCGGTGGTAATTGAGTATCCTCGGGTATCACTTGTAGTTGTTCACGAGTAAATCCTTGCTAAGGAGCAGTTGAATCCAGTCTATAGATTGCTTGTCTACCCGTAGATCGTGTTAAACTAGATATTTTATGCGCGGTGACACTCCAAATAGGATCATTAGCTCTTTTTTGCCACCTTCGAGCTCTCCTGGTTCATATAAATATCTTACAGTGACATTGCCGAGTATTGGTTGTTTTGAAAAATCCTTTTGCGATTGTACGGGTATGTACTTCTTTATAATCGCATTGTTAGGTTTCATGTTGATTGTTCTAGTAATCTCATTATTCAGCGCGGTAATTACGCCTGGTAACCTATTGACCCATTCACGCGATCGTTCATCCTGAATAAATTCCTTCGCGTATTGATATCCAAATAACCGCTCAGCAAGTGTCCGATTAAATCGTTCAACAATTGCCTGATCGCAATGTAGTGCAGTATGTCCTCGTCGTAACGCGCTATTATGATTTTTCATTATTGATAGAACCACACCCTGAAATTCCTTGCCAGGATCAACTTGTAATAGATTTGGCCAGTGCAGAGGACCCCTTCGATAAATCCTTTCAAACGCAGAAGCGACTTCAGTTGATGATTTTGTTTTTAGCGGCTCTGCTTGTTTGTATCTGCTTGCAACATCAACTACGGTTAACGTGTATTTGTAACCACCATCATGTGGCAGAAATAATATATCAGTTTGATGCACTTCATTAGGAAAGGTCACATCAAAATGCGAGTAGTTAATTTGTTTAGGCGGTGGTAGATAAATTTGCCATATCGCCTTTTTGGATAACTAATCCGCTGCAGTGGTATTTTTTACCTTTGCTGCGCTAGCAAGTTTACCGATTGTTGCTTTACCCCTCCAGTATCCTTTTGGAGAATAATAAATAGATTCCATGTTGTTATTAATTACCGGCACCTAACATCAATTTACCTTTCATAGCCGATTTTACTAACCATGAAGCCAACTTTTCTTTGAAGGATTTATCAGTGATAGAATTCAACGCATGAATTAATTTTACATCTGCGAGATGTCTGTGTTTCAGATTACTGCTTTTATAAGCAACATCATGAGCATGACACGCCTTATCAATGGCGTTTATTGGATATTCACCTGATCGGGGTTGGTTTTCATCATAAAGTCGGATATCGAGTCTAGTCCCAGGTCCACAATAACTATACCCCGGAAGATGTTTTTCTCCTGGATACTTTGCCCATGGTGTCCCTGAGAGTTTTACTAACTTGGCTGCAATATCACCTCCTCGTTTTTTTTAAATTATCTGCAGATTTTATAGAAACAAATCTAAATTTCTTTGTACTACATTGTACACATTTACCAGAAAGTGCTGATCTGTTATTGCTAGTTGTAATCGTCGTCAAGTCATCTGTGCCAGTACGCTTCTTACATTTCACACAATATAGATCCATAATATATTTATAATAAAATGAATGTAATTGATTATTCAGCTACCCGACAGCGAGAACCTATTAAACACCATGCGATGTTGCCGAATTCTATTCGTATGATTATAATCGGACCATCTGGAAGCGGCAAGACACAACTGCTACTTAATTTAATAACGAGATGGATGAAATGGAAGAAACTGTATTTAGTAGCTCCGAGTTTACAATGTGTTAAAAGATGCTAACGAGAGAGCAATAGATATCAACGGCAAGGGTATCATTGAGTTTATCACAGATATTGAGAAAGCACCGAGCATTGATGATATCGATGGAATTATTAACAACTTAGTCGTATATGATGATGTCATGTTAGATAATGAAAAAAATCCCGCTAGGATATTTTCCAGAGGCAGGCATAAAAACACCGACGTGATATATGTCACTCAACGGTACACTCAAATACCAAAAGTGATCAGAGATAACTGCAATTTGTTATGTATATTCAACGGAGTTGACACACATACTCTTAGAAATATTTGGAAAACTTGCTGCGGCGGTGATATGGATCATAATCGATTCAGAAATTTCTTTAGTCACGCTCAGTCAATCCCACACGGATTTGTGACGATAAATTTATCAGATCCTCGGACGCGATATCGTGTCGGACTTGATAAAATATTTGGTTAACCCATAGCAGCAGAGCGGGGGGGGTGGGGGGGGGGGGCCAACAACATTGGCGTCTTTTTTTTGTTGACAAATGGACCCTGACGAGGAATCATTGGTTTGCCGAATCGACCCTTCTATTAAGTATTTACGAGGAGGAGCCTCTATTTGCCGAATCGACCCTTCTATTAAATATTTACGAGGAGGAAGCTTTCGTTGACGCCTATAATGTTGTCGGATTCCCCCCCCCTCCCCTCTGCTGCTAAAATAAATCATATTCCTATCGATTTCAATCAGGTATATCTCGATGAAAGATCGTTTAAGTTTGCTGGGCCGGCATGTAAGCGGCTACCCCATGACGACACCAGACGAATTCCAACTTTTTGATAGGGAATGTGCTTTGACCCTAAACCCCAACACGAATGTCCAAATATAAAAAAAACTCGGACTAGCGACCTAGCAGATCTGCTCATCACCCCAGCCACAACCACCCAATCCCTGGCTGTGAATGCCGATGGAAAGAGCTTTGTTGATAAATCTGGAATCTGCTCCGATGATTCAAGACATGATTATGCCGATAAATCGGTCCCTGCCCAGTAATACATTTTTTTTGGGGGGGGGGTAGGGCTGATATCATCAATTCATTAATATTTGTAAAAGTGCGCAGTCAATTGTGGCTGCACATATCGATATACAGTTTAAATATATAGCGGGTAAAGTCTCGTCGTTGTGGAGCTACCGTTAGTATTTTGGTGATATGTCCATTGTATTTCAGAAGCAAATCCAATGTTTGTCGACTAATAGCACTACCTTCTGTCATGCTGCCATGAAGAAGTTGGCGCTAAATAATGCAGCGAAATTGCACATTTTAATAAACCCAACTATCGCCCGTCAGTTTCAATATAGATGTGGAGGGGTGGATATATTTATTGGACTAGGACACGATGGGCATTTTCAAATTTTCATGTACGTAGGCTTAGTGCAATAACAGAACATATTCTTACGTGGAGATTTGACGGAATCAAGTAGGATGGAACTGTTGATGTGCTTTATAATGGAAAAATTGTTATCTGATTGATATTGATGGAATTCATCGTGACGATTTCAAACAATAAATATATTGCCTTTTAAATTTCTTGGTTTTACTGCACAGCCTACTACCCATGTTTAAGTTATTTTCAGATTTTTACATTGGACGATATCATAAAACATATTATAGTGGAATTGTCAGTGTCACAGAGATTTGCCAGCTATTGATTGATGATACTTATCGACCGGATGCGAAGTATGCTGACAAAAACTATCACGTACTCAAGCAGACTACAGGAGTGGTGGGAGACATTACGCAGGTGAGAAACCTGTCAAAGTTGTCTGTAACAATAAATGCTTATGGGCGATGTAATGAGGATGAGATAAAGCGATCACACATCTCTGCGGGATGTCAGCAGCGCAGAGACACCATCGATAAGTATTTTGATGTGTTTAAATTTTGCAAGGTCGGGGAATCAACGCGACTGGCATAAGACATTGATTGGCTCATTCACATAATTATTCAAAATATACATCCGACAATCGTGGACGTAATCGTGAAATCAGCTTACGTCGTTAATTTGCACGAAAAGAGGACATTGACTCTCATAATAAAAAGATCACAACTGCATGGATAAAGTCGTAGTACGAAAATTACTTAACGGGAGAAAAAAAATGAAGGTGCTATCGACAAAAGAAAATTTTCTCATCATGCCAGGATGGAATACGAGAACTTGAACGTGATAATGGAAGTGATGTCATTCGACGATAGATCAGGAAGCACATCAGATGACAATTTGGTATCTCCAGAACAACCGGCTGAAAGACACAAAGCTATGGATGCTTCGGAAGGGTAAAAAGGGATAAGGCTGTAGCGGTGTAGACTTATCTGGAAACCTTTGATCGAGACGAAATTGAGAAAACACTGAGTGTTGTACCTGACACATTTGATTATCCTTATAGTGGATATTTTGATCACCCTCCCAAACCTACTCCGGATCTGCTGGAAAGATAAATGATAGAGAAAATAGAGAAAAATATTGGACACGCCGGGGTGCCACAGACCGAACATTTATATTTCCCGCCGTGAGGAACTTCGAAACAGCCAACCTCAATATGGAAAAATAGCACTGGTCTTTTTACTACCTTTATAAATCACATCGAAAAATAACTGCTTCCGTTGACGATTTTAGGTCAATGCACGTCTTGGTATCATAGAAGCATCTGATCTATATGGACTTGCAGGCGACTCCTTATACCCTAGCAGATATTGTGAAGCTCAGTCAGATGACGAGAATTATCCAAGATTTAAATAGATACCCAGTCTAGGTAGTCGGTGAATCTACGCATGATCTTAAAGTGCACGAGCTGAGCATTACTACACACATGAGTAGTGGGGTGGTGATGTTTAGGCATTGTATTGGGTATATATAACGACAAAGGAAGTGGGGTTATTGTATAAGGACAGTAGGGATGGAACAGATGTGGTGATGTCACGGTACTGATGATTGGTAACAATGTTGCAACAGTTGTAGGAAAAGATGTGCACCGGGCCGACCTCAATCGGTATCAAAGGGTGGGACATAGACATAGACTGGTATAACACATACAATATACAGTCACGAACAATTCACAAACAATTATACAAACGACTAAAACAATTAGACAAGAAAGCAAATCTTTTCGAGGCATATGAGTAGCCCTGAAAAGTACCTTTGGGTTTTATGTTAACATCATTCCGTTAACATAGAGGTCATCGCATAGGTCTTCGCCTCTTCCTCAAACGTCTTCTGACTTCTGGTCGTTAGATAAGGACTCTCTTCGAACAGCCTTGTCTCTTCACATACATTCTTTTTTTTCCAAACGCTCGTATTGTTCGTTGATTCTGAAAATTGTCCATGTTGATTTCACATACATGCGGAACAGCATTGACGATACGAGAATAGATGATTATACGTTTGTCCACATCTTGTAACGAGAACAGGTAAAGGAAATGGAGTGAACTGTTGTTATTCATAGAAGAAGAGCGGATAGAAACAGATTGAGTTCTTTCACCAATCCTAACACGCTTGTCAGGGAATCTATCATCGATAACAAGTTTATAGAAACATAAGCGAGCATAGAGGATCTTAGATGTTTATACTGAGGTGAGATATCATCGATATAGCGAACAGTTGTACCTAAGCGTGTTCCGTTAGACAAGTAAGCATTTTCTCGACTTACAAATATATTTCTCTTTGTTTCACCTGCGACTATAAAATCATATTTATCATCATCTAGAATTAGTCACGCATAATGTCGTTTATGATCATATGCCCTATCTTGAGTAAATTTATCGATTATTTTCTACCGAGATCTTTACGGTTTTATGATATAATTGTCTCACTTACTATCAGCGATATCAGTTATTTGCAATCAATCAGATATCGTAATAAAACTATTGATGCCCAGCATTTTTTTTAGCAAACTCGAATCACACAATACGAGCGAATCCGGTTAGATCAAAATCGGGTAGTGGTCCATTTATCTGGTGATCTCGTTTGTGGGATGTCCGAATCTTTTAAAATATCCAGAACATTGTATATAGCCAAGAAAACTACCTGGATAACACGCGATCAAATCCACAGAAATAACGTCGCTGTAATTATACTTCCTATTCAACAATCCACCGTGTCCGTATTCACAGTAACATAATTGTACGTCTACGTGGCTTCACGAATTTTTCACTCTTGCAAAGAGAGCTGCAACTGTAAAACACTTTTAAAAAAAGTAATTACTCAATATTTTCTGTTGAAAATTTCTACGCAAGATTTTTCATTTCTTCATGAAGATATTTGTTACGACATATTTCGCCCTTAGGTTTTACAAATTAATTAAGCTTATTTTTATCTTTGATATAAATACTTCCATCTGGTCTAATAAGTTCATCGTCGTATTAGGACTCTGAAATATCCATACTGACACAGGATAGTTTTTACTTATTTGTGAATAAAATCAAATGTGTTTCTTCCAGAGTTTTTCTTTGGATAAAATCTGACGGTTCGATCTCGTGGAAATATTGTTACTGCATTAGTCCACGCGTGGGATTACGATCAGCGATATTGATTGACGCGTGGGATTACGATCAGCGATATTTATTGGAGATCCTCTTTTAAATAATGTTTCGAATCGTATAAAATCTTCCCTTTTATAGTTTTTACTATTATCGAAAATGTTAGTAATTTCTAACTTAGAAAAATCATTAAGTGTAGCTGTAGTATGTGTGATAAAATTCAGCCGACTCGTTTATTGTTTTACGTCCTAGATCAGTCAACCCGTTTCAACGTATCGCGTGTGTAGAATGTTCAATTACTCGTTTGGCTACACAATTTAGTTTTGAAAATTTCATCAGTTTCAGATTATTTTCAAATTATACACACTGGGTTTTTAATTTGAAATGAAAGGTTATATTTTGTGTTTGCTTATAATATGGTCAGATTAAACCGTTTATCCATCATTCTAGCCCTTCTATAACAGTAAAAGGACCCGCCCCCCCCCCCCCCCGATTTTTTTTTTATAAATCTGAGATTTTAGTCTAAATTCATCGTTTAGATTATCCTATTTTATTCGGTTTTTTTATTTAAAAAAATCACCAAATTTCCGCGTTTGTGAGGGTCAAACCTAGATCGATTCTCTAAGTGATATTGGGGTTTTATGATCTTTTGTCCTAACTGTGTTAACAAAATCGCTAAAATCAATGAAATCATTGGTGGATTCTTTAGTATGTCAGCTTCTGTTATCGAATATGCATTCTTTTTTTAAAAATTTGTTTATCATTGTCTCTTTAGTCAGCATGATCAATTATTACCTGAATTATTCGCTGTTTAAAAATATTCCAAATCAGATAAGAGTTTATTTAATATTTCAATTTGTTTAATGATTTCATTGCGTGAACTTACTTGCTATATCAAAAAGATATTCATGAAACTTTGCTGTAGTTTTTCTCGAATTTTATGTTCTTATTAATGATTTTAAATAATCAACAATTTCTTCTTTGTCAATAAAAGTTGTAAATCCTTCTATATCGGAGTCTTCAATAATGAAAATCCAATATATATATATATATATATATATATATATATATATATATATATATATATATATATATATAGCTCCTATTAATAAAGTGAATATTATAAACCAACATTGCAATTTTTATATCAAGTAAATGATCTTTGTATCATGGGGTAATTTCTCCATATCATTGTTTATTCGTCGTAACATGTGCCCGTTTTGGTTCAGGTATTGGTGGTGGTGCATCCGAAGCAACTTTGGGGCAACTTCAGGTCAAACTAAAACAGATCTAATGGATGATTGATAAATATCCATGGCATAATCTTGCGAATATATTTATATTGGCTGACAGAGTTGGTTTGTGAACAGTTATTTTGTAATCACTATTTTTTATTCTTTTTCTGTAATATTTTTAAGTTCTGCGCTGAAATTCATCATCGATTTGTTCGATTTGATAATTCCTTGCTGGTATCCGAATAACGACCTAGTCAGGTGTTCCATCAAGTTTATTGAGTTATTTGACTATAGGCCCCCGAATGATTTTGGCCGGATATTTGATGAACTGTATTATACTCGTGATTGTGCTAGTGCGATTTATTTTAATGGATAACAGTTGGAAAGTTTACACAAAAATTAGGGTTAGTGGAATGTATTGATATCATTGTTTTCTTTGATGGAGTTGTATTAACTACGATATGTTGCAGTAGTTCTTGCGACATTATTATTATTATTATTATTATTATTATTATTATTATTATTATTATTATTATTATCTAAATCAGACGTCGACATTACTGGTATTTTTATTTTCTGAATCAGACGTCGTTGCCTCGTCGTACATTTTAATCATTTCAGTGAACTTGCTATCTGATTTTATTCCGTCGTTAAAGCCTGATGATATCAGCGGCGATAATTTGGAATATGCTTGAGCCGCTCTATGTAACTTAATTATATACTCGTGTAGTTTATTTTGGCTGCACGTGGATATTTTTGTTGCACTTATATAAAGAACACCAGCAATTGTCTTACAGCTGATACACAAATTGTGACACGATACATAGTGTTATTGCTGATATCAATAACAGCTGACACCAAATATACATAGTGTTATTGCTGATATCAATAACAGCTGACACCAAATATATATAGTGTTATTGCTTATATCAATAACAGCTGACACCAAATATACATTTATATCAACGACTACTACATGTCTGTGATATTTGTTTATTTTTATTTTTACCGTGTACATGTCAGTGATATGTTTTTGATCTAATTTGTAATTTATTGTATCTATAATGATGCACGTTGAATGGAGAGATCATTATATTATGAGTAAATTTATTATAAATTCTGCATACCATGTGAGTGACGATGATCATATTACCACTGCTGAGGGCTATTCCAAATGTACGGATATTTTATTTCCGTTCATGTTGAATTAGCCTGTCATTGTATCACCGGCTTTTTGTACTCGTTCGTGAATATTATTCAATATCGTTGACATAGTAACATCGGGTTTAATTAGTCCGTTATTATCAAACGCGGCTATACTGTTTTCGGTTATTCCGTTAATTCTAACGATAATATCCTGCAATGAAAGATTACCCGCTTTCAATTTTCCTTGCTTATTCTGAAATACAACCATTTCGTTTTGATCTACATTTGCAAGATTTAGTAATTCGGATATTTCATCGTTAATGATTTTATTGACTCTCTTTTCATATTCCGTCAGTTGGTTTTGTTTTTGCTTCGAGAGAGATCTCCCGTAAATATCTACCTTCTACTTTTCGGCCGCATATTGGAGAATCGGTTATTGTATTGGTAATGTTGAATACCAGATTGGAGTATTTGCTACGCTGACATACGCTATAAATTCCTTTAGCAAATCTACCTGTACGAATCAAAATAAACAATTCCACGTGGATCAATCGTGCATTCGATCCAGTGATTTCCAGGTCCGGTGGAATTATCGAGAGTAATAATACCAGTTTCAGCGCTGTTATGGTAATTAATCTCGCATAAAAAAAACACCTCTAAATTTTGAAAAACATATTTTTAATTGTTTAGCAGCATCAATTAAATCAAAATTTGACTATTGTGCTATTAAACCGTCCCTGGTTGTCTTAGACTTATTCCGTACCATGAGTGTGGAGTCCCTGGTAGCCTTAGACCTTTTCTCTTTTTTCATTTCTCCGCTCTGTTGCTTTTTATCTTCTAATGGCATTCTTGCAGCCGTCCGGACAGAACATAATGCGGCCGCTTTCGCGACAGCAGCAAAAACTATCAGAGCTGGTATTGTCGCGAGGAGTGGAAATATACAACCTAATTTGGTTATATCTGAAATAGCACCCACGGATTGAACAAGTCGGATTCCGTTTTGTTTTGTTTTTTTCATGTTCAGCATCATCTTTTACACTGATGGTCTGTCAGCGATAATTTATTTTCACCAACTGTAAGCTGGCTGTGTTTTAGCGTTATTGAGATTCCGGATTTTTTCACCCATGCGGTTTGTAGTTTTTTAATCCGACCCGGAGTCAGAGTAACATTCACATCATGATATGACATTTATAATATTACGAGTGATATAATTGTGTTATAAATTTATTATTGGCGCACCAGTGATTCATTCGTTACCTGCACCTTCAAGTAGCATCAATTTATCGCCAAGTATAACAGCAATTGCTCTATAAATAGGGATAAGAGGGGCTGGAACAACCGGAAAAGTTATACGAGATCGGAAATATACATCACAACAGTCTGTCTGGTTAAATCAAGATGCTCCAGCGAAATATAATAAATCGGATAATATGTTGTAAAATCGAACTATGATATTTGCAGACCAGTATCTATATTCTGATTACTTCCCATAAATGTCATGATATGCACGTGCCATTTGATTAATTGAAAATATCAGATGGATCTTGTTGGCCGTTTATTCTTAACGAAATCTCAGAAACACCGAGTTTGTCAAATATCATATGACTCCGCTCTTGAGATTTTAATCGTGTATAATCTTGTAGCGCAAGCAATATAGGTCGTGACGCAGAAACACCTTGTAGTTGTGCTATATGCCATATAAATATACCGTTAATGTTACTCTGAATTATATATGTTGTTGTTGTTGTTGTTAGCCATGATAGTAATGAGTTACCGCCTGTATCCATAAAAGATAATAATTTATTTTCTTTAGTGATTGATGGGGCCATTACTGTACTGGCATCCACAATAAGAGTTTTAATAATACTACTTTCCCAGCATCACCTACAGGTCGCCATATAGCATCATTATCATCACCTTTTCTTACGAGTTCAAATGTACGCTTGGCTCCAAAAATAATCTTTCTAACATTTCTACAAAAACCGAAAATGGGAGATGGTGGAATTGCACATGAACAACTTTTACGATTACCTGACAACATAAGTTTACGTGTTTTAAATCCTAAATTGTACTCCGAATTAACATTATTAATCATATCTTCCACATTAACATCAGCAGCAAGAACAACACGATCTTTTGGTCGTCTCACAACCTATTGACTGTCATCAGGATTATTAGAAGTATCTTTAGCAAACATCATTGATGGAACAGCTGATCTTGTATAATCATCGGAATATCTTGTTAGGCTTATTATCGTTATAGCAACATCACCATCTTTCTGAATCGATTTATTATTTCTTCCATCAATCATAAATGAAGCGCTATCAAACAGTGCCATAATCCCGTTAACAAAACCGACTTTGATAGCACCCACCTGTCCTGTATTATCAGTTTTTATAATTTCACCTTCTTCTTCCATAAATGCCTAAGCAATAGAAAATATCTTTTTGTATCCTGAACATGTAGTTCAATTCTTCCTGGTTGATTTGGCGTCATAAAAATAAAATTGATAATCGCGTATAAATTCATCGTCGAGAACCGTTGAGTCTATGTCGAATGCTGGGTCAGATACACGTTTAAACATTTTATTATATATTTCTCGATCTAAATCAACGTCTCCTACGAAGTATACCTCGGGTAAAGCTAGTATTTATTATTTGTTCTGCTTTTTGATTCATCAAGGCTGCTAGTTCTTTTTAATCAGCGGCTAGTTTTTATTATTTTATTGATATTCGTGAGCATAATGTCAGTAGATTGTAATTTTATTTACGATTGTTTTCGTCGTATTAATCGTGCTAGTCTTTCACTGGATGCAGAAAACGCCTTTCGGGCAATATTACCAATTGCACCACTAGCTTTTTCAATACTAACACTAATATATTTCACTGATAATAATTTAGCGATTGGAGCTAGTTTGACGTACAATCATCTTATTTGTTATCCATTTATCTAATGAGACACTTATCAACGATGATAGTTATCAACGAGTTGATCGATACGTTTCAGGTAAATGCTAATATCCATGATACCACCTTGAAACAAATCGTCGATAAATATCAGCCGCTTCATAATTTCCGGAGAGTTATTTCGAGCTCGTTTTCCTCATATGAGAATTTCCAATGTACATCATAAATATTGGATTTTTATTTGAAATTCAATCCTTGTCATTTTTTATGCAATATATCCACCGATACCAGGCACCTCTGCCTAAAGGGCTCTTATATTCAGGTTTTAAGTATCTTTCTTTATGACTAAAACCCACAAACTCAAAACCAGCACGATCAGTCGGTTTATCGTATTTTTAAATGCATTAATAGCTTCATTAGTTAAAAAAAATACCGGTAGGGCAGCAGCAGCCGCTTCCGGTTTTAATTGTGCAGCGACTATATCATCTGAAAGTTTATTTTAAATCCTTGTTGCTTTCTTGGTTCTTTCTGCTAGTTTTACAGTTTGTTCAGCAATTTGTTTTACTGCATGAAGAGGACCATCAGTAGCCTCTGCAACTCTTTCAGTAATTTTTGTGACAGGTCTAAATAGTTGTTCTGAACGTTTTGGAGAAGAACAACAAATTAAATAGTGGTTTACTACAAAGGACTTCATCGTAATGTCAGTTCTTTACATCAACAAAATAAAGCCCATCGCACCATTAGTATCAATGCTCATTACGTTGTTTTGTTTAAACGCCCTAGAGATAAATCGCAAGTGCAAGTCTTAACCAAACAGTTAGGAACGCCTTGGCCGACTCATGTGTACGATGATGTCACTCAAATCCCACACGCATTTACTCGTGAATTTAAAACCCATCACCCACAATTATTTGCGATTTTGTACTTATGTTTCCTGACCGGTGCCAAGACGGATGGCCTGTCATGTACACGTCCCCGTCGTCGATTTGAAAACTACAAAAAACCTTTAAAAAAAATCTCTGACACTTTGGCTCTGTCTCACACAGGGAAAATATTACATTCCTTCAGTCTTATCTTCCCGTCAAATTGATTCGTGCCTTGTACGGCGTCAGTCGTAAAAAAAAGTCACCAAATACATGCTCGCACCTTTGAAATCAGTCTTAAAGAAGTCTTACGATGGCTTATGGTGACAGCAAGTCAATTAATGCAAAGCGTCATGCACATTCCACATCAAATCAAACGCTTTTTTGAGAGAAATAAAGTAGCTTTGACGCAACTGGCCAATCCTTGCATCCACATTCAAACCAGAAAGCAAATCAGTTTAAAACATGGAGGTAGAGGTTCTGTAGGAGTCATCATTCGCTTCCTCTACAAATGGGACCCCAATACTCCCAAAGTCATCGCCAAGACAAAATTCACTTGCAAAAAGGCCAACCGGACACAGAAAATAGCAGCGGTGTCAAACCCAGGTCACTGAAACAGAAAATTTCCCAGAAAAAAGAAGCCCACAGACGATAGCTTGTACGCGTACGAAAGGCAATTCGGCAAAAATGCAGCCTTACATTCGCAAACCACGACTTGCATCGACGGTGACCGCGCCTCCAATAACCCAGGTTCTTCCATTTCTTCGTTGCTGATGATGCCAGCCAAACCCAATTTGACACTAGTTCTTCCTCGGTCTATGTAACAATGGAAACTTGCGTCTTCGAACACTTCTCAAGCGGTGATACACTCCAGACGCTTCAGTGGCAGTGTCTCACAAAGAACCAACACCCATAATAAAAGTCCAAGAGAAATCTGGCATGTTACAAAGTTTATTGGATTTATCCAAACAAGAACTCTCCCGGTTAGTCCGTTGTGAACCCCTCCATGACGTGTGTTCCCTGTCATCAAGTTGATACTACATAAAGACAATCAGGGGCGACGAATTCCAGTGTAAAAAGACTTGTGGTGAACGATGGGAATTAGTGTTTCTTTGCTCATGGGCGCCCAAAGATGCCCCCCCCCCCCCCGTCAAAGACGTGCACACCGTTATCATCGTTGTTCTCCTATTTAAAAAAAGGACGGATAAAGACATGTACAGTGTCGCCATTCAGAAACGCTTAGCCAAACCTCGACGTCACCCCCTGAACCGATGCAGTCATCCAATGTAAAAGGAGAATTTGGGAAAGGGGAGGAATGTTTGGCATTGATCATATGGTCAATCAGTTTGACAAAGAAAACCTTTTCAAAAAGAGGGGAAACAAAAAGGGAGGATTTGGTTTCTCAAACCATCATAGTAAAATAAGATAAAATATACGTCTCAAGTCTTGGACTTCAGTGTATTTATGTGTGATCATGAACACCCACATGTCATCTTAAAGACGTGTACACCACTAACATCGTCGTTCTCTGTCCTAGAAAGGAAATGGAAAACGATAGTCTCGACATTCAAAACAAAAACTTAACCAACCATCAACGTCACCCCCAGAAAATAAATAATCGTCCAAAGAACAAGAGGAGCCACCAAAGAAGAAGTTTCTAACACAGGTTTAAAGGTTACTTTTTTGGCTGAACGTTGGATTTTAGATCACAACTTTTGAGCATACTTGGCTACTTCTTTAGTCTAAGCCTTAAAACCCAACATTTCACGTCACTTGCATCTGTCCAGTGATGGTGTAAGTCACAAGCTAAAAACACATCGCCATACACACATCTTCAGTACCAAAACATTGACGAATCATTTTTCTGTAGAGGTCGAGATGTATCCAAATGAAACCTCAAGGCTTTAAACAGAACGAGTTTTCTCGTGGACCTAAAAGGTTCCAGTTTCATGTTGTATTTTGGTGGTAAGTATTGTTCGTAAAGTTTCCACAAGGAATCTACTGGTAAACGAAATCACAGAAAGTAAGTCACTAAGACACACGCTACACGTCGACCCCAATTTATGGGACACAGTTCTCATCATAAGTGTTTGCAATCCTCCACTGTTTGAATATTCTTATTAATTTCCTTCCACGCAATCTGTTGTATCACGAGTGATAAATGTTGTGACATAATAGGCCGTTTTATACCTCTTTTTGTCAGAGACAATAAGTGTACTTTCTGCACAGAGATGATTGTATTCCAGGGGCGATTCTAAATGGTTTTGTCACGAACTCAGACGTAACACTCCGTTCAGAAGTTTCCTCCTCAACTAAGTTACATTGTGTAAACGAGTTTTATAATCCTATAATCTTTTCCTGGAATTATTTGTAGTAGGTGTACCGTCTAATAAAAAGAATTAGTCACAACAAACCAAACCTTCTCGCTCACATCCAACTGAACATTGTCTGACTACTGGAACACTTTCATTTAAATCAGACCTCTTATAGCATTGTTGTTTAAACATTAATGACATAACGGTAGCAATTGTTCTTTGTGTTTCACTTGTATTATGACCAACTAACGGTAAATGCGTTTTCTCAGCTTCACAGGCAAACCACAAATTTTCTTTTTGTAAAGTATCCAGCCAGAGATTACTAAATTCCCATTAAAAGTAGGTATTCAGAATTCGGAGACCATCGAGCATGTTCCATGTAAGCGGAATATTTTTGTTCCCATTTGAAAAGTGACACACCGCAACTGAAGTACTTGTTTTTATCCCCTTCGTTCAAGTAGAAAATTCCGACTCTTGCTAATTTTTCGGGGTAGGTCCTCGTAGATAGTTTGGCCAATTTTCCTTGAAGGTTTGGAATCGACTTTCAAAGTCACAGTATTCAGATAATTGCGCAGGGAACACATATTCGTCTTTCACGGATTCATTTCGATGAGGGTACGGTGAAATCCACAGGAAACTGCTTAGGGTTGCATGACATCTGTAGGGTGGTATCCGCATGGTCTAAAGTAGAAATGGACATCCAGTAAAGACTCCACGATAGCGAGTGGCATCGCGTTCGCATCCATCAGGTTTGCCACATCAATCATCACTTTCCTTGGTAGGTATAGTAGTAATAGTCATAGAAACGTTCCCATAATGTACTGCTGAATCGCTGAGGTCACAACGCATGGCATCCCTGCAATTGAAAGGTACAGCATCGCACTCCATTACACCATTACACTGTTAACTGCATGGACACTTACAGTTTCCTTCCGGGCAACTTCCATCGCAATACATGGGTCTTATCCATCCACTACTAGTCACACTAGAAAACGGTATATTTATTTTTTAAATTTCATAAGGTACTGTCATAACTGTACCATAGTGTGATAGGTGGAAAGGCCATCGAAAGGTAAGAACAGTGCGGAGACCATTGAGGACGTTCCAGAATAGCTGAATCTTTATAGATATGTAGATCCATTCGCAACTTCATATCACAAATGAAACACTGTACTTCTTATCCCAAACCAGTCTCGGGTCCTGAGTAAACAAATCCTGTTCTAGCTAAAACATTTAAAGTAAGTAGACCTTCCCTGACTGTGGAAACGTTTCCAAGTGACGGGAACAATCACAATAGTCAGGCCAGAAGACAGGAAAATGGTATTGTTTGAACTTTAGCTCTAAGTGGGTTTCTCACTCGATTCTTGTTTTGTCGAAGTCATCCTTCATGATGATGGTTATCTTCTTGGAACCATTTTTTTATTATACTGGCATGTCCGTACGGAAAGTGAAGTGATTAGGAAGCCACACTCTCTTCAGGTACACGATTTGATAGACATTTTCAAGGGTCGACTAAACGATGTGGTGTGTGGGTAAACGTATAATGTGGTTGGTAGGTGGTCAAGTTTTCATCCTCTCCAGACTGCAAAGCTTCTTTTTGCACGTCAAAGTTCACCACCCGACTGTTGCGATAATTGAGAGTCAATCCTTTCACTTTACACTCGATGTGCATTTCTTCCTAATTTTTAGGACCGCCACTTGCAAAACTTAGAAACTGTCATCGGGATGCTCATTTGTCAAGGCTCCTAAACGGTCTCCTTCAATGTTAGGGTAACAGTGACCTATGCGATCGAAGTATATGCAACTATCCGTGTCAAACTACAACACACGATCTCCTAATAGTTCTTAAACTTCGTACAATTTTAAGAGATCAAGGGCTGTCACGTAAGCCGCAATGATATTTCTAAATTGGTCGGGTTCTACAAAGTCCATTTCTTCCTCGTAACTGACTAATATAAAGTCATCACGAACGAACTCCACGTGTTTCCTCTATTAGGTTTGTCGTGAATCATCTGGAAGAAGCTGGACTGTTCGGACAAATACTCTGTCTTAGGTAAAGACGGTCGTTGTGCCAGTTTACCCCACAAGCAATTTAACATCACTTTGGCAAACCATCGCATGCCTTCATTTTACTCCTCCTGGACTAAAGTGATGCCTTCCTGCTCCCAGTATTTCTCCTTGAATGTCATTTGGTCTTCGAGAGTGTTGCACCAGGAAGGATAGCCATTGGCTTCTTGTTTTAGGTTCAAAAAGGCAACTACATAATTTGCGAAAATACCATTCTGTGTCTCGTCGCTCTCGTGGTATTGTTGTGTGGTAAAATTTCGTACACTTCTTACAGTTGGTATCCCAGTTCCTGAGGTTTAAACAATCTACGCTGACGAACATTCCTGTCAAGGCACGTACTTCCTGGTGTGCTAACAAGGTCAGTCTTTGCTACACGTTCGGCACAAGTACGTCACAAAGGAAACATCAGTTTCCATTGGCAATGGTGAGGTAAAACATGATGGTGCAAGTCGTGGGAGGTAAGACTTTGTACTTGATCAAGCCTTCGTATTGTCGAATGTTGTAAAATTGTCGAACGTTGGATACAGCGTTGTTGTGGAAAATGCCAAGATGCACTTCTCGCACGCTCGATGAGCCACGCAACAATTAGTAATGTAAATACTGGTCGCTTGCGTGCATTTGAAATAGTAAATGATAAAATTGCCTTTCTTCTGGTCATCGTATTGTTGGGGCTGGTATTTTTAAATGAAGCATTCGTGTTCCAAGACCACAATTTGGTGAAAAATGTGACATTTTCTTTCCTGAACATGCGTGCGTCTTGGCATTATTTTGTACGTATGCCTTGTCCACAAGTAGGGTACAATCTCATAAGTTAATAAGCATATTTCTGTTGTGAACCTTGCGTCTTCAAATGTTGTTGGTAACAGGTGGGGCTAACAAAAGTGCAATGACAAGCTGGGCAATGAGCTTGTTCTTGTCCTTCGTCCAGACAGAGTTGAGGCCAAACATTCTGAGCATTTCGATCCACAATGCTTTGTACTGCTATCGATTGCTATACCCATAGTCGCATTTCTCGTAATGAAACTGTATCCCATGAATGGGGCGGTACTGGTAATGGAATCAAAATGTTCATCGTGAAAATAGACGTGCATGCATTTTCTCTCTCTGAAATCATTAACTCGAAATAACAGAGGTCCGCAAACTTCTTGAGGGGGTACGTTCAATGTGTAGTGTGGATCTAAGACGTCTTGCAATTTTTGCCTTTCTGGAATGCCATATGGTGTGTCTTTAGATAGCACCGCTTGCTGTAACAGGAGTTCAGCTTCTCTTTGTTGTTTGGCTCGGTCCGATTGTCGAATTTGGTAGTACGTTTGAGCGTTTACTGGTGAACTTTGCTTGGATGTAGATTCTGGGTCTGGATTCGGGCTCACTCATGTCATCTTCAAAGTCGCTGGCATAAATTTGAGGCAAGACGTCAACTACTGTGCGAGGCGATAAATCACGTTTCTGTCTCTTATTTTATTCTCCTTTCTCTCAAAAATTATGCGACCGCTAAAAAATAAAGGTATACGGCTTCAAAGTAGATATCAATATCACTACAAAGTAGATATCAATATCACTACAAAGTAGATATCAATATCACTACAAAGTTGATATCAATATCACTACAAAGTAGATATCAAAATCACTACAAAGTAGATATCAATATCACTACAAAGTAGATATCAATATCACTACAAAGTAGATATCAATATCACTACAAAGTTGCTTTTCGTATCAAAGTTTGCTAGCAATTCTAGATAGTACCCTAGAAACCGTCTGACACGCCTAATAATATCAAACGCAAGTTTATACATATAATAAACACACGATGGTGTATACATATAAACTCAAAATATGTACCTGGTACTCTCGCCTAGCTTTCTGACACTTTGACCAAGGCGTTGAAGCGCTGTAAAATGATGGTAGTGAGGCTTAAAGCATAGTGATATGTTAGATAAGGATGTCAGAAAACTGTCCTGTCAAATCAACAACACCTCACGCTGTGATCTATAATACTATCTTATATGTAGTGGCCAGATAATTTAATTACAGTTGACACCAACATGCAGCGCCGGTGCAAGGCATTTTGGTGCCTTAGGCGAGATCAGATATCTGGCGCCCCCCCCCCCCCCTCCACTCACGTCCTCCCCCACCCGCCCATCATGAAATAAACCCTTAGCCCAGCGCCCTAGGCGATTGCCTAGTTCGCCTAGCGGAAGCGCTGGCCCTGCCAACATGTATATTTCACACTGAACTAAATAAACACTTACTCTCGATCGACAATGTAAATAAAGTAAACACGTGCATTTTCTTAGTAACTGCCATAAATGTCATTGTAATGTCCATTGAATTAATACAGAATTACATTTGGGTAACAAGTCCTTGCATTTGCTAAAGATTATGCATTCGCCAACTAAAATGTTCGTGCAGTGTTGGCGATAAGCGCAACAATAGGGTAGGAACGTCATACCTTATGTGCAAACGACAAGTGATATATTGAATATAGGCAAAAATTTATGAAAAGTACAATTTGCATCGTTATTCAATCCAAGAGTCCTCCCTTTCGAAACTATAAAAATAACTTAACGAATAACATAACACAAAGCACAGTTAAATGTCCATCAGCTGTGAAGATAATTGTCTGTACTCTCCGTGACGTCATTCTAATGTCATCATAGTTCTGTTTTCATCTCCGAGAAACACTACGAAAGTAGAAGTTATGTGCACAAGTTTCCTGTTCGAGTCCAGAAAAGGACACCATCACTTGCAAGCGCACACTATCATCCTCCAGTATACTGGCAATTAACAGCGTGGACTCCTTTTGGGGATCACCTGGTAGCGTCCCCTCGGTCTTGTGTACCCGTCAAATACGATTTTCTTTCTATCCTACGTCCCACAGTGGGCGCCAGATGTGAGCTCTGTCTCATTTAGGGTTGAAATGATAACACTCGCTTGTCGATTGTGTGATTTATTGTGAGATGAAATGGTACGAAATAAACCTAAAACAATACAAAACATACTTAGAATACAAGACAAATACAATACAGAACTGAACAGACGTAGATAAAGTATATATATACTAAATTTGATGTATCTCTTCAATAATGTCAAATGAATTTTCTAATCCTTGATCCCGAGTTGGAAAACCCATTAGCATTTGTATTCCCACAATTTGCTGCAACACACCTGACCCCGCTGCCCTTGCTTGTACCTCCAAGATCTCCTCTTGGCATGATTATCGTGATAAAATAACTACTATGGAACGAAACACGTGCTTTGTTTATGTTTCGATAGAAACGGAGGTAAGGTGTGTGTTCATAAAATGACGTCAGGCGATCTCTTCTCTCCGGAAATTACCGAGCGATAAAATCGGTCCAGGGTGTGATATTTTCGAAAACACACCTGAGCGTATTTCTCACTTATTATGGAGAATTTTTCCATCGGGTTTGTTTATATCGCTTTCCAGATTCTATTTTCTATTCAAATAATACTGAATTTGATTTACGTTTTTTACACTGGTATGGCACTTTAAATTTATATAGCCTCAGGGTGACTTTTAAAACCTTGACCCTATACAGCCGCCCCCCCCCCCCCCCCCGTGGTGATGTCTGTAATATTTCTCATAGATCCTAATCACTCCCACAATACTACTCATGTTATATTTTGTACTGAGGCTAGACACCATATTATATTTCCACAGAGGCTGAAGCATATGTTCAAGTTACATAAGAGGTCAGAAAATCCCAGCACTCCTGTTAGAGACCAGAAATGTTAACCCCATATATATACTTTTGTTGGATTAGTTAATATTTGTCTACGACACAAATAAAAGAACCTTTTTACGGTTGTGCAATAGTTTCTCTGTGTTCTTGAAAAAATTGGGTAAATTTACAACACTTACATCACACAAAGAAAAGAAAAAAGAAAATAATCTAATTTTGCTTTTAAAAGAGTTAAATATTATCAGATTATTTAACTTCAGCACGCTACTGAATGGTTGAACAATGCAACAACAATAACACCGCTCCAGCACCCACCCACCCCCCCCCCCCCCCAAAATGTAAATGTGCATAGGTCAAACAATTCATTCATTAGACATAAACAATTTTTTTAAAACAAGTGTCCTTAGGCTAGAAAGTTGTTCAGTGTGCTTATCATATTACCATAGTAAGTAAAGGCCATAACATTGTAAATTTGTAACAAACTTGACGAATATTTTGCCTCAAATAGTATTATTTCTGGCACACCAAAAATACAACTGACTGACAATATGTCTGGGAAATTTGGCACCCAAACTTATTTATTTTAAACCTGGCCAGTTCAATAGTGGCTGCTTTTTACAAACTTAGCACTAAAAAAATACAGTTACGCACATTTCTATAAATAACTCACTTGTCCCATAAAACTTTTTTTCACGAATTCCTTATCAATTAATTCTTATACCTTTGCTAACCTGAGAATCAATGATTACACTGATAACAGTAGGAGAATGTCACTGAAATGCCTCATATGTTAACATAATGAAATAACTTTTTATGTCTGTGATGATTCTTGTGGTACAGTCAACTCCACTTAACTGCACATCGGTTAACAGCACACGCCGGATAACTGCACGTAGTCACGCCGGTCCCGTTTTTTCCCCATGCTTTTCAATGGGAACAAACTTCGGATAACTGCACTTCGCTTAAGTGCACATTCCGGATAATAGCACGATAAATTTCTGCATGTGGCACGTTATTCAGTACAATTTTACTCCGGTGAACTGCACAATGTATATTCATTATCAGTTATTGCCAGTCCACTGCTGTAGTGCTTCAAATAGCCGACAATTAAGCCTGTAAATGCGACTTTGTAAATGATTGACATGTAAATGACGCCTTAGGTGGTATATACATGTATATTTGCGCCCACTAGGGAGCAATAGCGTGGGGAAAATCATAGTACAGCATGGGAAACATTGCTTTAAGCCTTTCGGGTTTGAACGATTTCAGACCCAAAAATGGATGGTTGGAAGGATGGAAAATGCGCAACGAAATTCAATTTAAACGACAACACGGCAAAAAAAAACAGGATCTAGACGACTTTGGAGCTGAACGCTTTTTCTGTGGGAGATGACCCATCAATGTCGGACAGCAGTTTTCGAATAACAAGCGATCTATAGAATTTCTTGAAATTCGCTATAACTCCTTGATCCATTGGATGAATCAGTGAAATTGTGTTCCTGAGGAAGGAAAACAAGCTTAACATTTTAGTAAAAAGTTGAAAGAGTTGATTCTAATCATTGCTTATATTTGTTCTTCACATATATTCGTGCCGTGCTGATTTAAAGCTGTACTGTACCATACTTTGGTTAACTGCACAGTATGGTTAACTGCAACGTCTCGTGACGGGCCCGAGGGTGTGCAGTTAACCGGAGTCGACTGTACTTGGTTGCGAACGTTTCACACAACCCTAGTGTTAAAGGCACGTTGTGAACGTTTTCATGCAACCTTGGTGTTCAATGTTCGTTGTGAACGTTTTCACACAACATTAGTGTTAAAGGTCCGTTGTGAACGTTTTCATGCAACCTTAGTGTTAAAGGTTCGTTGTGAACGTTTTCATGCAACCTTAAGTGTTAAAGGTTCGTTGTGAACGTTTTCACACAACATTAGTGTTAAAGGTTCGTTGTAAACGTTTTCATGCAAGTTAAAATTTATTAAGACGTGCTGAGGTCAAGCATACATTCAAGCTTGATTTGGCGACCATCTGCATAGCGTAGCCACCTGGTAAAAGTGACCACAATGTTCACACACACAATCGATTTAATGTAATAAAATTGGCCATTATAAAGCAACTCTGGTTTCATATGTGCTATTTTCAGTCTCCTGGAGTTTCATTTCGTCTCTGTTTTTTCCCCGCCCTATCTGTTGGTACATGTTTTGTAATTATATTTTGTAGATTCTAAGGATTTATACTAAGTCATACACCTACAAAATCAAGAGTCAAAACTCAGCAACCTTCCAATTTGACCGACAATGATTTCACGTACTGTCTATTTATTGTAGGAATAGTGAGAAACGTTGACTTTATCTGTATATAACGCTTAGTGAAGATAGAATTTTCTTGTACAGAAACTAATCTTGTATCGAAAACTTACATTATACATGTGATCAAGAATGATTTACAGGCCCTATCTCTTTCGCTCAAAATTCTTTTCAGGGTACTGAAACTTTAGAGTACCAACTACCAAAGCAACACATTTTGATTGTAGAATGTACCAAACGCCGTTTTTTTGATCTACAAAAGAATTTATAAAAATCACTTTTCATATTAATTTAAACAGTTACTGTTGTTAGGAGAGAGTCCATGTTTGATGACACGTCAGGACGTAACAGTCCCATGTACAAGGGCTAAATTGTCACGAGTGCAGTTGACAATGAATACACAAGTTTGTAAGAGCTGAGAAATGCACAAAACAATGTGAAGTCATACAAATATAATGTTTAGGTTACTAAAATTAATTTTTTAAGGTTTTGACTGGAAAGGTATTTTTAAAAATTAATTAAGGTTACGGACAAACTGATTTTCTTAAAAGGACAGCTGCACAGACGGATCCAGAAATATCATTTAAGAAGGCGTAAACAATTACGAAATTGGTCTGTGGATGAATTCCCTGCTAGGGACTCATGGGCGAAATCCCATAAAGCCCATACAGATTAGATGTCACCACATAACTGTGAAGAAAGCTTACCTAGGAAAAATACATGTTCATTGGAATAAATACCCCCCCAAAATGCTTACATAATTTCATTTTGTTAATAAATACATGGATTAAGAGTTGTGCAACATTACCACTACATGCATACATCGATGGTAATTGTGGACCATTACAAACACATGCATACATCTAGGGTAATTGTCGACCATTACAAACACATGCATACATTGATGGTAATTGTGTACCATTACAAACACATGCATACATCGATGATAATTCTGGACTATTACCAACACATGCATACATCTAGGGTAATTGTCGACCATTACAAACACATGCATACATTGATGGTAATTGTGGACCATTACTTACACATGCGTATATCGATTGTAATTGTGGACCATTACCAACCAATACATGCATACAATGGTTGAAGTTGTACATCACAAGTCTTTATCTTATTTTGCAAACTGTCACAAAGCCCATTTTAGCTTGGTGTATACAAACTGTCACAAAACCTATTTTAACTTTGTGTATGCAAGCTGTCACAATGCCCAATTTAACGTTTTGTATGCAAGCTGTTATAATGCCCAATTTAACTTTTTAACTTTCACAAAGCCCATTTAAACTTAGTACATGTATATGCAATCAACCATAATGCCCATTTTAACTTAATATATGCAATCTGTCATAACGCCCATTTTAACTTAATATATGCAATCTGTCATAATGCCCATTTTAACTTAATATATGCAATCTGTCACAATGCCCATTTTAACTTTGTATATGCAAACTGTCATAATGCCCATTTTAACTTAATATATGCAATATGTCATAATGCCCATTTTAACTTAATATATGCAATCTGTCATAATGCCCATTTTAACTTAATATATGCAATCTGTCATAATGCCCATTTTAACTTAATATATGCAATCTGTCACAATGCCCATTTTAACTTTGTATATGCAATCTGTCATAATGCCCATTTTAACTTAATATATGCAATCTGTCACAATGCCCATTTTAACTTTGTATATGCAATCTGTCATAATGCCCATTTTAACCTAATATATGCAATCTGTCACAAAGCCCATTTTAACTTAATATATGCAATCTGTCATAATGCCCATTTTAACTTAGTACACTAATATGCAATCTGTCACAAAGCCCATTTTAACTTTGTATATGCAAACTGTCAAAGCCAAGTTTCAACTTCAAGTATATTTGTTTGATTAGGATTTTTAACGTAGCTTTAAAAAAAACTCAGTCATATCGCTATGATGTCTGTAGTGAGGCAGTTTATGGTGATGTCTAGCACTGGGGCATCATGCCACAGACATGTAGCATGATGTCCCACCCAGTCACATTTTCCTGACATCAGACCGACCAGTCATTACACTAACCTCATAATGCTTAGCATCAAGTGAGGCAGCTGTTAGTACCAATTGTATAAATCTTTGGTATTACTCGGCCAGTGATAGAACCCATGACCTCCCGCTTCCGCGGTGGACGCTCTTACCACTAGGTCACCGGAGCGGTTAACTTAGTGTATGGAAACTGTTGTAAAGCCTATATTACCTTAGTATCTACAATCTGTCATAATGTCTATATAACTTAGTATATGCAAGCTGTCACAAAGCCTATATTACCTTAGTATCTACAATCTGTCATAATGTCTATATAGCTTAGTATATGCAAGCTGTCACAAAGCCTATATTACCTTAGTATCTACAATCTGTCATAATGTCTATTTAACTTAGTATATGCAAGCTGTCACAAAGCCTATATTACCTTAGTATCTACAATCTGTCTGTCTATATAACTTAGTATATGCAAGCTGTCACAAAGCCTATATTACCTTAGTATCTACAATCTGTCATAATGTCTATTTAACTTAGTATATGCAAGCTGTCACAAAGCCTATATTACCTTAGTATCTACAATCTGTCATAATGTCTATTTAACTCAGTGTATGCAAGCTGTCACAAAGCCTATATTACCTTAGTATCTACAATCTGTCATAATGTCTATTTAACTCAGTGTATGCAAGCTGTCACAAAGCCTATATTACCTTAGTATCTACAATCTGTCATAATGTCTATTTAACTCAGTATATGCAAGCTGTTGTTAAAGCCTATATTACCTTAGTATCTACAATCTGTCATAATGTCTATATAACTCAGTATATGCAAGGTGTTGTAAAGCCTATATTACCTTAGTATCTACAATCTGTCATAATGTCTATATAACTCAGTATATGCAAGCTGTCACAAAGCCTATATTACCTTAGTATCTACAATCTGTCATAATGTCTATTTAACTTAGTATATGCAAGCTGTCACAAAGCCTATATTACCTTAGTATCTACAATCTGTCATAATGTCTATTTAACATAGTATATGCAATGCCTTGCCAAACATTCTATAAACCATTCTGTATATTAAAGAGACGTCATAAGACCCATCAAGAAAGCCACAACATAACTTCTTAGACACAAGAAACACTAAAGTATTGTAAATTAACATTTATTCTTCAAATAAATTCTTTATTTTCAAAATAATTTCTTTTCATATTTTAATGTTAAAAAAGATCATTTGCATAGAATGATAACACGATAAAGCTTCATCACTGATAGACAAAAGTCCCAGTTTTGCTTCAAAATTATACTCAAATGCACCTCTCCCCATCTCTCTCTCTCTCTCTCTCTCTCTCTCTCTCTCTCTCTCTCTCTCAGCCAGATCAACAATTATTCTTCTCTATTTCCCACTCCAATACCAGCTTGGACTAATATATATATATATATATATATATATATATATATATATATATATATATATATTGCATACATACTGCACATTTTAACATAATTAAATAAAGAGTTACTTCCTCATAATGGCACTTTTATTTATCAGCCTCTTCCCTAAATTGATCTAGAGTTTGAGTATCAAGCAACATCAATGTACAATAATATAGCCTCCATGATACTGGCCACCTCCCCAAACCAGACAGCAGTCCAGATTTCTAGTACAACTACTTTTTTTGTCGTAAGAGTATCATTCAAATAAAAAACCTTGTTGATTTGAATTAGCACAATATGACTATGTTTGTCTGATCATTTGTCTAAACAATGCAGAACTTACAGAGTAATCAACATATATTTGGAAGGGTGGCTCAATAAACAAGCCATGTAGTTGGATTAATTGACCATATTTTAGTTAACAAAGGCACAGGTGGTAAACAAAACATGTATATTGACGAAATTGATGCAGCTATGATAAATTTCCGTCATTAGTCATGTGGCCAAAAGGTAACAACTGATTAATTAAAAACTATTCCATACATTCTTCTGATAGGTCACACTACAGTAGTGTTTCGATCAAAATCGGAAAAGATCGGACAGTTGGTGCCAAACAAATGGTGATAACAAAAGTAGTGCGGCCCTTGGACCATTGCAAGTGCCCATATGCGGCCCTCTGGGTAGTTTGAATTTGATACGCCTGCCTTAAGTCACTGTTAGCACTTCACCAAATGATACTTCCATAAATGTTATTGACTGTTCCATTTCTATCGCTTAACAACACTTCACTATCTTCTTTATAAATGATAAACAGTGCTAGTACATTAGCATCATATCATAAGACTGAAATCACATGCTAAAGAAAATTGCCAGGGTTAAAATTGCCTTTTTGTTAAAAATTATAATAATCCAGGAATGAAAGTTGAAATATTTTGTATCAAAACTATTATAAATTGGTAGCATGCAAAGCTTATCCCAAACCAATTCAGTAAGAAATGTTATGGTATGCACAGAATAGGGGATTATTTCCAGAAACGTTTTACAATATGTCATCAGGAGAATGGCGGAAAAGAGATGGTCCAAGAATAGGAATCAATACAATTAGAAAAGACCATTTGATGTATTTACTTTACTTTCATTAAAAGAATCAAAGAGCGATTCGGACATTTAATGAGCAATGCATCAGATTTAGAGGAAAAAAGAATAAGCCTTAACAATTTTGTGGGTATCACTTTTAGCACACTGAATATTTTTGGCAGAACTTGGTGTCTCTTAATCGTACAAGGTTGCATCCAGACTGAAACACTGATGTAGTCAATACTTATCTATTCTGAAATAAAACACGAAAACTTGTTAAGAGTACAAATATAAATACAAATTAGACAGTAACATCAACCATTCACAATGTCTAAGCCACCATCTAGAACTGACATTGAAAGAAAAGATTAAACCTATCCATAAAACAGGATTTTGGTCATGACATCAGTGGGTGGCTATTTTTTTTTATAGTAACCTATCACATACACAAATACAAGAGAGACAGTCATCTGTTAATTTTCACAAACCTCCATCGATTGGTCAATGAATGAATCTACCTAAGATTTGAGTCACAGTAGCTGCCAGTTTGGGAAAGTTCAAATTTAATATGTTCACAGCCTTGGGAAAGTTCAAATTTAATATGTTCACAACTTTGCAATAGTGAGATGCTTTTTAAAGACAAGAATTATTTTTCAACTGTACATGCATTGAAGATGACATAAATACCAAATCCTTAGGATTTGAATTTTTAAGTTTTTAAAATATTTTTAAAGAATCGTTTTACTTAGGTCAATACATACATTACATACAGACAGAAAAATAAAACAATAAAAGAACAATATTTACAAGACTTTTGTTGTAGAATTTTTTGAAAATATTCCTAAAATGGAAACATTTAGACCTGAAATGCTTGATAAATCATCATCTTTGCTAGCATTGGATTAACTGATTAAGAATGTCACATCCATTTATGGGGATTAAATGGCTTATTATTTACACACCAGTATAAATGCATTTAATACAACAAATTCTTGTCATATTAAACTCTTATGTTGTTCCTAGCATATTTTAGGAATGTACTGCAACAGGTACCCCACCCCCAAGGTGGTACCTCACAATCTCAAGGGTACACCCTGCCTTCTCTGGGGGCTGACCTGTCAAAAATTTCTATATACAGGTGGAAACATTCCACATGAGCGTTTTGGGCAACAAATTGGCATTATTTAACTTTATTTTGCATTAGCATTGAAAATATCATTTCAGATGCACTAATTAAATTCCAAAAATTGTCCACTCCAAAAGAGGGTGTGCCCGCAAATGAAAATCACTGAAAATGAATGACAACAAACCTAGTAAACAAGCAATTAAAAACTCAGATGTAAGCACACAAACTTTGAGATTTTCTTTGACTTTCTCTTTGGAAAGCATGAGAAAAAAAAGATGAAATATTTGGGTGTTGTCAAAAGGAATCAGTTTTTGATATTTCATTATTAATTATGAGTCACAGAATTACAGCTGCATGTTCACTCGCTGCTCTAGACTTTTCAATTCTTGTTGAATGGCTGCAGGAAGATCGCTGCCAACCTGCTCATCAAAGTATTTCTGAATATCTTTCACTTCATGTTGCCAGAACTCCTTTTGAAGGGAAAAGAGAGCATTCATGTCAACTTTTTCTTCAAGATTTTCTAATTTTAAGGCATTCTGTTTTGGTACCATACCAATTGGTGTTTTCTCTGCACAGTCTTCTCCATTCAACCTACGGAAGATCCAGTCTAATACACGGGAATTTTCACCAAACCCAGGCCATAAGAATTTTCCATCCTTACTCTTGCGAAACCAATTAACATGGTAGATTCTGGGCAGTTTCAGACCTGGTCTGTCCTGGAAACTCAACCAGTGCTGGAGGTACTGACCAAAGTTGTAACCAAAGAATGGTCTCATTGCAAATGGGTCATGCATTAATACTTTCCCTAGAAGGAAAGAACAAATACTGTTATGTTTTGTTATTTTGAGTTAAAACAATTTGAACATTCCAGACTTCTTAAAAATTTTCATCACATGTGGAATAGGGAAGCAACTAAATTAAAATTAATGTATCCAATATAAAAAACCATTAAGCAAAAAGTGAATTCCTTTGACAATTTGTCTCAGTACATTAATGTTTTTGTTACATAGAAACATACCACACTGCACATAACAGATGCAGCTAGCAACCTAATCAAGTGGGAAGTGAAATCTGAGGCAGATTAAGTTACTCTAGAGTAATGTTAAAATAGAATAGAATCAGAAACCATATTTCAAATTGGAAAAATATTAAATAATCCTACAATTTGAGTATTTTTCAATATAATGACTGCTATAATAGACCATATTGTTAATTTTGAAAAAGTTTATTCTGTAAAATGATTAAGTTGTATAAAGATTTTCCATGGATTATGGTATGAAAATGTCAGCTGTCAAAACATTAATCAGTAAGGCCGTTAGATCAAAAACCTTAAGTTTTATGTATAAGTAAAGACCCTTCACAGCAATGCAATCATTGTCTCATAAATAATGCAATGCAGTCCTACCAAGTATAGTTTTTCACATTAATAATAGTTTACATATGTAATCGTCATTAAAAAAAATCCACAGTATTAGAGTATCTTCCACTAATTATAATCAAAAGGATGATTTAAGGTTTAGGACAGATTCCAAGAGAGAAACTGTCATTGTGAAAATGTCGACTTTATATACCACCATGTATGTTAAAAGGACCAAGTCTAATTTACCTTTATACACAGGTAGTGCTAATACACAGGTGGTCCCTAGAAGCATCATTCAGTTCAATTCATGTTTTGAAATCAAAAAGATGTTGTTAAGAGTTCACAAACTAAAAAATATAAACTTCGTTTTAAAATTTCATATTAAGTATCACAGTTGATGTAATTAAATCATAATACACAAGAAAAGGGGCAGAAATTTATATGGTATTACCTTTGTGTTCTGCTGCAGCTGTTGCCTCTGATCTCATGCTAGCCCCTACAAACACACCATGTTGCCAATTAAAAGCTTCATACACAAGGGGAACACCTTCTGGACGACGTCCACCAAAGATGATGGCTTCAATGGGTACTCCTTCTGGACTCTCCCAATCAGGGTCCAAGATGGGACACTGATCAGCAGGGGTACAAAACCTATGTGGGATATAAATAAATAAATAAATATATAAATAAATAAATAAATAAATAAATAAGCATTATCCGGCTTTACATCAGTTATGCTTACCGTATATACACGCTTATAAGTCGAGTGTAACTTTAAAGTGCACAGACCTAAATCTGCCACTGCAAAATGCAGATCTGATTCTTGACAGTTTTTGTTAGCAGGATTGTAAACAGTAATTAGCACTGATCTGCAACTGCATTATGTGACAACAGATTCAAGGACTATGTTGTTGGCAAATGGATTCAAGGACTATGTTGTTGGCAAATGGATTCAAGGACTATGTTGTTGGCAAATGGATTCAAGGACTATGTTGTTGGCAAATGGATTCAAGGACTATGTTGTTGACAAATGGATTCAAGGACTATGTTGTTGGCAAATGGATTCAAGGACTATGTTGTTGACAACAGATTCAAGGACTATGTTGTTGACAACAGATTCAAGGACTATGTTGTTGACAACAGATTCAAGGACTATGTTGTTGACAACAGATTCAAGGACTATGTTGTTGACAACAGATTCAAGGACTATGTTGTTGACAACAGATTCAAGGACTATGTTGTTGGCAAATGGATTCAAGGACTATGTTGTTGGCAAATAGATTAAACTTAAAGGCATGCATATACAGTAGTCTATGAATTTATGTAGTGCGTTCAATTTGAAAAATGTATTTTAAATTTCTACATGAACTGAAACATATACCATTAAAGAAACTACTTGCTCTTTAAACATACATTGTCAGTATGTTTCTTAATTGCTTGCTGAAATCAACCTAATCTCTTCAAATTCAATAAATGATATCCTTTCACCAATTTTACTTTTGTTTTTGTTTTTGTTTTTAGTTTTTAATTGATAAATAAGCATGGTGTCTTGATACTCAAGCAGGTTTGTGAAAGTGAGATGAGGACTGGACAGTCAGTTAAACTGTTTTTACATGACCTAGCTTCCTAATTAGTTAACCTGTTTTCACACGATCTAGCTACCTAACTAGTTAAACTGTTTTCACACGACCTAGCTTCCTAATTAGTTAATTTAATTAGTTAAACTGTTTTCAGATGATCTAGCTTTCTAGTCAGTGAAACTGCTTTCAGATGATCAAGCTTTCTAGTTGGTTAAACTGTTTTCACATGATCTGGCTTCCTAATTAGTTAAAACTGTTTTCACATTTCTAAGCTTTCTAGTTAGTGAAACTGTTTTCAGATGATCTAGCTTTCTAATTAGTTAAACTGTTTTCACATGATCTAGCTTCCTAATTAGTTAAACTGTTTTCAGATGATCAAGCATTCTAGTCAGTTAAACTGTTTTCACACGATCTGGCTTTCTAATTAGTTAAAACTGTTTTCACATTTCTAAGCTTCCTAGCTAGTGAAACTATTTTCACATGATTCGGCTTCCTAATTAGTTAAACTGTTTTCACATCATCTAGCTCTCTAGTCAGTTAAACTGTTTTCACATCATCTAGCTACCTAATTAGTTCACACTGTTTTCACATGATTTGGCTTCCTAATTAGTTAAAACTGTTTTCACATGATTTGGCTTCCTAATTAGTTAAACTGTTTTCACATGATCTAGCTTCCTAATTAAACTGTTTTCACATGATTTGACTTCCTAATTAGTTAAAACTGTTTTCACATGATCTTGCTTACTAATTAGTTAAAACTGTTTTCACATGATCTTGCTTCCTAGCTGGGCCCTGAATGGCTGAGTGCTCTAAATTGCTCAATGTTACCAATAACTGCCATCTCATCTCTGTCTGTATGTGTTCAAGTCTCAGGCTCGAGTTTGACATGAACCAGCTTTCCTAGTTAATCAAACTAGCTTCTTTCATATGTTCATTACTATTAAATCTATCTTGAAAATAAATAATATCTTACAAAAATGGTTTCTAGGTGACATCATATCCTTATTGCCATAAACAGCCAAAGCTGTTGCCAATGTATATTGTATATTTGTTGTCCACCATTCTTGTTCATTATTTCATATCTAGAAAACTTAGAATTCAGTAGAGATAACTGCAGTAATTTTAAAAAATCTTAAAATTCCATAAGAATAAATAAAATTTATACTTTCTGTCAACCAACATTAGTGAAAATTTGCGACAGAACTTTATCTAGCCAATCAAACAAAATGCGTACATCAAGTTCTAAACTTATTTTTAAAAAACCGACACATTGCTGCATTAATGTTTAAATCTAATCGATATTCTATCATATATCATCAATACATACATAAGTCATATATCATCAATACATACATAAGTCATATATCATCAATACATACATAAGTCATATATCATCAATACATACATAAGCCGAGTCCAAACAGCACAGACCCACATCTTCTATCAACAAAATATGCCAGCAGATCTAGGTTTATGCAATTTGTTAGAAGTGATTAGTAGAACCACAGACCCTGACCTACCATTGTATTATGTCAGCGATATCAAACTCAAACCACCCAGAGGGCTGCACGAGGACATTTTTGAGGTCCACACCACCTTTGATATCTCTGATGACACTTTGTAATGCCAATCATTTTGTAGGTCACAGGATATGGTTTGGCATGCAGCCCGTGGGCCATGTGTTTAAGACCCCTGAATTATATGATGGTCTATGTTGTTTGCAGTTGACTTCAAAGTGAGTCGACAAGGTATTTCTATTAACCAGAGACAGAAACATGCCTTCTTACACTCTACAGCAAGAATGATTATTAGTTAATCGTAAGTTACCTCGAGTTTGGATGAGCAGCAGATTTCTCCATTTCATGGTTCCAGTTGTCTACTCCCAACCATGATGTTATGCTGACATTGTTGGGTATTTCCCCTTCAAGTCCCTCCCAGAAAACCCCTCCATCGCTTGTCTCTGCAACATTTGTGAAGATTGTGTTCTTTTCGATGGTTTTCATGGCATTAAAATTTGTCTTCCTGGAGGTTCCTAAAAGTAGAAAGCATGTTCAGATAATGCTTGCTACTTGTCCTTTTTGCATATCTAAAGAAACAGAAGGCATATTTGATTCTCTTCAATTATTTAAAAACATCTGAAATATCACTAACATCTGGAACATGCATTGCATAGAGATTAAAACAAAAAGTGTTTATTTACTTTATTGGTTTTTAAAAAAACAAAACACTTAAATCTAATGAAACTTGTTATTTATTTGAACAATTTTATTAAATAGAATCTCACCTGGTGCAACTCCAAAAAAACCAGCTTCTGGGTTGATTGCACGCAGTGTGCCATTTTTATCAAATCTCATCCATGCAATGTCATCACCAACACATGTAACCTTGTACCCTGGAAATGTTGGACTCATCATTGCTAGATTAGTCTTGCCACAGGCACTAGGGAAAGCGGCAGCTATGTATTTCTTTTTACCCTGAGGATTTTCAATGCCCATAATCTGGAAATAAAGGAAATTTTATTGGAAAAATCATAAATAAATCTTTAAACAAGATGACTAATTTAAATGCAATAAACAAAATATTTGGAACAAAACAAGATCCAGCTTGCCAAATCATTTCTCCATAACTAACTGGTAGTTTGCTCATCTTTTACATATTTGGCATGTAAATTTATCTACGATACGATCAAAATAATGTTTTTAAAAGTTTTATTAATAACTTCTAATGACATTACAACAATGGAATTTTAATTCTTACCAGCATATGTTCTGCAAGCCATCCTTCTCTTCGTGCAAGGATTGAACCAAGTCGCAGAGCAAAACACTTTTTGCCAAGAAGAGAGTTGCCCCCATATCCACTGCCAAAGGAGCAGATTTCATTTCTCTCTGGCATGTGAGCAATAATTGTCTGTGCAGGATTGCATGGCCAGTTATGTTTCAGTTCAGCTTTAAAAAAAAAAAATCACCGTGAGCATGAAATGTTTTAAAAGCTATAGAAATGTTTGGTTACAAAATTGATGAAATGTTTTAATATCGAAGTACCAAATGTGTACAACAATACATTAAAAAGGAAGAATGCAGTGATATACTTTATATTCTAAACTGTATTTTCACCGACTACCTCTTCAGACTCATTTTTAAACTTCAAGTTAGGAGTGAAATTTTGTATTAAATGAATCTACGACCAGGATGTTTTTATCAATAGATCATTGTTTTTTACTCAAATACATGTTAAATTACATACTGTTAGATTCAATGTATGAAATTTAGATGGGTTAAAGTCTGTTCAGTTATTATACAGTTTCTAGATAATACATATAATGACATCTGACAGATTACTAAATTCAGTAACAAAGCCTTACTTGTCAGGGGCAGAGGTCGTCCAACAGAATGCAAGCATTTAATAAAATCTCCATCTTTTAAACTATCCAGGACCTTTGACCCCATCCGTGTCATGATCCTCATGCTCGCAACAACATAAGCTGAATCAGTAAGCTGAATTCCTGTCTTTGACAGCGGAGACCCTATAGGGCCCATACTGAATGGAATCACATACATTGTTCTACCTAAAAAAAGAAAATGAGGAGTATAGCTACGTATACACCTGTTTTTAAAGATAAGAAACAGTCTAGATTTCCCAGATTTATTTCAAGTATAAATGCCAACATATGCTACAGTTATTTTATGTTATTGTGGATGTACAAGAATACTTACAGAAAAAGAATATGATATTTTCTTTGAGTTATCTTTCCAACCATTATAAAATCCCTAATAAAACAAATACTAATTTTCCACCATTATCATAGTTTTATCATATAAATTTATAATAAAAGAAGCAGTACTTGATTTAAAGAAGAAATCCGAGAAATATTTAAGAAAAACTGGTTTTAAATTACCTTTCATACAACCTGGAAATCGTGCATTCAGCTTGTTTTCCATGTCATCAACTGACATCCATTGTGCAAGCTGATTTACTGTCCCTTCTTTCTGGTCAGGAACCACATCATTCTTGTCTTCTGTTGCAATGAATGTAAGCTTTTCAACTCTAGCCACATCTCCTGGGTCTGTTATGGCAAGCCAACTAAAATATAAAATGCAAAAAAGATAATAGATCTTGTACAAAGAAAAGGTGTAAAATTGGAAATGTGTGTAATGCAGAGCATAGTAGTCAGGTTATCATATACTTGTACATGTCCAAAAGCACATACGCTCATAAAGTGTGCTTACTTTATCCTCAGGAAGTAATGCTAATATTTTATCAAACATACCGAACTTAATGAGGAAAAAAAGCCAGAGCAGTAGTGTGCATTACAAAGCATAAAATAACAAGTCAATGCGAGAAAGTTTTTAGTATTGTGCATTACAAAGCATAAAATAACAGGTCAATGCGAGAAAGTTTTCAGTGATGATTATCGTACATTCAAAAAAAAAGTCATGTAATTCAATTTGACCTAAATGCAAAACCTTGCCTATGTGTTGATGTCAGGCATATGGTAAAAAAGACCTCCAGAAAGCCAACTAGCAAACAATCTTGCCAATAATTCGTTTCATTAGCAGTATTCAGCAGCCATTAAAATATTTTTGTTACAGATTACACACTACCTTTGATATGCTTGATGCCAAAACATGTCTTCATAGCACAGATAATGTGTAACAGATCTACCTTTGATATGCTTGATGCCAAAACATGTCTTCATAGCACAGATAATGTGTAACAGATCTACCTTTGATATGCTTGATGCCAAAACATGTCTTCATAGCACAGATAATGTGTAACAGATCTACCTTTGATATGCTTGATGCCAAAACATGTCTTCATAGCACAGATAATGTGTAACAGATCTACCTTTGATATGCTTGATGCCAAAACATGTCTTCATAGCACAGATAATGTGTAACAGATCTACCTTTGATATGCTTGATGCCAAAACATGTCTTCATAGCACAGATAATGTGTAACAGATCTACCTTTGATATGCTTGATGCCAAAACATGTCTTCATAGCACAGATAATGTGTAACAGATCTACCTTTGATATGCTTGATGCCAAAACATGTCTTCATAGCACAGATAATTTGTAACAGAACCACATTATACCTTTGATATGAGCTGTAAATATCATTAAACTTGCATAACTAAATTGATTTAAGCTACTTAAAAAGACAATGGATCCAATAAACTGATTAAATTTGTACAAGTATGATATCAGCACTTTAATCATCACTACTAGTTTTATAAAACTGACTTGCCAGTTTTCATATTTAGGCAAGGGCTTGATGATGCCATCTCTCTGCAACATGTACACCAGCAATTCATTCTCTCTTTCTGATCCATCGCATATGTGAATATTGTCAGGGTGGCACAACTGTACATTTTCATCCACAAATCTGCGCACTTTTGATGGTAGCTGATTGAGATTCCCATATAAAACTGACAGCTGTCTCCGATGAGGTTCATTCACAATTATTGTAGAGGACCTTACACCAGCTGCTGCAACTTCCTTCAGTAAAGAAGAGGCATACCTACAAAATAAAAATGTCTTTGACCATGGCATATTTGTTAATTCAAATTAATTATTCATAACAGTCTTAACAGAGTACTGCATGGTCTGAACAAAAATAAAAAATGGACATGGATGATTACCATATGGACAATCTGGTTACCCTACCAAAATCAGCTAGTTTTCATTCGAGGAATTCCTAAAAGCAATTCCTATTTATATATATAAAAAAACAAGTACTCGATTACAATTTTGTCGCCAAATTTTTAATTATTCATGTAAATAAATTATATTAAAATTGTATCATTTAATTAGAACCAATATGTATTTATCATCATAGCAAGCCAGCCCCCAAAGTGAACTCGTATTGTAACGTGCATCAGCTATCCAGATGAAAAACTGTTGCTTCCAGATTTTATATATCAGGTTCCATGTATGATCTACTCCAGAGTACTGCAGTAAGCAATATAAATTTCAGAACCCAAAAAGTAACAAAAATGAAAGAAAAATAGATTGTCTTAATACAATTCATGACTTTGATAGTCATTAAAAGGATTCCATGCAACATTAAAATACTTCTCTTTCACAGAACTCCGTACACAAAATATGCAAAAGATGTTTGTGATACAATCCAATATTAATGTTGTTTGCATATTCTTCCACTTCAATTCTGAGAAAAACTTGGTCAGTACATGCAGGTCTGAAGCTAGTTAATGCAATTAAACTGAATTATGACATATTAATTGCAATTCAAAGACAGCTACTGGTATATATGTGCTATAAAAAGCACTATTTTGAAGGTGCTCCTTATGATGTGGAGTGATTTTAAAACATGTAAAATATGTCAATCAGACTGTCAAAAAAATGGATACTGCATATAAATTATTAAATGGCTGGATGATGAGGTGATGTAATGTGTCCTCATGATATTATGCCATATTTCACATAAACAATTTAAATTTAATTGTCTCTTTGAGACATGATTTCTACATCAGTGTCTAATTGGCTGTTCGCACCTCTAATATAGGCAATTTAACTAGCTGATGGAGACATGCCTTTTATATCTATTTTAATGTCTGATTGAGATATGTCTCCTACATCAGTGTTTAACTGACTGACTAAAACATGCCTCCAAAGTCCATGTATTTGGGAATCAGTGTAATAACATACTGATACTGCCTCCAATCATGGCATATTGCTTTGTTTACGGTTTACATTACCTAAAAGAGATGGAAAAGCTATGAAAGGAACCATACTTCAAGTTTGTTTGAGAACTACTTTTCATTAACATAGAATTTATTATCTTTTCAGAAACATTCTAAAGTTTGGTATAAAATAGAATTAGAATGAAATTGTTTAATGTGTTCATATGGTATCCGATGTTTCTCTATCTAATTCATGTTATACTTCTGTTTACTCATTAGTGTAAATCAAAATATTCAAAACACTGACGGCAGATAATTATCTGAAACATCCAAGGAAATATTGTGGTGATTTGCTTTCATAAAACTACGCAAGTACATCCAAGGGAGAAAACTAGAATAAAATCATTAAACCTAAATGTGAGGTTATCTCCCTTGATATGAAATTTATACGAAGGGTCATGGGATGCTTTATTTTTTAACAAGACTGTTGTTACATGTACTATTAGTAACAAAACCAATGCTTGGTAAAAGTGAGTACTATATCATAGACACAGGAGTGAAACTGATCAAAGCCAAATATGGCAAACATGACTCTGTATCATACATCAGCAAATTCAAAACTACTGGGTGATAGGAAGTTTAAATTTTTTGGCATGTTTGACTCTGCCATGCAGGCATAAGCTCTTTTGTGTACATTACCACCCAGCTTGAATAACAGGCAAATTCACTGAATCACATTAATCAAACTAAAGTCATAATAATTAAAACAGAATTTTCTTTTAAAATGATGATCTAATAGATATCAATACTTGGACATGTTCTGATGGCCTTTCAATTGACCAATTAAATTTTAACTTTCACATCCATGAATTTGAAAGACTTCAATTGTAACACCCCATTTCTATTAGTAACTTAAAATGCAATGCTTATTCTGATAGATTATCAAAAATATGTGGACTACGAATACCAAGGTCAGCAAAATATGAACATTTTATTTTGTATCTGTCAGATCTACTTATTTTGTGTAATTCTCAATTTGAATCATCTGGATCCTAAATCACACCTTAAATTGTATTGACTCCACCTGGCTGTAACTTGGCTTATCGTTGTAATATTACCTTGACACGGTATCTATTGATTAGGCAATCATTCCACCATACAATGATAAGATTAATAAAGATGCTCCACAGAGCAGGGAATATCCAATTTTAAGAAAGATAAAAAAGACAAGACACTCTAGATATATATCTGTAAAACATCTGAGAATTAATACATGTCTATATTTGCTTGAGTCAGGATAACTCAGTTATTAACTGCAAGAAACAGATCCCGATCCATCAAGCCTAGTACATAATGTGCCAACCAATCAAGGTTTCATAAATTCAAATAATTACTCATAACAAACCGTTGCTGGTCAAGATCTGCCAGTGCATTATGTGATAGCAGATTTTGGTCAATGCATTTGTCACTTAAACCTATCTTAGTACTGAGTATAAACAGTACCCGTATATTGAAATTAAAGTTTTACTCTAAAACATTATCGACATACACTGTATATGAATTCATTCCAATAAACATAACTTTACATATAATGTACCCAAAAATGCTAATTCAATCTCGTACATCTGTTTACTAAAGATGCTGTTGTTTCCGAAACAAACATGGTTGGCTTGGACTGCCAGGCAATGGATTAGTATACCATTGATAGTAACACATGGTTATTTCAGAATTGCTTTATGATCAAATGTAGGTTATCACTTATGGATTCACATGCTGATCAATCTAGTTCAAGGTCGTATTCTCTCTTTGTCTGATCAAAGGCTACAAACGAAACTAAAGCACCCATCAAACTACTGCATGATCAAATTAAAGTCAGGGATAACTAGATTTTGCCCTGCCGACCCATCTATCGTATCCAACCCATTGGAAACGACCATACACGGCGTTTATATACGTACTTTCAACTGTGTCAACATTAACGAACAAAATTTTCTACGCAGAATTTTCTAGTTAGTATTTGTTGATGTTGGAAATGATATTGGGTGGTGTGGAGTCCAAATGTAAGACGAATCTCAATTTTTGTTTTTTTTCGGTCTTCGTCTTGCTTCAATTATAACACGCTACAGTACACGCCGCCGTTTTTTAGGCGGTAATACGGCGACCTAAACAAAACAAACTCAAATATTAAAGGGGCCCTGGGGGTGTATTACATTGTTGGAGTTAGAGGTGGAGTGAGATAATAAAAGGTTTGAAATCAGATGAAACAAAAGCCTGAATTTTAAATAATACCTTCAAATACAAAACGCCAATATTTAAGTGAAAATTTAAATGTAGTGCAACTTCCCCATTTGAATGTTCAAAGTCATTAAAATCATCGTAACAAAAACCAAGTGTCTAGTTTCCAAGAGTACATTCATAATTACTTTCCGTGAATCTCAGGAAAATGACGGAGTAAATTTTAAGCTGTAAAGCAAACGATCAAAATTTTAGTAAGATATTTAGTACGTTTGTACAAAATGCACTTTAAAGTTTAATTACTATATACAACTATTCTCACACACGCACGCGCACATGAATATCGCCAATACTTATTATTTGTAATCCCATTCCTTCAATTTTTTATATGAAAATGTAAATTGTTAAAATACGTTTTAAATATTTTTTTGTAAAAAAAGAAACATTTTTCATGCACTTTCGTACTAGTAGCCATCGAGCGCTGAGCCAACGTGGAATCGTCGTTGTGCTGTTTAGGGCGGAAGTTAGTCTGGATACTGGATAGGTTATTGCTGTGCGATTACACCGATCAGCTGTTTTACATGTATAGACTAGAAATCTTCCGTGCTGTTAAGCCACGTACGTGTAAAGCATAAGAAAATCCAGAGTAGTTAACACTTCAATGGAACTGTTTTCAGTTTAGATTTATAAAATAAAACATGCAAAAGTAATTAGACAAAAGATTATATACCTTAGCACTCGAGTCAGGCCCACCATGGTTGCTGTCGCTTTGGTCAGCTCAAGTCACACAAACATGTGACCTAGCGTATGAATGGAAATTTAACAAGGGACTATTTTCTCGCTAGGGGACATAAAAAAAAAAAAAAAATTAAAAAAAAATATGTAGGATACGAGAAATATCGTGTGTGTGAATGTATTAAGATGTGCAAGTGTTGCTAGAAAGTCTCATTCATATAATTAAATAGTTACGGACGGCGTAGCCACAACATTTTTGTTTTTTGTTGTATTGCTGATAGGGGTGGGAAAATAACGAATAGTTCTCATTAGAGTCTGAAAATGTTTAACGCATTGCTTAAAAATGTATGCCCAGGTTTTACGTTCCTTTTCAAGAAAGTTATTTTAAAAACTGTTAATTGTAAAAATAACTGGGAGGTACCAGACGTGGTAAGGACACCCCACCCCCGTTAATTAATGTATTTATTATTATTATTATTATTATTATTATTATTATTATTATTATTATTATTATTATTATTATTCTTTGTTGTTGTTGTTGTTCCAGCAAAAAGGGGTATAGAATCTTTAGCAAATACGTCTTTACAATTATTTACTCTGGAATTATCGAGTACAAAATCACAAAGTAATTTACAACTCCGATTTAATGATGAGTAGTGTATCTTAATTGCCGCTTTGACGGACAACATAGCAATCACTTGTCCATCCGTACACCCATCCATCCACACAACTAATCAAGCTGGACATCAATGTTTTTTTTTTAATGCAGTCAGTTTCTCAGGTACAGTTGACAGGTTTCTTATTTTAAACTGAACAAAAAAGCCTAGGCTGACATCATCGTAGATTTCATCATACCCTCAGAAATGCACTGGGAAAGGGTCAAAACTAAACTTTTCTAGATCCGGAGACACGGAACAATATAAATCAATGCAATGAACGTGCGAGCCCACTTTCATGTATTGCATCAGACAGCTGCGTGTATTGATTCCACTTTAAAAGGAATGCAATAAAATGCACCAAAAGGCATCGACCGTCAAAAAACGTACTTACATTCCTATCGAAAACTCAATGACTATACAACTAAATGTGTGTTGTAAAGAGATCTATGCATGTGGTCAGAAAATATCAAGCAGAAATTCAATGAAAAATGAATTTGTGACACATTTCATGCAATAATGGTCTGGTTTGGCTCTTTGTATCATTGTTTTCTATGTTTATCACACACACACACACACACACACACACACACACACACACACACACATTGTATTACAAGCGCGTGCCAGTCATCTTTGCTAAGAGAATACAGTAGAGTGTGTAGATAAGACAATGGAACCAAACACAAAAATTTCCATCCAGTGAAATGTCGCGGGTTTAAATGCATACAAATTGTACAAAGAGCTGCCTAGATCGGCGTTCTGCATTAATATTTTAAGGTTAAGACTGTTCGGTGTAGAGATAATGTGACTGCGTGGGACGTCATGATGCATGTCTATGGCATGATGCCCTAGTGCTAGACATGATGCCCCAGTGCTAGACTTCACTATTAACCACCACACTGCATACATCGTTGCGATATGACTGAAAAATTGTTAAAGCTACTTTAAAATCCCAAATCACACACGCACACACGACTGTGTAACGTTTGAAATATTGTCCTTTTCAAGAACTTTTTTTTCTGACATTGAAAACTAGTCACGTTCTGGGTGTCTCTTTCACGTGGCATTAGCGCATTTCCAACAATTTCTATAAAATATTAAACCAGATCGTATTAAAATATAACCCAACTGCTTATTGTAACATCCTTTTTTATATAAAGAATTGATAAAGTTAAAAATTATTTCAATACAAGCAACATCATTACATTTCTGAATGGCTACAAACTATATAATAAGAAAAAATTAATTCATCTGTTACAGATGCAAATGGAACAAAGTGACCTACTAAAACCTATCTGCTCAATTGATGACAACACAATTTAACTCAATGTTTCACTTTCATTACAGTGGTTCAGTGTATTTTATCCTACAAAATCAAAATTAATTGGATCGCTGCATATTTATATATTTAAAGAATATAAAGATATAAATCTTAATAAAGAAATGAATACGTAGCGCAGTGTACAAAATTTGTACTGTTACGTGGTGTGTCAGGTGCATGGAAACATTGATATATACATGTTTTACATGTCAGGAAAGTATAAGCAAGTCAGAACTTGCAGTAAATTATGTAATAAAAACGGTTATAGGTAGTAAATCAATAAAGGTAATGTGTTTTCCGTCTATTATTCAGGTCGAGATTTTAAGAATGTCAAGAAATGATCAAGGATGTGTGGAGGTGTGTGCTTCTCCTGCAATCCGATTAGTTCAAAAAGTGAACAATGACGCGACCTAGCACGACAGCTGGTGAGTAATTGCAATCAGCTGGTCCGCCTCACAAGCATGCAAACTTCATTTGGGATAAACAAATATATCGGATTTCTATTCGAAGAACTGGATACCGACTAACCCGTGGCTAAAATTAGCCCTGACAATAAGATTGCTGTCTATAGCTGAAGCAACCTTTATTTACGACATAACCTAGTAACTATTGCAAAGCAAATACGTATCGACTAACCTATGGCCAATGGCGGTGCTATAAGCAAGGCCATGATGTTAATAACTTATATCAGGCTGCTTAATATGTGTCAATACGTGAATAATATTTTTACAACCTTGACTAAAAATAGGAATTATATAATAACGTTTGGCCAAACTATCCCACAACTACAGCATTGATTTTTTAAAATTATGTTTCGTGTTCTTTGTTTTGCTAGTGTTTTTTTGTGGGAGGGGAAGGGTAAGGAGGGGGGGGGGGCATATAAATAAGTCTGAAAAGGTTCATATATTTTGATATACTATTAAATATTTTCTTATGCGAGGGTTGGTTGGGCTTTCGGAAAATTTCTGAAAGCTCCACTGGGTACCGTACCCATTAATGGATGCCCAAATACCGCGGAGTGTTATTGCAATTTGAAAAATCTGGATACTTTCATACTTTTTCGTACATGCTGTCTATCATTGGCAGTATGATATTCTTAATGAAAAACCTTCATGATGTAGATACATGACTGCCTCTAGAATTGCGGCAAAAAGATGACGCTCGTCTTTTTATATACATTATTTACTGCAGTATGCAGATATAAGGATCACAATAAATTCGAACATTTTATCTCAAACAAATTAAGCAAATGTACATAAATAAAAAACAAACTGTACAGTGATTTCTCGTGATTAAAATTTTTGTTATTGTTAGTTTCCGTAATTTATTGCAATCATTTATAGGATGCTTATTCTTCATGATTATTTCATTTGACGTGTCATACATCCTATCAATATTGGAGAATCAGACACTAAACATTACAACTGCGTTACCTATTTCATTTTAAATGGAAAGATGTACTTATTTCATAATTCTAGCGGTGCCAGGTTGTTTAGTTGCAAGAAAGCTTAATATTTTGTTAATCATATATTATTACTCAAGTGTTTTTGGACAGTATGACAATATGCATTGCCAATTGTAAACTTCCCAATGAGAGACAGTCTACCCAGAATCGACAAGATCTGAGAGCCCTGTGACCTAATTATTTTATTTAACAATGAATTAAACAATCCGCACCGACACGACCGGAAAAACGTGAGGATTTATGCATACTAAATGTACTAATCTCTCAATCATTGGACGTCAATTGTCCTGGAAAGACGGAAAATAGAAGAGGTACATTCCGATGACAATCGTTTGATACCGTTCAGATCATGGCAGTGTATTTCTACATCTAAACTATCATTATTATACATGCGAAAATTTTATTCATACTTTGTACATGTAAGTAGTTGCAAATAAATAGACAGTCGTAAAGCTAGTAACCATTACATACACGCGCACTTGACATTTCAAAATTTGGTAACTAATTAATGCTTAGAAAGCAACTATTTGTAACATATACATATTAAAATGAATTACAGTGATTAGATACTAAAAGAAAGCAACTATGTATAGCCTAAACATATTAAAATGAATAAATACTAAAAGAAAGCAGACATTATGACAGGAAAACGTTGGTCGCACATCGCATTAACAAAACAAATTCCCAAAGTATTCTCCGTAAGTAATTATGGTTGTTCAAAAATGTAGATTTTACATATTGTTAAAGAACTTTCAATTTATTTTATTTTGGTCTATGATTGTTGGGTTTGTAGAGTATACATTTTGGTTTTATTTCTCCAAAAGACTACCAATTCCACTTGGTCATTTTCAGTTTAATTGGGAGGAAAAAAAGAAAAACATAAAAGTAGCTATTAAATATTTTACTATATTTTTTATATTTCAAAATTGTACTCTAGATACAAGTATTTTGTACAGTGGTAAAATTTGTTTCCCTTTGTTTAGCAATTGTTGAAGTTAATGGACTAGTTCATATTTCGAGCTCTTGAAACAGTCATTTCTGAAAGCACGTTTCCTAATACCGCACCCAGTATAATTATTTTTTTTAAAAAATCGCAGCACATGAAAGGTGCATTGACGTCTTGCACACTGTTCACTGTTTTTTTTTGTTGCATTTGCATATGTATACCACTGTCGGAAGAAAGTAATAACTGTGGAACAGAATATTATCTTAAAGGCTCATAACTGATCTTTTTCTATGTCATACAAGTAATACTACGTTGTTTCTAAATGAGTTATTTCAGGACAGTCGTGTTCACGACCGGCCATAAACAAAGGCGGTTGCGGGGCCCCGAGTGGCCGAGTGGTCTAAAGCGCTGTCCGTTACGGACCACTGCCATCTCACCTCTGTCTGCGTGGGTTCGAGTCTAAGATTCGGCTAATGTAGTTAAGTGAGAAAGCTTGCCAGTAGCTTCTCGTGGGTCGGTGGTTCTTTCCGGGGTTTTTCCGGTTTCTTCCTCCACCACTAATACTGGCCGCCATGTATAGCCTATATATTGTGCTGAAAAATGGCGTTAAACCATAAAAAACAAACAAACAAACAAAGGCGGTTGCCTTATGCCCAGTACTCTTGGGACCCCTCGCCTCAGTTGGCAAAAAAAGAAGAAGAAAAGGATAACTAAATGTCAGGCATGCTACAGTAATTTTACTGGCTGCATCTGGTTGTGTTTATCATCGAGAACATTATTTGTCACATCAGGACAATACAATGTCAAGGATACATAGAGGTGTGTTCTATTCCTACATTTTCATTGGTTGATACAGAGGCGTTGGCCGTAAATGATCAGCTGATTTTTCTACCAGCTGAAAAAAACTGATGCAATCGGAGCAAGTTTATTGTAATATAAAAACACTCCCAGAATATATCTGGTTCTAACCAATTTATACCTTGTACATACGAATTTGTTGAAGATATTAATTATAACAGCGACGGGACATAAGCAGTTATCATGCTCATCGTCTTCATTAATTTTGTAAATAACTAAGTATAATAGCTTAGTTCACTATAATCTGTCTCCAAGATTTTTTCCTTCCATTGTACAAGAATATCAAAACACAGTACAGATGCGAGCAAGAACCCAGATAAAACTGTAGTACATCACAATTAGAAAACAGAACGAAATGCATTCATATTTAATTTTTCCAATGTATTTCAAATGTTACAAATAAAATAATAAATTTGACAAAAGTTGCATCAATTGATGCTAGGTTGCAAAACAAAAATGGTGAACAGACACATTTTTACATTCTTTTGTGTTAAACCATGCAAAAGCAAACCAATTTAACGCAAAACTTATTCAAACGCTGTGATTGGATAAAAGTTCTTACACGTCTATTTTATCATTTTTCTTCAACATTTGCACTTCACATATGTATTGTAACATCAAACGTAGGCTAACAGGTCATGATCCACCTCATTTTAATATCAGAATATAATAAATAAAAATTGTTATTAAAAAAAAAACAGGCAGAGAACAATTTGTTGGTTTACTCTAAACGCTGCTTAATACAGATTTTTAAAGCTTAACCTTGCAGTCTGAAGAATATACTAGCATTAATGTTTTTTTTTTAAAAAAAAATATTACTTATCATAGTAAAATTACTTTTAAAAAACAAAGATACAATTTTAATGTTTGAGCGTGACCATATAAAACTGTTAAAACCGGTAATTATAATGCTTACAAATTATTTACACGAAAAGTAATACTCTACACAGTATTAATTTATTTCAGTTAATTAATTTTGATCTGTTCATATTATCCATGGTCGATAAAGGTTGACTTTTAGTATGACGTCAAATTTAAAAGAGATGTATAGAACACACACACACACACACACACACACTAATGGAATAAATAAGAGATACAGAGTCAGAGAAACGGAAGAGATATACAATGTGCACTTACATTTTCTTGTCTTCCAGTCTTTTGATATATATGGAACACATTTCAGAGTGATATGATTTAAACTTCACCAAGTCCCTGGTTTCACATGTACATCAGGTCTGTGTATCTTCTAGTCTAGCAAACACGAGTGTATCCTGCTGCAAAAATTTCCCCCATTTTATAGGATCCTGACGTCACAGTGTAGCCTATAAATAAACTGTAAGTCCGAAGCGGTTTAGACTAGTGCGGGAATCGCTATATTTTTCCATGAGTTTATATGAACGCAAACAACAGATTTAAAGCGTTGTGCGAGAGGCGCGCATTAGGTCGGTGAGGTTCTTATATTATTGGTTATAAACAAGTATGAAAACAGGTCAAAAATAAGTTTGTTTGTAGACCTCTTTGGTCTTAAAACAGGACACACTGACTATGTTCTTTGTATCTGAAATAAAAGCGGTCAGGTTCAACAAGTTTTTGTATTTCACCTTAAAATAGATATTTTGCTTAGAATCGCTTTTCCATTTTATTGGTTCTGAAACGTAGGCTTTGTTGGACTAAATTGAAAGAACATCAAAATGAATGCTGGAAGGAAATCTATAAATGTCTTTATATGTGAGAGAGTTTATGGATGTCCAATCAAGAGCAGGATCTCCTCTTTGTTCCTGACAATACTGGTAGCGTGTATAATTAATGTACGAAAAAAGAAAGAAATAAACCCCAAGAGATCCACTTGTTGGGATACATTAGGGGCAAGCATACAGCTGTGCAAAATGATAATTTAATGCAGAGGATAATACATATCTCATTAATTTATTACGATATGTTTTTTGACCCCAAAAAAATAATATAAAAGGAAAAAGATAAAACTAGTTATTTACGAACTACAATTACTTTTAACTTGAACTAGTATAAAGGCATTCAATTAATATGCGCCGAGTTTTACAAAAGTTACTAAATAAATACAAAATAACTATTACTACTACTACTACTACTACTAATAATAATAATAATAATCCAAACACCAAGAACAATAATGATAATGTCTTTATTTAGTGACCGGTACTATTTAGCTGATGTCAATCTTTCAATTGTCCCCTTAACAAAAAGCGTGAACACACATGTATATAAGAATAGACACAACAGGAAATATCCCGAACTACTAAACACATTTACATTACACTAAAAAGGGGGGGGGGGGCACTATAAGTAACATGGTGTATATGCTGTACATAAAATGTGAAATAATTAGTTTATTGATTACCCAAGACAAATCTTGGAATATGCCTGCAAAGTTTCTGACACCCATTCCAAAGTACTACAAAGTGAACTCGAAAAATTCAAAAGAACAAAGCCAGAACACGTGGTTGCACACCAGGAAGTATGTCATTGATTTTGGACAATTAACATGTACATATTTTAGTCATCGTATATTGTAAAACATATTACTGACTTTAAAACAGCCAATTATTGTTTTGAAGATTAAGTACAGATGAATATATATGCAAAGAAATGCTAAGAATGTTTTGTAACATTTCTTTTGTCGACAAGGGTATATCTGTATGTGTACGTACATATACATGTACGCACGTTTGTTCACCATCAATCTATTTTCTGAGGACAGGGAATAGTGGTGGAGGGTGATATTTGGCGCTTGCCTTTACAGATCACTCACATCTCAGCTCGGTGAATTCGGCCAACATGGGTATGTGAGAAAACATACCAGTAACTTTCCATGGGTCGGTGGTTCTTTTCGGATTCTTCTACCATCAAATAAACTTGCTTGTTTGCTTCTATGTATAGCCTGTCATGTTTTTGAACAATCCCAATAAACCCATCAACAGAACACAGGACTTCAATTAGTAATACGTCAAGTAGCTGTTAGTACCATTTTCACGTCTTTGGTACGACTCGACCGGGGTTTAAACCCGCGACCTCCAGCATCCGCCTCGGAGAATGTAAACCAGATTTTCAATTAATAGATTAATGCAAAAAAAATGTACTTATCAATACAATACATACCCCGTATGCTACATACACTGTTGCATACACGAATGAAAACCGGAGAGATCCGGTTATACATAAATCCAGAGAGAGAGAGAGAGAGAGAGAGAGAGAGAGAGAGAGAGAGAGAGAGAGAGAGAGAGAGTATGATGTTGTAATACATTACACACATATTTACCATTTATTTAACAGTTATCTTAATTTTTAAATAGTTGTCTATATTTTATATATTTACCAACCCCTCTCGTTCTTCGTATTCTTAATTTTCGACCATGTGAACCCAATGATTTTTAAACCATCAGACAAAGGCGGTAAACAAGTCATTAAGTCGGGACAACTCAAGGTTGAGGTCGAATTGAGGTGTGCTCATTTCTACAAATCTGATTGGCTGAACAGAGTTGTACGATGGCCCTGATAATCAGCTGTTATTTAACGCCAGAGAAAACCCGAAACAGTAAACAGGTATATGCTTTGTCAGCTGTGCTATTTGACCGGTATATATTTTTTTTCTTTTTATATCTATGGCGCAACACCTTTCGCATGCTAAATAGATGAACAAAACATATTTACGCACGCATCAGTTGTATATATAACAATGAAAAGATCATTCCATATAAATGTCCGTATAAGTATTACTAGCTTACGTGACATTTAGAGGCACATCATTTCTTTGTTTAATTTATGCAGGTTGTAATTTATGTGCTGAGTCGACAATCAAATCACGCTTAAAAATAGGATAATACTGAAGGTGAAGGTTAATATCTTTATCGGCCTTGAAGTGGCTTACGTGGATGTAATTTTGTCCCTTATCTCTATAACGAGGTAAATTCCTTTAAGTCAGCAGTAGCATACCAAGCTAAATTTTATATTTGTGCTCCCCACACTCCACCAGTCTCTGGTTTTTATAGGATGATGTGTTTTAACTTTTCGCTTAACACTTTGACTGAGTATTGTCTAATGTGTTGTTTTTCCCTTTTTTTGTTCTTCTTTTATGCGCATTTTTACCAAATCCTTGAAAGAGGATGCTTATATAGCAGCAGAGAGGGTGAGCCGGACAAAATTTTTAGAACAAGTTTTCACTGAAATCACGCTTAAAAACAATGAAACCAATGACATCAGGCCCCCCCCCCCCCCAATGTGTGTGTGAATCATGGATTTGGATCAAATAAAAAAAACAACATTTTCAATGAAATCAGGTCCAAAAAAAATCAATGAAATTAATGAAATCCTCCATCGATTTTTTGGGGAAAGGGACTACAACGTCGTTGTCACTTACCCTCTCTGCTGCTAGAACTTTCAGTTCTGGGTTAACCGAATATTTGATCCAGTCCGATACGATATCGTGTTCGAGGATCATGTAAATTTATCGTTACAAATCCGTGTGGGGTAGACTGAGCATGACTAAAGAAATTTCTAAATTGATTGAAGTCCATATCAGAACACCATGTCTGCCAAATATTTCGTAGCGTATGTGTATCAACGCCGTTGAATACAGCAAGCATATTACAGTTATCTCTAATCACTTTTGGAATCTGAGTGTATCGTTGAGTGACATAGATCACGTCCGTGTTTTTATGCCTGCCTCGGGAAAATATTCTAGCAGGATTTTTTTGATTATCTAACATGACATCGTCGTATACAACTAAATTGTTGATACTTCCATCGAGGTCATTCACGGATGGCGCCTCGTCAATATCGGTTATAAATTCAATAACATCCTCGCCGGCAATCTCTGAAGCGTTTTCATTAAAATCTTTTAGCACTTCATAGCATCGTTGGTCGTCTACGCTAGGGGCAATTAAATACAACTTATCCCACTTCATCCATCTCATTATTAAATTGAGCAACAATTGCGTTTTACCGGATCCAGATGGCCCGATTATAATTGCGCGGATAGAGTTTGGTAGCGCTGCATGATGCTTCACTGGTTCTCTTGTTTTAGTCGCTGAAAAATCAATTATATTCATATCTCTATACATAAATTATGGATCTATATTGCGTGAAGTGTAAGGCGCGTACTGGCACAGATGACTTGACGACGATTACAACTAAAAATAACCGATCAGCGCTTTCTGGTAAATGCGTACAGTGTAGTACAAAGAAATTTAGATTTGTTTCTAAACCCAAGGAACCCAAGGAACCTTTAAAAAAAACGAGGAGGTGATATCGCTGCCAAATTAGCAAAACTCCCTGGAACCCCATGGGCAAAATACCCAGGAGAAAAACACCTTCCAGGGTATAGTTATTGTGGACCGGGAACAAGACTTGATATCAGACTCAATGATCAAAATCAGCCCCGACCCGGTGAGGAACCAATAAACGCTATTGATAAGGCCTGTCACCTTCATGATGTTGCTTATAAAAGCAGCAATTTGCAACACAGGCATCTAGCAGATCTGAAATTAATTCATGCGTTGAATTCTATCACTGATAAATCCTTCAAAGAAAAATTGGCTTCATTTTTGATAAAATCGGCTATGAAAAGTAAATTGATGTTAGGTGCTGGTAATTAATAACAACATGGAATCTATTTACTATTCCCCAAGAGGATACTGGAAGGGTAACGCTGCAATCAGTAAACTCGCTAGCGCCGCAAAAGTGAAAAAAACCACTGCGGCTCATTGGTTATCCAAACAGGCACTATGGCAAATTTATCTACCACCGCCTAAACAAATTCAATTCTCGCATTTTGATGTAACCTGACCCAATGAAGTTCATCAGGCTGATATATTATTTCTGCCACATGATCGTGGTTACAAATATGCGTTAACCGTAGTTGATATTGCAAGTCGATACAAAGAAGCAGAACCGTTAAAAACAAAATCGGCCACTGAAGTGGCTTCTGCATTTGAAAGGATTTATCGAAGGAGTCCTCTGCACTGGCCAAATCTGTTACAAGTTGATCCGGGCAAGGAATTTCAGGGTGCAGTATTATCTACAATGAAATATCACAATGTCGCTATCAGACGAGGGCATACTGCACTGCATCGTGATCAGGCCATTGTAGAACGATTTAATCGGATTCTTGCTGAACGGTTATTTGGATATCAATACGCAAAAGAATTCATCCAAGAAAAAAGATCCCGTGAATGGGTTAAGAGATTACCAGGTGTAGTTACCGCACTGAATAACGAGATTACTAGAACCATCAACATGAAACCTATCAACGCGATTAAAAAGAAGTCGATACCTGAAAAACCACAAAAGGATTTTAGCGTTTCCCAACCAATTCTTGGTAGTAATGTCATTGTGAGGTATTTATATGAACCAGGAGAGCTTGAGGGTGGCACAAAAAGGGCTACTGATCCTATTTGGAGTGTTACTGCACATAAGATATCTAGTATAACACGATCTACGGGTAAACCTCCAATCTATAAACTGGATTCAACTGCCCCTCAACGGGGTTTTACTAGACAACAATTACAAGTGATACCTGAGGATACTCAATTACCACCGCATGGGCTTAACTAGCACCCTTGCGTCTATTGCACTCAAGACAAGTCAACATCACATTATTTCTGACATGACCGAGATTGTTATTTTTTCTGTCTACGGTGAATTGGCGAGGATCCTTATCCGAATACTGCCAACGCATTATACAATTGCAACTCGCGCAGTGATTATTCTGTTGTTTCTTCAAAGTGATTATTAATTCAGCATCAATATCAAATTCTCGTTGTTTTTTTTTTGTCTTGTTGTTTGTAACCGGAGAGTTTTTTATCAATAATATCATCTATTGTGGTGTCATTATCATCGCCAATGATTTCATCATTGCCTGACTCTGTCAGGACAATTCTTCGAAGCTGATTTATTTTTCGTACTCTGGATACTGAAAGATAGACTAAATTCGACCATTCTATGCGATTATCTACCATCCAAACAATTGTATTCGATATTGTCAATCCCTGTGAAGAATGTATCGTCGCTGCGTATCCTAGCGTCCATGGGGATTTATTAGCACGCAATGCATCTTCAACAACATTGATATCAACTAGCACAATATCATTTAATACGAGAATCTGCTTTTCACGCCCTGACTCTGTCAGGCCTGGAATATCAACTTCGATGTTCTGTTTTCGTGTATCCGATGGCCTATAACAGAGGGGCACTGGAAGCGTTGCAAATTTTTGTTTATGCAATTCAAATAACTTCATCTGAAGTGTGTCTCTGACTATTTTTCTACTTGCAATGATCAAATCATTTGGTCTCCATGCTTCCCAAAACTCATTCATTGGAGTTTCTGAAATTATTTCACGCGCTATTTCACACTGGATTCTATCCGGTTGTAATCTAATTAGTTTCTTCAATTCTTTTAATTCATTATCAAGTGATCTATGATCGGTATCAATTTCTTCATAATAGTCTACAAAACCCTTTAGCCATTCATGGGGGGATGCACCGACAAATGGTGGTGGTTGCCCGTGATCACCGCACATGACGACTTTTGTATTCTTCAATAACAACCACTCAAGAAATATTTTTAAGACATCTTCTGACACTGTGTCTATTTCATCCCAAATCATGATTTCAGGAATAAATTTCTCTCCCATGCGCTCAGGAGTCCATTTATCTCCCTTCCATCGGAAAAAGCTGTGATAAGTGCAAGCATTTACCCCTCTCTGTATCATTTCTCTTGCAAGTCTATGAGTTGGTGTTAGCACAATCATTTTTGTGAAATCCGTAGGATTTTTCCCACGGAATAACTCAATTGCCCGGGTTGTTTTTCCTGACCCACCACAGCCGTTTAAATAAATTGTTTTATACAGGCATATTGGATCAGAAATCGGTGGTGCACTAGAAAATTCTGAACACTGATTGCTTTCTAAGTAATTATTTTCAATGGTAACCTCTGCTGATGGAATATAATCATGAATCATTTCTTACTTAATTCTCCATGATCCCCATTTCTCGTTGCCAGTAGCCTTAAAATCAGCCATTTTGCTATTTATGTAAAATGAATCAGTAGCAACTCTAACTGCGGTGGTAGGAAATCTATTGATCATTGAAAACAGATTGATAGAAGCATAACCGAGCATAGAAGCTCTTAAGTGTGTGTACTGCGGATGGTATCCATCATTGTAGGTAACAATTGTACCCAATTTGGTTCCATCGGACAGAAATGCGTCCTTACGATTGACATATAGGCCCCTATTCGTTAGATCCGCGATTACAAAATCGTATTCAGCGTTGTCTATAATCAATCGTGAAGAATATTTCGTATTATCATCTTTGCCACCTTGGGTAAATTTACCGATTATTCTTCGTCCAAGATTTTTTGCTTCATTGTTTCTGATTTCAAATAACTGTTGGGACCAATCCATGATTTGTTGTTCATTAAAATCAGGAAACAGTTTTCGCTCTTCGCTAATTATTTTTTCTAGATCAGGTTGGGGTAACCAGACTGATTTCTGTGCTCGATAGGATATAATTGCTTCACTGACAATTAATGATTTTAACATCTTACAATCAAGCATATACCGTAATAACACTATTGGCATCCAGTGTTTTTCAGACATGTGTTTACCAATCCAAAGATAACTACACGGATGAAGCCCTTCAGCCATTTCAAATGATACTACACAAGCGAATCCGGTTAAATCAAAATCAGGCAGTGGTCCATTAATAGCAACACGGGTCATTTCGTGTGTAGGGTGTCCAAATCGTTTGAAATATTTCTCGCATTCTCCATACCCAAGAAAACTTCCTGGATAACACGCAATCATATCAACGGAAATAACGGTATCAGCGGTGTATTTTGTGTTCCATAATCCGCCGTGGCTGTATTCAAGACAGGACAATTTGACATCTGATAAAAACTCACTTCGTGTTGGTTTCCACGCGTTTTTCTTTCTAGCAAAATGTGCTGCAATGGATGGTACTGTGAAACAGTTTGCTAATAATTGATCGTTGTCTTCTCCGTCCCCAGAAAACTCACTAGCTAGTTGTTTCATTTGATTCTGCAGCTCTTCAGTACGGTATAATTCTCCGTTAGGCCTTACAAACTGATCAAATTTGCATTCTTCGTCTGAAGTACTATGAAATAGCCACACTGACACAGGATCGTTTTTACTCAAATGGTAAATAGCATCCAATAATTTCTGCTCTGAAAAAAACTCTTCGGTTCCAAACAGAGTTTGGGATAGATATCTTACGGTTCTATCCCGTGGGAATATTGTTACTGCAGATGACCACGCGTGTTCATTATGATCAATAATTTCAATGGGGTTTCCTTTTTTGATTGATATTTCGGTTCTTTTAATACTTCACCGGTGATTGTCCTTATCGATATTGGAAATCTCAATGATGTTTCTAATTTGGTTATATCCTGAATTGTTGCCCCATGCTCTTTTACCGTGAACTCCCACTCGGTTATTTTTTTTCGTCTTAGATCAGTGAGTTTATTTCCCCGGGACGCATTTGTGAAGTGTTCTATTATTCGTTCTGCTACACAATTGAGACCTGTCGAATATTTCATGGGTGCTAGTTTTGAAATATCAGGTTTTTCATTGAGCGGATAGATCCCGTAAACAACTGCTGTGACAGGATAAGATCTTTCTTAGTAGGGTTTATCAATTCCAGTCAAAATTCCCGGTTTTGAATCCTGATTCACGGTGACAGTTTTTTTGCCCCTGAGAATGGGTTCAAATTTATCCCTAATAATCCATTTGCCATCCTCACGGATAATGAATTTGATTCGGAAAAAATGACTTTTTTCCCCAACACGTGAAATGATCACTGCTGCTTTTTCATCATTCATGGTAGCGTCAACAACACCATCAATTCGAAATGTTGACCAACAATGAGCTGCCCCATCACGCTTGAATTCATTAAAACAGTCTCTGATGGGTTTATCAAGAATTTTATTCTTGGGTGTATTAGAAACTATATCAAGATTGAATTGAGCATCCTTCCATGGTGATGTCATGTTTCCATCTTTTGGACGTTTGTTACGTTTTTTGGGTCTATCGCGATTAAATCTAGGATTGATTTTTAATAATCTCTTAAACTCCTTCATATTTCCGTCTCTTGGACGTTTGTTACGTTTTTTGGGTTTATCGATATTAAATTTAGGGTTAATTTTTAATAATCTCTTGAACTCTTTCATGTTTCCGTCTCTTGGACGTTTGTTACGTTTTTTGGGTCTATCGCGATTAAATCTAGGATTAATTTTTAATAATCTCTTAAACTCCTTCATATTTCCGTCTCTTGGACGTTTGTTACGTTTGTTTCCGTCTATTGGACGTTTTTTTGGTCTATCGAGATTAAATCTAGGATTGATTTTCAATAATCTCTTGAACTCTCTATCGGTATTGATTTTAGCATTTTTCGAAGTCAATCTCTTGAACTCCTTCATGCTATACTAAAAACAAGTGTCTAAATGAAAGATTTATGTATAATGATTCACTGCAAACGGATCAGTCACTGAATTAGACAAATAGTATAGTATACGAATGACCCAAGAATTCAGACAGCACCCTGTGAGTACAAATTATGAAGCATCCAGTGATGGTGTTGTAAGACACTGTAGACTGAAGAACCCAGTTGGGAGGGATAATGGTATGGGGTATTTGTTCTTTACTGTTGGAAAGAAGAAATATTACAATCATCGTTTCATATTTGAATGTTTTAATGGATTGATCAAAGATGGTTTTGTTATCGATCACATTGATTCTAATCCAAGGAACAATTCTTTATCCAATCTGCAAGCTATCACACAGAGTGAGAATTCCAAACGAGGAAGGACTGGCACTTTTTCAAAAAAACGAAACCAGTAAAATCTTTTAATACAACAACTAACGAAGAGAAAATATTTAAATCAATATATGAAGCCGGCAAGTATTTCAATATTTGTAGAGCCTCAGTACGATTCGTTGCAGAGGGGGTTTGTCGATCGGCTATTTCAAAAAAGACGGGGCAAAAAGTTCAATTTAGTTATGTCTAATGCGTCATAATTTCCAATTAGAGATATGTCATTCTTATAGAATAATGAATTCTGAAAACATGAATAGCATCATAGTTGAAATAGCAAAATTGAAAAATCAGGATATCAAACTATCAGATGGATTAAATCCTGATCAAATTGTATCTGATTTTCAGGATATAGAATACGGGGTTAACACTAACAAATATATGCTACCCAAGAAGTATGCACTCATCAAAAGAATTCAGAATTCTATTAAAGACTCTCTTTCATTTTCCAGTGACATCAGTGTGTTCGTTCCGTTGTATACTATCGTAGAGGGAATACGAAAAGAATTGGGGTACGAATACGAATTGAAAAAAGAAGTCAACTCTAAAATTAGAAACCTACGAGCATTAATTCAAGAAAATTGATTACCCGACCATTGATTGCCCGACCATTTTATCATCGACCCTCATTTTTTTTAGCCGACCCTCAAAGGATATGTCAAAAATAGAATGAGGAAACTGTGGTATTAATTATTTTATATACAATTTCCACACTTTCCTCATCATTGATAGAAGATGTTATAGGATGAAATAACACTTCCATGACCGTATCAAAAATCATCCGACATGTCAAAAAAGTGAAGAAACTGTCAGTATTATTTATTTTATATACAATTATGACACTTTCTCCATCAGTGATAGAAGGTGTCTCACGATGAAATAACACTTCCATGACCGTATCAAAAATCATCCGACATGTAACAAAAGTGGGAAAAAGTGTTTTACAATTGAAAAATTGTTTCTGATTTCAAATAATGGTCAATGAAGCATTAACAACCCGATTGGCTCGTGAACGACTGGATGCAATCAGGAGATTTGTACGAATTCGTGACTCTGTAAGAAATAAACTGCAACAACGACAGAGTTTACAAACTGATTTTGCTCTGGGGTCTGAAGAGTTGTTTAAACCAGTAACCACAGCAACGAAAGGGGTAGAGCGTGCTATACTGGGAGATGATCCTGACGGTAAAAGAAAGGAAGAGGGTCTTATTTCTGTACTCGAAAAAATAGCAGCGAAAACTGAACAAACTGAAAAAACTGATCCGAAAAAAACGACTGTTTCTCTGTTGAATAAATTTACTGATCATGCTAAAATATTAATAAAAAAACCTAAGTTATTGAAATCAAAGGATTATCAAGCATTTGGTAATTTTGCTGCTCAAAGTTATAATTCAAAAAAAGATTTTTTAAAGGACGAGTATAAGAATGATAGAATATCAAGTAATGATTGGTTCGATTATTTGTATAAACTAAATAAAGGGATTGGTCGTTTGAATAAGGATGAGATAGGATACAAGGAATTTCAAAGGGGAATTAGTTATTATAAAAGAGAACAAATAGAAGAGCGACAACGAGAATTAGAAGAACGATGTCAAACACCAACACGTAGACAAACAAGAAGACAAAAAAAACAACAACTACCACCTGATGATGATGATTTAGAAGAACGACGTCAAACACCGACACGGAGACAAAAAAAACAAGAAGAACCTAATGATGATTATTTACAAGAAACGAATTTAGAAAAACTAGATGAAGCAACTGGTTATAGCGGAAGTGGACTGCAAAATCCAAGGATTGGAAACACTTGTCCTGATAGTGTTATCAATGATATATCACGATTAGATGTTCTTGTAGGAGTATTCCGAGCTGGAAATAATTCACCGGAAATAATTAATGAAGCAGCTGATATCTGTAGACGGTTATTTGCCGGCGGTATCATGGATATCAAAACATATCGAGATTTCATTGACGAGTTAGCAAATGGGTATCATAGTGATTAAATAACAATTGAAAACACTATTGTTTTTATAATAATGATCGTACACTACAATCATGATAAACCAACCCTCGTCTATGTAGTTAATTCACGGTTTCCAGTTTATAAAGCATACTATGGAGATGGCCTCGGCAATACCATTTTAGGATTCTTTTCAAGAATGGCCCCAAAAGTGATGCCGTTAGCTAAACAATTATCAATGAAAGCCATTGATGTTATTCGTGATAAGGGTATTAGTACTGTTGGAGATCTTGCCGGGAAAGCGTTTTCAACTGCGAAGGATAAAATAACATCATTAGTGAGGCGAAAAAAGAAACCGTTACCGTCTACAAAAGAAATGCCTGCAAGTGTTAGTAATATTATAAATAACGCAGTAGATGAAAAACTAGCGTCGATGGTAAATCAAGGGAACCAAAGCAATATTGCAAACATGATAGCAGGAAGTGGCTTTAGAAAACTACGACGATGAGAATGGAAAAATCGTTTACGATGAAAATCCGTAGGATTTCACGATTTAGACTCTGATAAATAGAATAAAATGTTCAAACAGTCACCTGATCCAGCGTTTGATATAGATGCCCCAGTTCGCAAGGATGATTCTGTACGCGATTATCAATATTACGCCTATCATGCCATAAACTCAAATAGTCGAGCAAGAATTGATCTTCAAGTCCATGATACCAGTAAATACTTTTTACCCTGTGAAGCATTTATTGAAGTAGAAGGAGAAATTGTAACAGCTGCTGATACTACTGCTGTACCAGCACCGTATCCAGCTGGTACTCAAGTCGGTTTTGTCAATAATGGTACTATGGCGCTATTTGAGAGTGCTAGATATCTCATTGATGGAAAAGAAATTGAGTCCATAGATCGTGATGTTGATGTGGCTACAACAATAATCGGGTTAGCGAGATATTCTGATGATTATACAAGATCAGCGGGTCCATCTATGATGTTTGCAAAAGATGGTAAGAATACCGCTGGAGGAAATCAATTTATTATAAGACAACCAAGGGATCGTGCTGCTAACCCTGCTAATGTTGCTGGTATCGAGAATATGATTATAAACAACGATCCTGATTTCAATCTAGGAGCTGCAACACGAAACGCAATGTTGCAAGGAGAGCGTAAATCATTTTCATGCGCGATTCCACTGCATCACATATTTGGATTCTGTAGAAACGTCAGAAAAGTTATCTACGGGGCGAAGCATACAGTATCGCTTGTACGAAAAAGTGATGATAATGATGCAATTTGGAGGATTCCAGCAAATGCTGCAGCCCCCAATGCTGATGCCGGTAGAGTCGATTTAACAAAAATATCATTGTGGATGCCAGTGTTGACTCCAGCAATCACCGCAGAAGAACGATTACTATCATTTATGGATCAAGGAGGAAAGTCGTTGTTGAGTTGGCTAACCGTGAGTACAGATGTGAAGCAATCAAATATCATCGGGTTATTCACTTGGAACCTAGCATCAAAACAAGGCGTTTCTGCGCCACGTCATATATTCGTAGCGTTACAGGATAACACACGAGTTGGCAATCAACTCTCCAGTCATATGATATTTAATCAATTAGGTGTGAAAGACGTCTCACTGAGAATAAACGGCCAGCAGGAACCATCCGAGGATATACAACTTAATTACACAGAAAATCATATTGCACGAGTTTATCATCGTCTGTTGTCATTTATGGCACGCGATCAAAATGTGGATACTGGTTTGCAAATATCACAATATGATTTTAAAAATCTGTATCCGATCTATTACTTCTCACTGGAACATCTCGATTTGACAAGACAGTCAGTTGTTGATATACACTTTAGAGCTAATGTGACTCGTGGTGTTATTGCTGATTATAGAGCGGTTGCTGTCATTCTCAGTGATAAATAAATGCTACTCGAAGGTGTTGGTGGAAGAATGAGAGTGGTAGATGCCCCAGTAGAAAATCTTTGATTGATTTTTCATTGAATTAGAATCAATCTATTATGTATAATGTCATATAGTGTTATTAGTGTTGCGTTAACTCCTTGTCAAATCAAAAAATTGCAATTAGAATCGGCTAAAAAATGTGGAACCACAATCACGTTGAAACCTAATCAAATGACTGGTGGTGCAAATAAACTATCGCTGACAACTCGTCAGGTGAAACATTTCAATGATGCTTTCAAGGATAAAAAAGGGGTTCAGATTACTCTTTCTGCGGCTGCTATTAAAAATATGATAAAATCAGGTGGTATATTTCCATTGTTAGCTGCAATACCAGCATTGATTGCAGCAGCAGCCCCAGCGGTGGCTAAAGCAGCGGCGTTAGGAGCCGTTGGTACTGCAGCAGGAATGGCGTTGAAAAAGGCCGCTGGACAAGGATATAAAAAAAAGGGACGATCCGTTCACGGATTGGGTCTAAGACTACCAGGAACCCCGTATTCGTGGTACAGCGGGAGATCCGTTCACGGATCAGGCCTGAGACTACCAGGAACGATTTATTAATTCAGAAATCTTCGATGGTTCCAATGTCCAATTTTGATTTAATGGATGCGGCTAAAAAACTAGTGATTAAAAATTTCAGAGGTGTTTTTATGAAAGATCAATTACCACATCAACCAAACAAAACTGAAACAGGTATTATTAATCTCGATAACAGCACCGGACTTGGAACTCACTGGGTTGCATACGCTATTGATCCACGTGGGATTGTCTATTTTGATTCATATGGATTAGCCCCACCAAAAGAATTTATGCGTTACATAAAACAATTTCCAATGAAGACTTGGTATTCTACGCTACCAACACAACAAATCAATGACCCACCAATATGCGGCAGTGAAGTATTAAATGTCCTTGACGCTATTTCAGCATCTAGAAAATCACCTCATATTGTCGTAAATGACTACACCAGCAATCGCTTTTTAGAGAGAGAAAGAGTTTTACAATAACATGATTGATATTTGGGGGAGATCTTTGAAACCCAAACCCGATGGCACTGCAACCCCTGATTCTATCAAGGATATAACAAAAAAAATTAAAGATGAAATAGCCGAGACGTTGAATTTAGAAAGTGTTGAACCCAATGAAATAGTTGTATTTCAAGATCGCCAGGGCAAATTGAAATCTAGTAATGTGTCATTGGATGATATTTTAGTTAAACAACAAAACGCAATCGAGAACACCGTTGCGTTATTTTCCGATCAGGGTAAATTGAAAACCAGTAATATCTCTCTGGATGATATTTTAGTTAAACAACAAAACGCAATCGAGAACACCGTTGCGTTATTTTCCGATCAGGGTAAACTCAAACCGGGTGTACTCGTTTCGACGATTACAGATCGATTAAAAATTCTCAACGATGAGTTAAACAATTCTGTGGTTGTACTAACAACACTTGAATCTAGAATTGAAGAACACATAAAACAGTTTACCGCATTTCGTAGAAATATCATTGATAAATTTATTGGAACTACATTCGATAAAATTGAACTAAAACTCCCTGATATTAAAAAATCCATCGATGAGACGAAAAACTTTCATCGAAGCCGTCAAAGGTGATTTTTCGAGGATGATAACAATCATTGAAAAAACAAAAATTCCTCATGAGAAAACTAACAACATAGTATACACAATCCAACACGGATCATTTGTGTGGACACCTGCAGACAATAAATTAGATATCACTGCAACCGTTAAGGGTATTTATCGATTAACACTGGTGACAACGGCTCAATTTAATATATCATCGTCGAGTTCATCCGGGGTCAATAATACGATTTCAACGATCATCGACAAGGGTACAACTGAAAAGTTCACTATAACAGCTTCTGATAAAAAATTGGCTGGAAATTCGGTATCATGGTATGTGGAATTCGTAGCGGATTTAAATAAATAAATTGAAAGGATTTCACAATTGAAAACGCTAGCGTTGTTAAAATAAAAAATGATTTCATCATCGCAATATCGCTATGATCAGGTCAGAGAATATCAAACTAGACTCAAAACCCTGTCTGAGGAGTATGCAATGAAAATTAAAAAATATCGCAGGAGAATTACCGCAATTGATGTTACTGTGTATTCAGTGAGTGGTGTAATCACCGGAGCCGGTATTATACTGTCTTCAGTGACAATGATGGCCCCGATAGCTGTTCCAATTTGCATTTCTGCGGCAACAACAATCGCTGCAATTATTTCAATAATCACAAAAAAAATATCCTCATGCAGCCAACGGAAACTACAAGACTACATAATTCAATTTCATGTTGTGTCCACTGCATACTCGCAATTATCCTCATTGATATCGTCATCGCTCGATGATACAATTATATCAGAGAGTGAGTTTTCAGCGATGGTAGATATATATGATTCTGCGATGTCAAAATTAGAAATACAAAAACATGAGCATAATAACAATGACAACACAGATGGAATTACTTCAACAAATAGTGGAGAACACAAACCCAGTACAAACAAGCATGATCTCAATAACCTCAACGAATCCAGAATTCAGTGTGAATTTCCCCTCTCCGGTCCCCGTGAAGGAGATAGCGCTAGCAAAATTACGAGTATACCACAGTTGGCCTAATATCAGATCAAAATCATTTGGTGGTCAACAACCCAATAATTCACTGGTATTTGCAAATAAGAATAAACCCGACGGTACCCCAGACTGGAATGTTGTTTCCATACCAACCGGATCATACCAAATTGAACAAATCAATGATGAATTCGCGCGTAGAATAAAATCGATTACTGGAGCAGAATCAAAAATCGCTATAACAGTTCATGTGCCGACACTATCATCTGCCATTGAAATAAGCACAGAAGGATACGTCGTAGATATCTATCAAAGTTCTATTAGAACCGTACTAGGATGGCCTGAATTACCACCCGGTGGAAAAACCGTTAAATTACCAGAACCACAAAAAACTGATTATATCACCGACAGGACAAAACTTGACAATCCAGTAAAAAGCTATAAAGATCATAGATTTACTATAGAGTTTTTTAGTTTAGTATATCGACCAATTGGAGAAGAGGAGGAAATAAAGGAGCATCATCATTTTTTTGTTAACGAACCTAAAATCATTGACAATTTCACAGCAATGAATAAAGATTTTTCATTGTTGTTAATATCCCTTAAATCCGGTACTCTCACTCGAGATGAATTTATCAGCGTTGTAGAAACATGTAACAAAATCATCAATGACATGGAAACATTTAACCTAAAAATTATTCAGGATATATTAGATCACAATAACCCCCAAACGAGAAAAACATTTGCAACGAAGTATAATATACGCGTCAAAGATATCCCCACATTCAAACTACCAGGATATAATATCTTAGAACTACAAAAATCTCTCAGTGATGCCATCGATGTCGGTTTCAAAATAATTCATGATACGTGGAAAAAAACAGCATCACCGGAAATAAAAATTCTCAAACATAATAATGACCCAGATGGTGGTGGCAGGCATATTGCTCCGTTCAATGTGAATATTTCAACGGTGATTGCGCTCAATTTAGTATGTGATGTGATCGAAGGAAGCTATCAAATAAATTTAGAACGATCAAATCAAGCTCAGCAGGGATATATTTTGTATTCATTTGCACCAACAGCTCCTCCAGGGTTTTTAATAATTGAGTCCCCGGTGAATCCAGTCTATATGCGATGTCATAATAATTCATTAACCAGAATTAATTTCAAACTCACTGACCAGTCTAATAATCTGATTGATTTACAAGAGGAGGTTTTACAAATTAGTCTATTTGTAAAGTCGTAGTGATTTTCGTCGTAGTGATTTACATGACCCTCGAACACGATATCGTATCGGACTTGATCAAATATTCGTTTAACCCAGAACTGAAAGTTCTAGCAGCAGAGCGTGAGCCGGACAACGACGTTGTAGTCCCTTTTCCCCAAAAATCGATGGAGGATTTCATTAATTTCATTGATTTTTTTGGACCTGATTTCATTGAAAATGTTGTTTTTTTTATTTGATCCTAATCCATGATTCACACACACATTGGGGGGGGGCCTGATGTCATTGGTTTCATTGTTTTTAAGCGTGATTTCAGTGAAAACTTGTCTAAAAATGTTGTCCGGCTCACCCTCTCTGCTGCTTATATACATATGATAGATCCCCTGCGCTCGACGTTATCCATAAAATGCTAACAATTTAGGCGATTTTTCACTGCAGAAGAGATATTCTTAGATTCCCGTTAAATAGGTGTGTATGGGGTGCTCCCGGTATTATATTTAATTATTACAGAAGACCCACCCTGGCTCGTGTTTGTTAGAAATTGAAGTAATGATAGAGAGATGCAATGCTCCTATCCCCTAGTCAGCGGTGCCGACAATTAAATTACTGAATACACAAAATGTGAAATTCAAATACCCAACAACAATCTAATATCATTCGATAACATATTCATTTCTCAATGAAATTCGATACTCAAAACCATATCACTTGTCTTTCACTCGACCAAGTGACGGCCTATCTCATCATCTGACTTAGTGTGAGAGATTTTCCTCCGGTTCTGAGTTCCTACTCATCTGTATAAAACTTTCGCTTGACTGGTACTCCATCTCACCTCCAGTCAAACTAACTTGTGCCTCCATGTTTTCCTTTTCTTGTCTACCAGAGACTCGCAAACAACGTACTAGGGTATTTCCTTTCTCTCCTACAGCTCCTCTAGTCCCTACAAACTTCCTGTATGATCACACAAGGGCATTACCGTATACCTCTAGCTATCTAAACTCACACTAAACAACAATCTATCACCAGTGAAGCCATTACCTTCTTTGATCACGCATTCGTGCACATCGAAGTACCTATACTTTCTGATATGCTGCACACGGTATAAACTGCATATCATGCAATCATGCATATATCAATATATTTCATCACATCGGTATATATATATATATATATATATATATATATATATATATATATATATATATATATATATATATATATATATATATATATATATATATTCTCAATCTTATTATACAGAACAATATCACATAATCAGACACATGTATGTACATTATACTCCAACAAAGTATACACACATAGTCAAATATCCCTTAGTTTTAGTTTTCAAGATACCAGATTTAAGCTTGCGATTTTAATGGTGTCCATGCCTTGCTCAACTCCAAGTGGACGTCATTCACCCATGGTCAGCAGAATTAGCAGACATTTCCCCCTTCACGATAGTCTGTCAAAGAAAGATTTATGACCCCCACTTGATGTGTTCCTTTGAAGCCAACACCGGTAATTCATCACTTACATTGTAACAGAATTGTTACCGAGTAGATGGTGGATTAAATGAACAACACAAACACAATATCTGAAAGAAAATATAAATTTATGAAATAAATTATTAATGAAAAATAATGATGTATCAACACAATAACTCACGTGTTCAACCCACAATTACACTCACAACCATTCACAATACATGAATAAATGAAATATCAATACAAAATAAAACACAGATATAAAGGGATCTCTTGGACTATACACAGATCCAAGGAACCTTTACGAAAGTTATATTACCGCAAGTATAAATTACGATAACAAACACAAAACATCAAACTATACTATCGCACGTATGGATTGCGACAACTAGCACGAACATATACATGTATTTAATCAAGTTGCTAGCTTTCATTTAGATTCATGCAATCCCTTGAAATTCTATTGTGATCTGAAATAACTATGTAAATACAACAATGTATTCAATTGTACTACAATTGCAACACACACATGTGTCTCGACCCTGTATAACCGTACGATTCACCAACTGTTGAATCGCCGCCCAGTTTCCCCGAAGACCTAGGGTTGACCAATACTTTTATCGGCCGTTTGCCCTTCACGGATCCACCACAGTTATACGTACAGACAGCATACAACATCTACTAGAACCAACGTTCCTCAATACCCTAAATGTCGCCCCAGATGTTTACAACTCTAGACAGCTCCGACACTCGGACTTCTAGATTTCCGGATATTTACACGTCACGACAGATGTAGACGAACAGACAATCTGAAAGACAGACAGTCAGATACTTCAATTCGATTGCACAATAAATCAGCAACAATTTCACTACGATATCAGAGATGTTATCAGAGATGTTCCGCAATAAATCATCTACAATTTCAGCTACGATCTCAGAGGTTATCAGCCGACGTAACAGAATTGTTACCGAGAGGATGGTGGATTAAATGAACAACCCAATCATTTTTGTGAAAGTAAACATTTAATATTTATATTTGAGCGTGACCTTCTTGACAAGATAATACTCAAGTTGGGGTTTATTTTTGTTTAGTTTATCTAGGTCCGTGTGTCCAGTATAAACGTGTTTAAAAGTTTGGTTTGGTTACCTATCTATATTCATATTTCAATTGTCATTGTCATGTCATCTCTTATGGACTTGGTTGCCTTAGGCAAAGAATTTGGGTATGAAGGTGAAAGTCTAAGGAAATTTATTCAGGAAGAACAAGCCCGGGAAAGGGAAGAAAGGGCAAGGGCAAGGGAATTAGAAAAGGAAGAAAGGGTAAGAGCAAGGGAATTAGAAAGGGAATTAGAAAAGGAAAAGGGGGAGGCCGAAGAAAGGAAACGGGAGTTAGAAAGGGAATCCGAAGATAGGAAATGGGCCTTTGAGAGGGAAAAGATAGAATTAGAGAAGCAGGCCGAAAGGGAAAAGATAGAATTAGAGAAAGGGAAGATAGAATAAGAGAAGCAGGCCGAAAAGGACAGGATAGGATGGGAAAGGGAATCGGAGGAACGGCGAATAGAGTTGGATAAACTAGCAAAAGTAGAAATGTTAGAGTTAGAAGAAAGAGCAAAGCAACGGGATCATGAGCGTAAGGTAGAATTAGCAACATCTGGAAGAGAACACGATCCTGCTTTAACAAACTAAGGGGCCCCAAATTACCTCCCTTTGACGATGAAAAAGATAACATGGATAGTTATCTTCATCGGTTTGAGCGGTATGCCGAAAACCAGAAGTGGAGTCGAAATGACTGGGCACTGCATCTTTGTGCTCTATTAAAAGGTAAAGCACTGGATGTATACTCACGACTTCCTAGGGACGATGTGTTTAAGTACGACGTCCTAAAGGAAGCACTTCTCAAAAGGTACGAGCTCACTGAACAGGGTTTTCGTAAAAAGTTCAGGTATAGCAAGCCCGATAAGGGAGAAACCTTTGGTCAGTTCACCGTTAGAATTGCGAACTATTTTGAGCGGTGGATTGAATGCGGCAAAGCGGTGAAAACGTTTGAAGGGTTGACTGATTTCTTGCTCAGAGATCAATTATTTAATACAGTTGGGCGAGAATTAGATCAATTTCTGAAAGAGAAAGTCTTCACAAACGTAAAAGATATGGCTAAGCAAGCCGATGTCTTTGCCGAAGCTCATGGGGGAACCCAGAACGTGGTTTCAAAAGATTTTAAGTCTGGAAACCAGTCTGCAAGACCGATGCCTAGGGAGCTTGTGAAATCAGCTGAGGCAAATAGGTCAGTTAGGAATCCAGTTATTCAGCGTGTGCAATGTTTCTTGTGTAATGCATGGGGTCATGTTCAAAAAGACTGTCCTAAAAGAAAGGGACTTGTACATAAGGTAGCAGTGGCTATACAAAGTAAAGGTAAATCTGATAACATCTTACAGGTAGAACCATGTATTCATTCGCTTGGCACGTGTCTATTTCCCGAAGCGCGTGTACCAACCGCGAGAGGGTTTGTCAACGGTCGAGAAGTCGTAGTATTACGTGACACTGGTTGCACTGGCGTAGTGATCAAACGTAGTCTCGTGCAGAATAACCAAATGCTCGGGTGGGAGTCCCCATGTATGCTACTTGATCAGACGATCGGTCGCATTCCCGTAGCAAGGATCACGGTAAAAACACCTTTCATAACGGGAACTGTTGATGCCCTTTGTATGGAAAATCCTATTTACGATCTGACGATCGGTAATGTTGAAGGTTCCCGTCTTCCAACCATGACCGATTTTAAAATACCTTTGGCTCAGGCAGTCGAAACGCGAGCGCAAACACGGCGAGAGAAAACTGCGTTTCATAAATTAATAGTCCCTGAATCGATCTCCGGAATTTCGCGTGATGATTTCAAACAAGAGCAAGAACGTGATGAATCCATCAGAAAAATTGTTGAGAAAATCACGTCCGGCGCGATTAAACATTGCAAGCGTGGGGGTAGCTCGAGATTCGTACGCAAGAACGGATTAATTCATAGGGAGTTTAGCGCTCGGGAGGGTAAGAAATATTGGCAAGTGGTCGTACCCCAGAGATATAGATCTCAAGTACTTAGGGTGGCGCATGAGTCAAGCATGGCAGGACACCTAGATAAGGCTAAGACCACTAGCAGGGTAGTCGCTTAATTCTACTGGCCTGGTGTTAATGGCGATGTCACACGGTTCTGTAGGTCATGCCACGTATGTCAGAAAACCGTATGTAAGGGAAGGGTCACAAGGGTGCCCTTAGGACAGATGCCATTAATAGATACACCGTTTAAAAGAGTGGCAGTAGATATTGTAGGACCAATACACCCAGTTACCGAAAGAAAGAATCGGTATATTCTTACTCTGGTTGATTACGCGACCAGATACCCCGAAGCCGTAGCGTTACCAACTATTGAAACGGAAAGGGTAGCCTAAGCATTAGTTGATATCTTCAGTAGCGTAGGGGTGCCAGAAGAAATCCTCACTGATTGTGGTGCCCAATTCACCTCTGACCTCATGGGTGAAATAAGTAGGCTGTTATCCATCAAACAGCTAAACACTACCCCATACCATCCCATGTGCAATGGACTGGTAGAGAAGTTTAATGGTACCCTGAAAAGCATGCTACGAAAGATGTGCGCGGAACGACCGCGAGACTGGGACCGTTATTTGAACGCTGTTCTGTTCGCGTACCGTGAAGTACCGAAAGAAAGTTTAGGGTTTTCACCCTCCGAACTGTTGTACGGTAGGACAGTTCGAGGCCCGATGCGGATACTACTAGTACTGTGCGCGGAACGTCCGCGAGACTGGGACCGTTATTTGAACGCTGTTCTGTTCGCGTACCGTGAAGAACCGCAAGAAAGTTTAGGGTTTTCACCCTTCGAACTGTTGTACGGCAGGACAGTTCGAGGCCCGATGCGGATACTACTAGTACTGTGCGCGGAACGTCCGCGAGACTGGGACCGTTATTTGAACGCTGTTCTGTTCGCGTACCGTGAAGTACCGCAAGAAAGTTTAGGGTTTTCACCCTTCGAACTGTTGTACGGTAGGACAGTTCGAGGCCCGATGCGGATACTACGCGAACTATGGACTGGTGACGTCGCGAACGAGGAAATAAAAAAACATACCAGTACGTGTTAGATCTAAGAAATAAACTTGAGAGTACATGCCAGATGGCACGTGACGAATTAATTAAATCGGGGCGTAGATATGCCAAGTATTACAACCGAAGAGCGCGAAATAGGAAATTTCTTGTGGGAGATCAGATTCTATTGCTTCTTCCAACGAGCTCAAATAAGTTATTAGTCCAGTGGAAAGGTCCCTATGAAGTTAAAGAGGTAAAAGGTGACATGGACTATAAAATTGACATGGACGGTAATTTAAAGACATTCCATGCTAACATGCTCAAGTTGTATATCAAGAGACAGAGCGACAATGTTGAAAAGGGGGTCTTAAATGTCGTTTGTACGGCAGTCGTAGACGATGATGAAGCAGATTCGAATATAGAGAGTTCCCTTGAATGTCCCTTGGGAGTTGCGGGGGAGAGGATAGATAAGGTCGATGTGAGTGCGGAGTTGACGAAAGACCAGCGTCAACAGATTAATGCGCTCTTGGCTAAACACTCTTATATATTCACTGACAGACCAGGTTGTACAACTTTGTTGGACCTCAAAATTAAACTGAATACGTCTGACCCTATTCGAATCAAGGGATATCCGGTGCCATACAACGCACGTGAAGCTGTGGACGAAGAGGTGGGTAAAATGTTGGATCTGGGGGTGATTGAACCCTCCAACTCGCCATATTCTTCTCCAGTAGTGCTAGTCAGGAAAAAGGACGGGACGAACCGATTCTGCATTGATTTTCGGCAGTTAAAATAAAATCACTGTATTCGATGCAGAACCAATGCCAGATATGGAGGGTCTATTTGCGAAGTTGTCGGGAAACCGATGGATTTCCAAATTGGATCTGTCCAAAGGATATTGGCAGGTTCCCATTGTCCCAGAGTCCCGAACTTTGACAGCATTTGCGACCCAGAAAGGTTTGTATCAATTCAAAGTGATGCCATTCGGATTAGTTGGAGCCAGCGCCACCTGTTGTCGTTTGATGCGAAAGTTGCTTAAAGGTTTAGCAAACGTTGATAGCTTTGTAGACGACATATTCGTGTACACGAATACTTGGAGTGAGCACGTGTCCGTCCTGAGCGAGCTCTTCAGTGAGACCCACTAAATGCAGTATTGGTTATACAGATTTAGATTGTTTGGGTCATAGGGTCAGTGGTATGGGTCAGTTAAAACCTCATCCCAAGCAAGTTGAAGCAATTAGAGACGCACCAAAGCCAACTAACAAAACGCAGGTAAGATCATTTCTAGGTCTAGTAGGTTTTTACAGAAAGTTTATACCGAACTTTGCAGCCATTGCTAGCCCACTGTCTGATTTGACCAAGAAGGGGCAACCAAACAAAGTTGAATGGGGACCGCCACAAGATAATACATTTTGTGCTCTGAAAGAGAAACTGGTTAGTGCAGCTATATTAAAATTGCCAGATGTCAGCAAACCGTTTATTCTAAGAACAGATGCTTCTGAAACTGGGTTGGGGGCAGTTTTAATGCAAGAGCAAGACGACAGTAAGTTACCCGTAGCTTACTCGAGTAGGATATTGCTACCCAGGGAGAAGAATTATTCCGTCATAGAAAAGGAATGTTTGGCCGTAGTATGGGGAATTGGGAAGTATCACGCATATCTATTTGGGAGAGATTTCGTTCTCGAAACTGATCACCAACCCCTACTGTATTTAAACAAGGCCAAGGTCGCCAACGCTCGGTTGATGCGTTGTTCGCTAACATTACAACGTTATCGTTTCCGTGTAGAAGCAATAAGGGGAGTTGAAAATATAGGCGCAGACAACTTGAATAGGGCATGATGGGAAATTTGTATGAATTTGCCCAGTAATAAAATCCAGTTTGTAGCAATTTAACCAGTGTAAATGTTGTAAGATATCATCAGTAATTATTTTTCTTCTATTCTGTGTTAGTTTTAAAAATGTGTACATTTTTATTCTTAGGGGGGAGGTATTGTCACAGAATTAGGCGAAAATTTAATTTATTTTCTAATTGATTTACAAACTAATCTCACCATTTTCTTTGTTTCGTCGTACATGCATTACCTGGGGTGAAAAAGTGGTTTTCTCCAAGGTAAGCGGCGTGTAACGATTTGCATGTGCCTGACTTTGAATTACATGAAATCCGGAACATTTAGATTCACAGGGTGCACGGTAATCTTGCCGTGATTTCTGCTCACCTATTTTAGGGTATATAAGGCAGAATATTCATGATCAATATTACGGGACCTAAAGTATCTAATCACAGGATAGATAGCTCGTCTTTCAATCTCCAGCCAAAGGGGTGAGTGTTCAATTTATATTTCGTTTTATTGTGAATTTTATTCAGTTTATCATTTCATATAATGATGCCTTTATTGCAATGCAGATTTTAAACGTGGAATATTTGGAATGACTAGTCACTATTAGACTTTAAATGCAATAGCGTAATTTAAGGTTTCGATTATTTTTTGAGACAACTATTATTAGTCTGGTTTCTTTACTGTAGCTGATAACGCATCTGATAGCGCATCTGATAACGCATCTGATAACATCGTTGATAACGTCTTTGAGATCGTAGCTGATTTTGTAGATGATTTATTGCGGAACATCTCTGATAGCATCTCTGATAACGTCGGCTGATAATATCTCTGAGATCGTAGCTGAAATTGTTGCTGATTTATTGTGCAATCGAATTGAAGTATCTGACTGTCTGTCTGTCGAATTGTCTGTTCGTCTACATCTGTCGTGACGTGTAAATATCCGGAAATCTAGAAGTCCGAGTGTCGGAGCTGTCTAGAGTTGTAAACATCTGGGGCGACATCTAGGGTATTGAGGAATGTTGGTTCTAGTAGATGTTGTACGCTGTCTGTACGTATAACTGTGGTGGATCCGTGAAGGGCAAACGGCCGATAAAAGTATTGGTCAACCCTAGGTCTTCGGGGAAACTGGGCGGCGATTCAACAGGTTGTGTATCGTACGGTTATACAGGGTCGAGACACATTTGTGGGTTGCAATTGTAATACAATTGAATACATTGTTATATTTACATAGTTACTTCAAATCACAATAGTATTTCAAGGGATTACATGAATCTCAATAAAAGTTAGCAACTTGATTAAATACATGTATATGTTCGTGCTAGTTGTCGCAATCCATACGTGCAACAGTACAGTTTGATGTTTTGTATTTGTTATCGCAATTTATACTTGCGGTAATAAAACTTTTGTAAAGGTTCCTTGGATCTGTGTATAGTCCAAGAGATCCCTTTATATCTGTGTTTTATTTTGTATTAATATTTAATTTATTCATGTATTGTGAATGGTTGTGAGTGTAATTGTGGGTTGAACGCATGAGTTATTGTGTTGATACATCATTATTTTTCATTAATAATTTATTTCATAAATTTATATTTTCTTTCACACATTGTGTTTGCGTTGTTCATTTAATCCACCATCCACTCGGTAACAATTCTGTTACAGGCTGAAAGGGAAAAACTAGATCTCGAAAGGGATGCCGAAGAAAGAAAAATGGCATTTGAAAGAAAAGAAATGGAACTAATGAAGGAAAAGATATATTTATAAAAACGATATAATAGGAAAGGACAGCAGACAAGGAAAATATAGAACTGCTGAAAGAAGCAAAGGATAGGAAGTTAGAAAGGGAAAAAACAGGCGAGATTAGATTTTGTTTGTTTGCTTGATTTAGATTTTTAATGTAGCTTTAACAATTTTTCAGTCATATCGCTACGATGTCTGCAGTAAGGCAATTTATAGTGATGTCAAGCACTGGGGCATCATGCCGCAGACAGCGCCAAGCGAGACAGCTGTTTGCATACTTTTTGTAATTCTTCGGTATGAGTCGGCCGGGGATCGAACCCACTTCCGCGGCGGACCCTCTAACCATTAGGCCACAGGAGCGGTTGGTGAGATTAGAATTAGAAGCTTTGCAGATAGAAGATAGAAATAGGGAAAGGGAGTATCAAAGAACATTGCATTTATACCATCGTCAAAAGTGTTCTGTTGTGAATCCGAAAATCGCACCCGGTTACCGAGAGTAGATAGGCTACCAGATACCGTAATTTGTTTGGGGATGGGAGTGGAGGAGGAGGTGGGGATAGCGGGGAAATGTAAAATTGCTGTAATATATATATACAGCAATATATATATATTGATTTGTGCACGAAAGAATATATATATATATATATATATATATATATATATATATATATATATATATATATATATATATATATATATATATATATATATATATATTACGTTGCCACCCCCAACCCCCATCAAGTATCAAGTTTTTCTCCCCCCGCGCTGCGAAAAATTTGAAATGACGTCCATGTGGGGTATCCAAGGCATCACTCGCATGTGGTGCCGTTTTGGTCAGCCCCATCTTCCGAGGTGGAAGTGTGAATAATTGTTGAAGAAATGAGATAATCAGACCATCGAGATTTTCCCGCCCTAGAGTAACACTTTTCAAGAAAATTGCTGTATGTCTGAAAACATTTTCTAATCGCTACTGTCGCTCTTATAGCGATATATTCGCAAGGAACGATGCATTTTTAAATATAAGAAATTAAATTCGTCGCAAGATTTTGATTTGTGCACGAAAGAAGAAAGCGGACTCGTGGAATAAATTTACTCCAGGGAAAAGAAAATATTAAATAAAACATATATCAAATTTTCTTGTACCAGTAGTCACTTTTTGAGTAAAGAATATGAAAACGTGTAGGCTTTAAAATCTTTGCGAATCAACAACCACAACATGGGTGGGAATCATTACGCACCTAGTATATACATCCACGAGAAACCATTGCATACGTAATATGTAATGTACAAACATTAGAAGAGGACCATTTCACACGTAATATGTGTAACTACAGGAGAAGGACCCTTGTACACGTATTGTGTATAACTTGAATCCAGGGACTACCGCTCCGGTGGCCTAGTGGTTAGAGCTTCCACCGCTGAAGCGGGAGGTTGTGGGTTCGATCCTCGGCCGAGTCATACCAAAGACTTACAAAAATGGTACTAACAGCTGCCTCGCTTGACGCTCAGCATTAAGAGGTTAGTGTTAGGACTGGTCAGCCTGGTGTCAGGATAATGTGACTGGGTGGGACATCATGCTACATGTCTGCGGCATGATGCCCCAGTGCTAGACGTCACTATAAACTGCCTCACTGCAGACATCGTAGCGATATGACTGAAAAATTGTTAAAGCTACGTTTAAAATCTTAATCACACAAACAAACAAATACAGGGACCATTGCGCACTTAAAATGTACAACTATATGAGATGGATCATTTCACACTACACTATAAGAAGGGACCTTTGCACACTTAATACGTACAAAAATCACTCTTGAGATTTGCATGAAATCAGCCCAGCTAATTAAAAATCTTATCTTCATAAAGCACAGTTAACCTACTGGGTTATTAAAAGATGAAGCATGTTTGTCTGCATATATGAATTAGAGCATACACAAGACGGTTAGTCGGTTAGGTAAACATGTTCGTAAACAGTGTTGCGATAAAAAAAGACGGCGTGAAAATATAAGGACAGGCTAGAGAAAAAAAAATAACGTAGCATCAACAGTGATAGTAATATATATATATATATATATATATATATATATATATATATATATATATATATATATATACTGATCATAGTTTTTTCTTTTATCTATCGCTCCCTCCCCCAAACTCCTCTCTCACAGCCCCCCCCCCCACCAACGATAGTCAAATGGATGGTTGCAGATGGTCAAACATTCACTGGTCAGTAGGTCACAAGGATATGACCCCATTATCTTAGTGGTACCGGTGATGTGTATACAAATGATACCTTCTTCCATACAAATAATGAAAACTGATATTTTAACTGAATGGAAAACTGCAATATAGTTGTTAAAAACAAATTAGAGGAACTATAATTGTGTGTAGCTAAATATGATATAGATTAGGTGCTTGTAACCTGATGCATGAAAAATAATTTTTTTTTAGTCGGGCAATGACCTCAGTCGAATGTTGGACATATCAGTCAAGAAGAATTTAGTTAACGCCTGAATTCAAGAGCTTCAGTTCGTATGGTAAATGAAGGATGAAAATGGTAATTGGCAAGTACGGTGTTTATCCAAAGACTATACCTGTCTAATTGCACATATCTTAGGATACAATTCAGTCATACAAAAGCAAACTTCGTATTTTACTGAGGCGAACATACCGTACAAATACGGATTGCCTTTCCAGTGGTCTGAATGATTACCTGATATGAAATGAAATCTGATGGATTACAATATTTTATTGAAATGTTTAGATTAGGAAATTGTAAAATCTCTGATGTTTTTTTTTTCTCACTACAAAACAACCCAAAACAAATAGAAGCCGTTGTTATGTCTCGTGCTTGAGTTAGCAGTTTATCCTTTAGTCCGTATTTGCATTTTACATTCGCTATGTATTGCACTGACTTTACGAAATACATATCGCATATAATCCGCTTCTAAGTGCCGTCCGACTGCAAGATGCACGAATATGCTGTTGCATTATGCACCGGCAGATCTGGAACTTGTTTGGTGCAATCAGTTAGACAAGCTACATAGACCCTGATCTCTTGGCGCGTTTTGGGACAGCAGATACGGGTTTTGTTATAAACAGTTTGATGTGACTTATTCGTGAGTGTAACGGTATACCAAATTTGAAATCTTTTGACTATTTATGAAACTTAACTCCTAGTGGCAACACGGAAATATTTATCTTTTATTTATATGTTCACACAATCTTGATACAATGTCTGTTCCGCGCATACTATTCGGTCATTCTGTGCGTACATATCAAAACAAAACTGTGTCAGAAAACGTAAATTGAATGGTCAGGAATACACGTGCAGAGAATTCCCCATAACGTGTGAATGATCCTAGCAAGACATCTCAAGGAGAGCTACATTACAAACTTCAACCCAGTTGTGAGAAAAAAGGTAGGAGATTGTCAACATTTAATTCACACCCCTCTCCATATGCGTAACATTCCTGCCAACAAACTGGCTATATCAAAGTAGTTCCCAGTACGTTGACATCGGACATCATTCTTTTTCTCATCAAGGAAAAGGAGAGAAATCATAAATCAGAATCACAGGTGCTCAACGCGAGCTTGATGTGAAGAAAAATAAATAATCTAAAGGAACAAAATCATATAGAGTGACAAAAATACCTTAGATTACCCCCATGACCCATTCTGGCCTTGGACCCTATCATATTATTGGACCCTCTCTATCATACTATATAAAAATATATAGTATGATAGAGAGTTTTCAATGTCAGAATGGGTCATGGGGTAATCTAAGGTATTTTTGTCACTGTTGATATCGTTCCTTTAGATTTTTTTCCTTTACATCAAGCTCGCGTCGAGCACATGTGGTCAAAATTGTACACACTGAAAAGCTAGTAGGGATTTTAGAAATTTGGTTTCTTAGCCACATAGGGTCGTATTTGTCTTCATTCTGTTAAAATGTACAACAGGGCTATAGTTAAATCGAGTTCAGGAACAGGAGTAACATTTTTACTTTCAATTTAGTGAAATGAAACCGAAAGTATAGTGTTTTCGGAAACGGGTTTCTTAACAACCCCGGGATTGGAATATGGATTTTAGATATAATCTGCGCTATAATGATATTTTTAAAATAATTTTGTGCAAGATATGCAAGTTCAAAAGCTCTTTAAACTCTGACAATTCCGTTGTCAGATTGAAGAATAAAGCATGTCAATATTATGCAATGGACATTTACAAGAAATTTCGGTGGAAGAATTATGCTAGGCAATAAACCATTACTAATTGGATGGCTCTTAGTTATCGTAGACAAACCTTCAAGTATAATTAGTTTATTATCTCTTCCAAAAATAATTTGTATGATGGTCCAATTTGAAATTCTAATTTGTTTAATAACGCACCGTTTGATACGATTGAGCGCTACGTTACATAATGTCGGTGATGATGCCAATCATTTGACTTATATTTTTTTAACATACAATACAACCTCACTGATACAGGTATGGTGTGTATTTGCTTGTGATACTTGTACGTTATCTTTGAATGAATATAAATTTAATTCTTCGAGTTTAGTTTAAACGTGTCCTATGTTCTGACTCTGCAGCTTTAATGACAAGGTAACTTGTACACGTCATGCTGACATATGTTGACCATGATATTGTTTTATAGATTTGTTCCATTTTATTTATAATGCTTCTTTCATCAGTTTATATTTTCTAATTGTTCAGTATCTTCTACTAACTATCTTGTATCGCATCCAAAATAATTAATTGATTGAATGATTCTATTATATCTTCAGTCTTCTGATACACACCTGTTTGTCTACACCTTAAAATGTTATACTCATTCTAGATCAAGTTGTACATTTCCTCTGTTGATAGTTTGCCCGTTTTCTTCAACACTTTTTTAAAGTAAAAAAATGTATGTATTTGTGCTGCTTATCTTCTCTGTGGATGTATCTGATAGTAAATGCTTTCTTATAGACTGCATTCTCCTCGATTGTTTGGAGCTTTAAACTTTAAATTTATTCATAAACATCACATATTTCAAGATGTACGAGAGCAATATTGTGGTAAATTTTATTCCGATGGAAAAATTCAAAAAGCATGTACATGAATCCTGAATAAATTAGTCATATTAATGATTATTTCAAGAAATTATAGGATAATAAATGTATTGAAAAAAATGACTGAATATACTTATTTAATTTCTTTGATAAGAAGCTGATGATTTCACTGTTAAAAGTACGAGCAAGGCACGTAATGACCGAAAGTATTCTGATGAGTTGGACATGGATGTTTATGATGTACAACATGCGCTTAAAAGGAAAAGACTGAGAGTAAATAGTACAGTTATGATATCAGAGATAAGACAATATACAGTCTGTTAAAGTTGTTAAAATTAGCCCTGGCAATCCAAGTTTAAAAATGAAAAAATAAAACTGATTCATGAAAGCAATGATGGCAAACCGATGTCAATGCTGAAATGCATCAAAGTCATAAATCGTAACTATATTGATTACTGTCTATCATAAAACAATGCATCAAAGTAATAAATCGTAACTATATTGATTACTGTCTATCATAAAGCAATGCATCAAAGTAATAAATCGTAACTATATTGATTACTGTCTATCATAAAGCAATGCATCAAAGTAATAAATCGTAACTATATTGATTACTGTCTATCATAAAGCAATGCATCAAAGTAATAAATCGTAACTATATTGATTACTGTCTATCATAAATCAATGCATCAAAGTCATAAATCTTAACTATATTCATTACTGTCTATCATAAAGCAATGCATAAAAGTAATAAATCGTAACTATATTGATACTGTCTATCATAAAGCAATGCATCAAAGTAATAAATCGTAACTATATTGATTACTGTCTATCATAAATCAATGCATCAAAGTCATAAATCTTAACTATATTGATTACTGTCTATCATAAAGCAATGCATCAAAGTAATAAATCGTAACTATATTGATTACTGTCTATCATAAAGCAATGCATCAAAGTAATAAATCGTAACTATATTGATACTGTCTATCATAAAGCAATGCATCAAAGTAATAAATCGTAACTATATTGATTACTGTCTATCATAAATCAATGCATCAAAGTCATAAATCTTAACTATATTCATTACTGTCTATCATAAAGCAATGCATAAAAGTAATAAATCGTAACTATATTGATTACTGTCTATCATAAAGCAATGCATCAAAGTAATAAGTTGTAACTATATTGATTACTGTCTATCATAAAGCAATGCATCAAAGTAATCGTAACTATATTGATTACTGTCTATCATAAAGCAATGCATCAAAGTAATAAATCGTAACTATATTGATTACTGTCTATCATAAAGCAATGCATCAAAGTAATAAATCATAACTATATTGATTACTGTCTATCATAAAGCAATGCATCAAAGTAATCGTAACTATATTGATTACTTTCTATCATAAAGCAATGCATCAAAGTAATAAATCGTAACTATATTGATTACTGTCTATCATAAAGCAATGCATCAAAGTAATAAATCATAACTATATTGATACTGTCTATCATAAAGCAATGCATCAAAGTAATAAATCGTAACTATATTGATTACTGTCTATCATAAAACAATGCATCAAAGTAATAAATCGTAACTATATTGATTACTGTCTATCATAAAGCAATGCATCAAAGTAATAAATCGTAACTATATTGATTACTGTCTATCATAAAGCAATGCATCAAAGTAAAAAATCTTAACTATATTGATTACTGTCTATCATAAAACAATGCATCAAAGTAATAAATCGTAACTATATAGATTACTGTCTATCATAAAGCAATGCATCAAAGTCATAAATCTTAACTATATTGATTACTGTCTATCATAAAGCAATGCATCAAAGTAATAAATCATAACTATATAGATTACTGTCTATCATAAAGCAATGCATCAAAGTAATAAATCATAACTATATTGATTACTGTCTATCATAAAACAATGCATCAAAGTCATAAATCTTAACTGTATTGATTACTGTCTATCATAAAGCAATGCATCAAAGTAATAAATCATAACTATATTGATTACTGTCTATCATAAAACAATGCATCAAAGTCATAAATCTTAACTGTATTGATTACTGTCTATCATAAAGCAATGCATCAAAGTAATAAATCATAACTATATTGATTACTGTCTATCATAAAGCAATGCATCAAAGTCATAAATCTTAACTATATTGATCACTGTCTATCATAAAGCAATGCATCAAAGTAATAAATCATAACTATATTGATTACTGTCTATCATAAAACAATGCATCAAAGTCATAAATCTTAACTGTATTGATTACTGTCTATCATAAAGCAATGCATCAAAGTAATAAATCTTAACTATATTGATTACTGTCTATCATAAAACAATGCATCAAAGTCATAAATCTTAACTGTATTGATTACTGTCTATCATAAAGCAATGCATCAAAGTCATAAATCTTAACTATATTGATTACTGTCTATCATAAAGCAATGCATCAAAGTAATAAATCTTAACTATATTGATTACTGTCTATCATAAAACAATGCATCAAAGTCATAAATCTTAACTGTATTGATTACTGTCTATCATAAAACAATGCATCAAAGTCATAAATCTTAACTGTATTGATTACTGTCTATCATAAAGCAATGCATCAAAGTAATAAATCTTAACTATATTGATTACTGTCTATCATAAAACAATGCATCAAAGTCATAAATCTTAACTGTATTGATTACTGTCTATCATAAAGCAATGCATCAAAGTAATAAATCTTAACTATATTGATTACTGTCTATCATAAAACAATGCATCAAAGTAATAAATCTTAACTATATTGATTACTGTCTATCATAAAACAATGCATCAAAGTCATAAATCTTAACTGTATTGATTACTGTCTATCATAAAACAATGCATCAAAGTCATAAATCTTAACTGTATTGATTACTGTCTATCATAAAGCAATGCATCAAAGTAATAAATCTTAACTATATTGATTACTGTCTATCATAAAGCAATGCATCAAAGTAATCGTAACTATATTGATTACTGTCTATCATAAAGCAATGCATCAAAGTAATAAATCTTAACTGTATTGATTACTGTCTATCATAAAGCAATGCATCAAAGTAATAAATCTTAACTATATTGATTACTGTCTATCATAAAACAATGCATCAAAGTCATAAATCTTAACTGTATTGATTACTGTCTATCATAAAACAATGCATCAAAGTAATAAATCTTAACTATATTGATTACTGTCTATCATAAAACAATGCATCAAAGTCATAAATCTTAACTGTATTGATTACTGTCTATCATAAAACAATGCATCAAAGTCATAAATCTTAACTGTATTGATTACTGTCTATCATAAAGCAATGCATCAAAGTAATAAATCTTAACTATATTGATTACTGTCTATCATAAAGCAATGCATCAAAGTAATCGTAACTATATTGATTACTGTCTATCATAAAGCAATGCATCAAAGTAATAAATCGTAACTATATTCATTACTGTCTATCATAAAGCAATGCATCAAAGTAATAAATCTTAACTATATTGATTACTGTCTATCATAAAGCAATGCATCAAAGTAATAAATCGTTACTATATTCATTACTGTCTATCATAAAGCAACACATCAAAGTAATAAATCGTAACTATATTGATTACTGTCTATCATAAAACAATGCATCAAAGTAATAAATCGTTACTATATTCATTACTGTCTCATAAAGCTAAAATATTGCTGACCGTTTTTTGTTTGCTATATAACAACAAATATTATTATTCACAAAATGGAGAAGAAAGAAACAACAATTATATAATTATTTTTCAGTACACTAAGCAAACTGTAAAAGAACCAGTAAGTGGTTTTAAAACTAGACGTAAAATACGTACTAAAAATCGCAGTTTTAAAGGTTGTGTTTTATATATCTATCTTATGTGTGCTAATTTGTATGATTATAAATTGTAAGGGAAAATTTGATACACATTACATAGCGTCAAGATAATGGGATTTACGTTTACTAAGAGTAAACATTGTGATGCAGCGATTTGACCTTGGAAGGTGTAAATGAAATCTCCTTGACGAATTTGATTAACTTTTAGTTCTGTTTATGTGGTTCCCTCTTGGAAAACCAGGTGACCTAATTTCTGATTGGTTAGTTGCTAAGGTACCTGACCTTGTTGATAAGTTAGAATGTTCTTGAAATTAATATTTGACTTTCGCTCTGGTTCTGAATTTACGCCATAGCTTTTATGCAAGGGATATTTTACATGAGAATTAGTTATTCGTATCTTTTTTACATGAGAATTAGTTATTCGTATCTTAAACAACAGTCGTAGTGGAACCAGCTCTAGTTGTGTTCAGTTGAGAGGATTTTATTTTTTAAGTTATTTATTGGAATTAGAAGTGTTCAGAGTTTAGGACTAAGTAGCTGTTTTAAAATTACAGTACGTAATTTTACATTTGAATTTATATAAAGGGGAAAATTGTCTACATAATTTCACAAAGCTTGTTGGTTTTCATTTTTTTCTTCTATTTCTTAAAGACCTTTGAATCGTAACAGTTGACAAAACAATAAGTTTGAGCGAAGGCATGGTGAAATGTCGAGAAGTCTAACGTATAATCTTAAGCATTTAAAACAGAAGACAATAAAGGAATGAATAGAGGAAAAGATCAAACAGGAGGTTAAACGGGTGAAAAGAGTGTTAAATACCCAATTCAAAAGTCAGTAAGTTTAAAACAATAATAGAGTGGAGTAGCAGCGTCAGGATCCTGAATGACGTAATGATTTTTCCCAACACTTATGAGAACCACATCTCATTCAGTAAGAACTTTACAGTTGACAAGTTTTACTAAGAAAAGCAAAGGAAATGAATGCAAAATGGACGATCAGATCAGATGTGTGTCGATATATTTAGAAAACTGTTCGGCAGTTAGCTAAGAATTCAATAACAAATACTTACAGGCACAGCAAAACATTTTGAACAGATGGGAAATAGATGTCTTCAAATGATATTTATCATTAAATATCATATTATTATCATAAATACTTGGATTAAAAGTTACATAAGAAAATATTGCATTTTATGAAAGAGTTATATTTTAACATGTTTCAACTCAAGGTTTTGTTTTGTTGGATTTAACGTCATTTTTCAGCACATGGCAGGATATAAATGGTGGAAAGTATATTTGGTGGAGGAAGAACCTGGAATGGCCCTTGAAAGAAACATCGACTTACGTACGGGAAGCTACTGGAAAGCTTTCTCACATATTCACATAGTCGAGCCGAGACTAGAACACATGCAGATAAACGAGAGAAATCTGAGTGTCCTGAAAGGCGAGCGCTTATATCACTTGGCAACCGAATGTGCAAGATATAAGATGTCTCATTTTGATGTACACACATTAGGTTACCTTCAAGTCCGCTGTGTCATAAAGAAAACTCAGCACTGTTATTCGATATCTTTGAAGAATTCGAACATGGGTGTCTGAAAAAATTGCAAACTTACCTAGCGTAGAGCTAAAGTCAATAACTGACTATATGAACCTGGTAATCAAAAGCCGGAATTCAAGCAGATATCATCAGTATGTTTCCTTACAGATAAGCTAAAGCCAATAACGAATCCACAGTTGAACAGATCTAAGGTACGAAACGTTATTAGGTCTTTAATTTTGTTCTTGCATTTTAAAAGGGATCACTGTGTCTTTCTGTCTAATTTCAATGGGCAATTCATATCACATTGCTGGGCCCTGGTATACAAAAGAACGTTGTCCATATGACTTCGTTTTCATAGTTGAAACAATGAGTATACTATTGTCAGAAGAGGAGCGTAAGTATCTTGATGGTGTGTACACATGGGTGAAGCCGAAGAGATATGTTGGACTGGAGTCTGTCAGTGAAACATAGCACAGATAATACATTTTGTGTTTGATTCTGGATCGAATGGATTGACAGTGTAGGGTGGAGAGCAGATGGGAGGTGTGCTCTGATCGTAGTACTCTAAAGATCCGAGCAGCTGTGTTTTGAACTTTTTGAAGTTTCTGGAGTAGATATTGAGACTATCCAGACATAATTCTCCTCCAAGACAGTTAATTGTCGGCTAGACTAAGAATTAATTAATGAATTTCACTGACGAAAAATTTGTCACTTGACATTACCCCCTTGTTAAGAGTAAAATCGGTATTTTTACTCTCCCAAATTTTCGGTGAACTACTCTGCTCCCGTTACATGTCCTTAGGTGACCTATTCACCTCAGACATCCCTAACCGACTTAAACAATCCGCTCCCACATTATCCCTACCTTTGATGTACCGCACTTGAATCTGATACTGTTGTAGAAACAGTGACCATCTCATTAATCGACCGTTAGTTAATTTCGCCTGGGCCAAATACGGCAGCGGTTGATGATCCGTTTCCAAAGTAAACTTCCTACCATACAGATACCGATGGAACTTAGTTATTCCAAAGATAATCGCCAAACATTCTTTCTCAGACACTGAATAGTTAATTTCCGCATTTGACAGTTTCCTACTCCCATACGCAACTGGGAATAAGCTTCCCTCGTGTTCTTGCAATAACACTGCACCTAAACCTCTATCACAAGCATCTGTCCTCAAAACAAAATCTCGTGTCACGTCAGGCAACTTAACTATTGCGTCTGACGTCAGTCTGTCTTTTAGCGTCTGAAATGCGCGTTCACATGCGTCTGTCCATACTACTTTGGTCGGCGCATTTTTTCGAGTCAAGTTAGTCAATGGACTCGCAATAGCACTAAAATTTGCGACATATCTCCTATAGTACCCTGCCAAACCTAGAAAAGATCTAACTTCAGTCTTAGTAGTCGGTCTTAATGCGTCCCTAAGTTGTTTGACCTTTGAACTCTCGTGGTTTAACGTGTCCTCGCTGCGGGTATATCCTAGATAGTCTAATTGTCTGAACCCTATATTGCACTATGATGGTCGTGCGGTCAGTCCGGTTTGTTGTAGTCGTTCTAAGACGTTTTCCAGCAAAAGTATGTGTTCTTCCCATGTAGCTGTAGCTAATAGAAGATCGTCCATGAAGTTGGAAACTCTCATCCCCCGCAATGGTTTAAGGAATTTCCGCATCATACGGGTGAAGACACTGGGCGCATTCTGCACCCCGAATGGCATGACCACCCACTGGTACTTCCCATCTGGAGTTGCAAAGGCGAGTTTTGCTCTGTCTTCACTACGGACTGGAATTTGCCAGTATCCTTTGGACAGATCAATCTTAGAAAAATATTTTGCATGGGTTACTCCTGCGAAAATAGACTCAGAGTCAGGTAAAAGTTCTACCTGGAATTCTGTGATTCGGTTTAACTTTCGGTAATCGACACAAAATCTGTGTGTCCCATCCTTCTTCTGGACCAGTACAACAGGAGAGCTATACGCCGACTCGCTTGGTTCGATAATACCTAAGTCTCCTATAGTTTGAACTTCCTTACGGACCGCTTCTAACTTCGCGTACGGCAACGGATATGGTCTTAACTTCACTGGGTTCTCGTCCAGCAGCTTCAAAGAGAACTCCTCCAGCTCTGTCTTCCCAGGTTTCTCTGTTAAGACGCTCGAATATTCTTGAAGTACCGACTCCACCTCTTTACGTTGGTCTGACGTTAACGTAACGTCAAGTGCAACATCGACGTAGGTTTCCTCCCTCATCAACGGTCAACTATGGAGTACTTCCGCCTGCCCTGCGTTGTCGTCGGGTTCTTCCGTCACGACGGTAGCCACCACGAACTCCATGGGTATTCTCGCACACGGTAACGCTTCAGAAGATTCACGTGGAACAACTTGTCCTTATCCCTACTCGGATACGGTACTTTTGTCCACCTTTCTTCTCTGTTACAACAAATGGTCCCCTCCATGAGACTTGCAGCTTGTTGTGCTCCAATGGCAACAACAACAACACCTTGTCACCCACTTCAAAGTGACGTTCCTTCGCCCTTTTGTTGTAATACATGTACTTGGCTTGCGTCCCCTTGTGTCGCAGAGATTTTCTTGAGCCAATTTACAAACTTCTTCCAGTTTGTTACGCAAGTCGACAACATATTGGTATGTTGTACGCACTTCTTCGGATGCTTGCTCATCCGTCCATAACTGTTTCAATACAGCCATGGGCCCCCTTACCGTCCGCCCATAAACTAACTCAAAAGGTGAAAAACCCAAACTTGCTTGCGGTACTTCTCGATACGCGAACAGTATCGCCGGAAGGTATCGATCCCAATCCCTAGGTCGACCTTCACATAGCTTCTTCAAAGCTTGTTTGAATGCCCCATTGAAACGTTCTACCAACCCATTACACTGCAGGTGGTACGGGGTAGTCGTCAGGTGTCTAATGGAGAGTAATCTATTTACCTCCTCCATCACCTGGCTCACGAACTGCGTCCCTTGGTCGGTCAGTATCTCGTCTGGAACTCCGACTCTCGACCACACCCCTAACAACCCTAACAAGACCTCAGCCACCGTGACTGAGTCAATGTTTTTCAAGGCCACTGCCTCCGGGTACCGGGTAGCGTAATCTACGACCGTTAATATATACCGATTTCCACTTTCTGCCGCCGGCTTAATCGGATCTACTAAATCCATCGCCACTCTAGAGAAAGGTTCGTCAATTAGTGGGGTGGTTCCTAGTGGCACTGGGCGATGGGAGGTCTTCGGTGCCACTCGCTGACACTTGTCACATGACAAACAAAACCTCCTCACATCCCCATATACACCTGGCTAATAAAACTCCCTCACCAACCTATCTCTGGTCTCCGCCACGCCCATGTGGCTTCCGAGAAGACCCTCATGTGCTAACCTAAGCACTTAGTCGCGCTTCCCTACGGGTACCACAACTTGTTTAAACGTATCGACCCCTTTCTTGGCGTACCGATACAAAATACCGCGTTTTGTCGCGAACTTAACTTCGACGTCTGGCAATTTCCGTACGGACCCGTCCGTCGCGTACCTACGTACCTTGTCAAGAGATACATCTTCCTTTTGAAGCTTCTCTAACTCACCAGGTACCAAAATGTCTATGGGCGAAGTCACGGATCTTGGCGGCTTCGACCCTGACCTTTGCTTTATAGCCCTCGTCTCCACTGACCCGACATGTATAGGGTTACACGTCATAGGGTTAGGTTGGGGAAACACATACCTACACCCTAATATTACGTCATAAGACAGTCCCGACAAACACACTGCTTGAATTCGCCCTTTTACATATGGCGAATCAAGGTCTATGCTAATGACCGGAAGCGAATCCTTCGTCCCGTTAGCAAACTGTACTTCCACCGTCTTACCTGTATAATCTCCAGGTTTAACGTATCTACGATCTACCAAGGCCGGGTAGCTACAGCCGGTGTCATACAATACCGTGGCTTCTACACCATTTACCGTAGCCTTCGCTACATTCGTAGACTCCACTGTTTTCCCTTTCTTAACATTATTCGGAGTTACCGAATTAACCGTTGTCGGACGATACTTTCTACAGTCCTTGACAACATGGCCTGGTTTATTACAGCCATAACACACTGGCTCACCTCTTCTAACCGAGGAATCCCTATCTACCCCTTGAGTCTTTCCCGACCCACGGAAATGTACTTGGCTGGGATTTCCGGCCCCTGGCATCCCACCATTCTGACCATTTCGTCTCTGGGGTGCCACCTCAGTGGTCTTTCTATGCTCACCGATTCCAGGTCGGTCCCTACCATTCCAAGTAGTTGGACGCGCATGCGCGCTCTCATAGTGTTCGGCCATTACGCGTATCTCATCCAAAGTTAAGAATTCGCGCTCCGCCAAAAACACAATTAAATCTTTTCTATAGGTACTTAACACGTGTTCTTTTAAAATCTCCTCGCGTATACCTTCGTACGTTAACGCGATGCCAGACATTTTCATCCATTTATCAAAAATCACGCGCACTCGACTGTGAAATTACGCGTGTGTTTCGGTAGCCCTTTTCGACGATTCCCTAAAAAGTTTCCGGAACGTTTCCGCTGACAACTAATAGTGGCGAAGTAGAGCTTTCTTCACCGCGTCATAATCGTTTATCTCGGTTGGAGTCATGTTCTGGTACACATCTTTCACCGCCCCCTGCAAAAAGTATGAACTGTTGATGGCCCACTGGTCCTTAGGGATTTGGTGGACCAGGGCCAACTTCTCAAACTGCGTCAAAAAGTTGCCCATTATTTCATCCTTGTCATTAAACATCGGCATGGTTAACTGTATGGGTCGTCTGTCTTCCAAGCGACTACTCTGGGTGTCCGGACGTACGTTCGATTCTTCACCCCTCCTGAACTCGGCTTCGAGCCGTAGTCTCTCCATGGCTAGCATATGATCTCTTTCTCTAGCTTTCTCTTCCGCCTGTAGTCTGTCGAGTTCAATTTCTTTCTGTCTCTCCTTCTCTCTAGCTTTCTCTTCCTCCTGTAGTCTGGCGAGTTTAATTTCTTTCTGTCTCTCCTTCTCTCTAGCTTTCTCTTCCTCCTGTAGTCTGGCGAGTTCAATTTCTTTCTGTCTCTCCTTCTCTCTAGCTTTTTCTTCCTTATGTTCTTTCAAACTTCTTTCCATAAATTCAGATAGCTTGTCTCTGTCATACCCAAGTTCGTCCTTGCCAATTGATTTAAATTCCTTTAGTAACTGTCTGTCTGTCACCATATGTCTCTTTTTGTCTTTCCTTTCTCTAGAACTACGTCCTTAACTGACCTACAATAACTGAATTCTCCCTACGAAAATCGTTTGACCCGAAATATACCTTATCTGCAGCGAGATGGACATGTCAAATCAGTCACAAATATTTGACCAGGCGAAATTCCAGTAACACAAGCTCCGCGCAGCAGGACACTGTTAACAAAACGTGATTACTTGCTGTCCAAAATACAGTATGACCCAAATTGGCTCTTGTCTCAAGAGAATATTTAGGTAGTAACGCTCCTAACACTTTATGATAACTTCACACAGAAGGTATAAATTTCAAATTCTTACAATACACTTTTACGTAAGGAATTTGCATGCAAGATATTCAAGTATTCAAAAATAGCAGACAATGTTTGATTCACTCGATTCCTACTTAATAATAATAATAACAAATGTATGCCTTGTTCAAATACGCTCAGATTACTTCAATCGCAATAAAAATTTTCAAATCCCAGGACGATCACTCCACTTTGTAACGGGCGTGCTCGGTTATCAAGCGCTATTATTACAATATCGCACAAGCACTGGTCAGAAGTATTGCGCAACTTGGAAAAACAACACTCGAAACCGCCTCCCGCTAATTCTCGTTATCTAAAGGATGACCTCTTCGGTATGATTCGCCCGGTTAGAATGGATATGGTAATCTGAGACGGTATCTTGAACACAGACAACACACGAGCCCCCATAAAGATAAAAAAAGAATTTAATTAAATTACAATCAAGAGAAGAATGACACAGTAAATTACAATTTTCTTTCCTTCTGAATATTCTTCGTTCAGAAGCACTTCAAAACCAGAGCTTTAAAATAATGGATACATTAATTAAAGATTCAAACACTTATAAAATAGATGAATTTAGTCGTTAATAGCTGATAGCAAATTTCATCATGAAATCGAGTGTTCATTAACATCGGACTGCTTGGGAAATTCACAATGACCTTGTTCGACGACTGGTTCTTCCTTCTGCTTGCGTCACGACTTTAGCTTGCCCTTTGGTCGAACGTGGGATTCCACAACTCTGACTTCTGACTTCTTTTCCCTCCTTTTGAATCTTGACTTCTCGTTATTTCGCTCTTTCTTCAAACAAACTATTTTCCTTGTGTTTTTGGCGTGCTTCTGCCGTTTGATTTCCGGCGGACTTTCCTGAGCTTATTGTTTCGAAGGCACTGCTCTAAAACTACCCCCGGAGTCTTGTCCTATGTCTGAATTAACACTACCGTCTCTTTCAGAGGTACTTCCAAGACTGATTTAAACTCATTAGCTCAGAGAATATATTTCCCCAATTCTAGGGTTCGACCCAACCCTCCTTCTACATTTCACCAATCGGAATAATTGCTATTCCTACGAACATTTGGAAAACCGCCTATCAAGATGCCAAAAAAATGCCACCTGGGGTCGAAATATCACCCTACCATTTGTTTCAAATCACTTCGACAGCTTTACGTGAGAAATTCCCTCTTTTTAAGCCTGTCATACCCTAGCCCGTTTTCACTATAAACAGTCTAACAGTGTGACCCAGTTAGGTAAACATTCCTTCGTCCAAACTCTACTCCAAGACAGTTAATTGTCGGATAGACTAAGAATTAATTAATGAATTTCACTGACGAAAAATTTGGCACTTGACATTTACGATGGCAGTTTTGAAAAATGATGGGATTCACCCGATTGGAGAGAGATACTAATAACATCAGTTAGTGAAGGCAATATAGGGTCTAAGGAATCCAGCAGCAGTGATGATGGAATTGGATCAAGTTCACATGCCGTTTGTGCACGGTTATCCGTACTAAATCCATATAGACAGGTTCAAATGATCCTAATTGTTGTCGATGATATTCTGTATCGTAACTGTCTGGTGACAACGATCAATTTAAATTGTTTTGTCAATTGTATCTCTAATGGTTTGTACTTTGTCACGAAAGAAATTTACAAATAGGCCCGGAAGGTCTCATGGAGAGAAGGTAGTTGGAAGTGGTGTACATTTGTTCCTTGACATTAATTTGTTAGTGGTACTGTAGTGGAATAATTTGGCTAAATGGACTATGTTTGGGACGTTCTTCTTAGCGGCTTCAAAGATTTTTTTATGAATAGCGAGTCTGGTGGAAAGCAAAAGTCTCTCTGCTTTACGGCAATATTTTTTAGCAGTGCAAAGCTGGTCCCTAACATTGCTATACAACGGAGAACACTTTTTTGTTGATACTCTGCACTTGGTGGCTGGGGCATGTTTTTCAAGCAATGAACGCAGGCATTTATCGAGTTGTTCTTCTGTAGGAGTTAAGCAAGTTGTTAGGTTTTCTTGGATGTCATGCATTAGTGTGGTTCAATTTATCATACGGAGGTTTCTCTTAGTAGCAAATTAAGGGTTAGGGACTGATACGTCGAGATGGCATATAATGCAGAGGTGATCTGATGTAAGTTCGTGGGATACAAGGGTGGATTGCAGAATATTATCATCAGGCTTATGAATAATCTAGTCTAAAATGTAACCACGTTTATGGGTGTGTTGGTTAACTGACCGGTTAAGGTTGAAAACATGAATGGAATCTAGGGGTTTTGACGTGTATGGGTTTCCAGGACAGTCAAAGTGAAAGTTGAAATCTCCAAGAATAATTAGGTTGCCACCTATCGCATTTCCATACTCCAGAAGATTCGGAAACTGCTCCAAAAAGAGAGATTCAGTCAGCTTGTTTTTTATACTAGGAGAAGGGCGGTAGAGACAGAACAGATTGTTTCCAAAACAAGGAGATAAAGAAACACGTACGATCTGAAAAGCCAATGCATGATGAAACACAATAATATAGACGAAGATAGACAACAAGCACATATATCATGAAAAATAGCACAAAAATGGAATAGCTGCATCAAGCCGGATAAGCGATAGCGGCCATCTTTCCGGAATTAACGTGTATTGATAATACAAGTTTGAGACAAAGAGCAAGAAACAATCGTGAGAATTAAACTTTGAAATGAACAGATGGAAAACAACAAAACGAGGATAAATGGGGAGATACAAATAAAAAAAAATAAAAAAACGATATTAAACTTGCCAAAATTTTATAAATCACGTTACTTGATCCATACATCTGCTAATCGTTACTTGATCCATACATCTGCTAATTGTTACTTGATCCTTTACATCTGCTAATTGTTACTTGATCCTTACATCTGCTAATCGTTACTTGATCCTTTACATCTGCTAATCGTTACTTGATCCTTACATCTGCCAATCGTTACTTGATCCTTTACATCTGCTAATCGTTACTTGATCCTTACATCTGCTAATCGTTGCTTGATCCGTTCATCTGCTAATCGTTACTTGATCCTTTACATCTGCTAATCGTTACTTGATCCTTACATCTGCTAATCGTTACTTGATCCTTTACATCTGCTAATCGTTACTTGATCCTTTACATCTGCTAATCTGAGTTTTGTTACATCAACTGGTAAAAACAAACGAACAACATATACGGCGAGAACAAAGATTGGGATTTCAATTCTAATGATTCTCTATGCATGAATGTTGAAGAATTCTTTTAATAACATGAAGAATACGATACACTTTTACGACATGCGTTACTATCAGAACGACAATATTAAGAATGACATTATCTAAAGAGCAAGAAAGCTGTACGTTTATTCAAGTAAACGTTGTTACACCAAGATACGACTTTGTTGCTTCAAGATTCAAACGCTTTTTGATGAAAACTCATCACAAGAAGAGAACAAATTCTTTAAAGGAATGAAAAGTGATCAAACAAATTACAGATTTAATATACGCAGAGTGCTTACATTGTTACAATACAGTTTTAAAGACACGATATTCCTTAGATCAAATAATACTGTACATCTTGACAATAAGCAAAGTATCACGTGCTTGATTACGAATATTTATCGGCGTTAATGCAAAATGATTACTTTTTATTTGCAGAAGCATTTCAAAATAATATAAGATCACATTTTAGGGTTCTTACAGTGTGTACAAATCAAGTTTAAGATCATTAGCACGTGATAATTAGAGAGAGAGAGAGAGAGAGAGAGAGAGAGAGAGAGAGAGAGAGAGAGAGAGAGAGAGAGAGAGTGCAGGACAATACGAAGGCAGATAATTTCAACTTGGAGTGTGTATGGTATATGTCAAGTGCCAAATTTTTCGCCAGTAAAATCCATTAATTAATTGTTAGTCTAGCCGACAATTAACTGTTATCTGGTGGTAGAGTTTGTGCGAAGGAATGTTTTTCTAACTCAGGTCACATTGGTACTATGTTTATAGTAAAAACGAATTAGGTGTATGACAGGCCTGTCAAAAAGTGATTGAGAGAAATGCCAGGGTGTTGAGGCAACCCCAGGTGGCATTTTCGGCACATTGATAGTCAGTTTTCCAAATGTCTGTAGGAATAGCATTTTTCCGATTGGTCAAATGTGGAATCAAGGGTGGGTTGATCCCTGAAATTGGGGGAAATATATTCTCTGAGCTAATGAGTTTTAATCAGTCTGTAAGACCTCTGCAAGAGAGGAAGAGAAAAAAATACATAGCAAAGACTCCGGAGGTTATTTTTAGAGCAGTACCTTCGAAAAAAACAATAGGCTCAGGAAAGACCGCCGAAAACCCAACGGTCGAGAGAGCACGCCAAAAACACAAAAAAATAGTTTGTTTGGAGAGAGAGAAATAACGAGGAGATCGAGATTCAAAGGAGGAAAAAAAAGTTATAAGTCAGATTTGTGGAATCCCACGTTCACCCAGAGGGCAAGTTAAAGTCGAGACGCAAGCAGAAGGAAAAAACAGTCGTCGAGCAGGTCATGTGAATTTACCAAGCGGTCCAATGTTAATGAATACTCGATTTCGTGATGAAATTTGCTATCAGCTATTAACGGCTAAATTCGTCTATTTTATTAGTGATTGAATTTTAATTAATGTATCCATTATTTTAAAACTTCGGTTTTAAAGTGCTTCTGTACTAAGAGTATTCAGAAGGAAAGAAAATTGTAATTTACTGTGTCTTTCTTCTCTTGATTTTTATTTTGATTAAATTCTTTATTTATCTTTACGGGGGCTCGTGTGTTGTCTTTGTTCAAGATACCGTCTCAGATTACCATATCCATTCTATAACCGGGCAAATCACACCGTAGAGGTCATCCTTTAGATAACGAGTATAAGCGGGAGGCGGTTTCGAGTGTTGTTTTCCAAGTTGCGCAATACCTCTGACCAGTGGCTTGTGCAATATTGTACCAATAGCGCTTGATAAAATGATTTACCACCAGAACTCCTCCAAATGTGTCTTGCCAGGTCGCTCTGTCAAGACGCTTGAATTAGTCTTGGAGCATCGATTCCACATTCTTACGTCGCTCTGCGTCGTCGTGGACACAATCGACGTAGGTTTAATCTCTCATCAAAGGACAACTAGGACGTACTGCCACATTTGCTCCGCTGTCGTCGGGTTCTACAGTCACAACTATAGCAATTGCTAACTGTGGGTATTTCTCTTTCGCGATAAGGCTTCATTATACAGTAAGTCTTTCCTTCATTTTCTTCGTTACAACGAACAATATTCTGCAACAAACTTGAAGTTTGTTGTGCCATAAACGGCAAAAACAACAATACTTTGTCACCCACTTTTAACTGTCGTTCATTTGTGTTTCTTTTGCAATACTTGGCTTGGCGTTCCCATGCGTCCTTGAGTTTCTTCTAGCTCAATTTACAAACGTCCTCCAGCTAGTTGCAGAGATCAACAATATACTGATATGTTCTACGTACGTCCTTCGCTGTCTACTTATTCGTCCATAACCGTTTCAATACAGTCCTTGGCTCTCTACTTATTCGTCCATAACCGTTTCAATACAGTCCTTGGCTGTCTACTTATTCGTCCATAACCGTTTCAATACAGTCCTTGGCTCTCTACTTATTCGTCCATAACCGTTTCAATACAGTCCTTGGCTGTCTACTTATTCGTCCATAACCGTTTCAATACAGTCCTTGGCTCTCTACTTATTCGTCCATAACCGTTTCAATACAGTCCTTGGCTCTCTACTTATTCGTCCATAACCGTTTCAATACAGTCCTTGGCTCTCTGCTTATTCGTCCATAACCGTTTAAATACAGTCCTTGGCTCTCTACTTATTCGTCCATAACCGTTTCAATACAGTCCTTGGCTCTCTACTTATTCGTCCATAACCGTTTCAATACAGTCCTTGGCTGTCTACTTATTCGTCCATAACCGTTTCAATACAGTACTTGGCTGTCTACTTATTCGTCCATAACCGTTTCAATACAGTCATGGGTCCCCTTAATGTCATCCCGTAAAGTAATTCAAAAGGTCAAAAACCTAAACTAGCCTGTGGTATTTTGCGTAACTTGGTTGCAGTCAGCACTCCTTCACACTGTGTGTGGCACAGATATGGAGCTATTTTTCCCTTTTTGCCCTTTCGAGACTTGTTCTCTCTCTCTCTCTCTCTCTCTCTCTCTCTCTCTCTCTCTCTCTCTCTCTCTCTCTCTCTCTCTCTCTCGTTTCGGGAACTGTCAAATTCTGCCTTGGACGATTCCTGAAGCTAAATTATGATTACCCCAATGAAACTTAATAGTGATTGTCAGATTCTCGAGGGTCATGAGCATTATTTGTATAATATTGTATAAACCCCACTTGTCAAAGGGTAAGTGTTACGTCCCACTTTGTCAAAGGGTATTGCACAATATATAATAACAACACTCTAACCTACTCCTCTCTGATACTCGCTATAATTGCCCGGTTCGAGTATAGAATGTATATGGTAACCTGAGCTAATATATATTGAACAAAGAACTACGAGCCCCCGTAAAGATAAATAAACAATATAATCAAATACATACACAGTGCAATTTCCGTTCATTCGGAATACTCGTGAACTATCAGCCCCGTAAAGATAAATAAACAATATAATAAAATACATACACAGTGGAATTTCCGTTCATTCGGAATACTCGTGAACTATCAGCCCCCGTAAAGATAAATAAACAATTTAATCAAATACATACACAGTGAAATTTCCTTTTATTCGAAATACACGCGGTTTTAGAATTAAACTTTCACCGAATTACAAATAGATTGAAAATAGAATTAAACAAATTTAGCCGTTCTATTACGGATAGTTAACTTCATCACATAATCGAGAGTTCAATCAAATTCATCAGCTTGTTCAATTTTCATAACCTGTTATCGTCGAACTGCGTTCTCTGCTCGATCCAATGTTGATCCAGAAGTTCCTGTCTCTCGAGATACTTTTCCCTCGTGGATGTTCCGCTCGAACTCAGACTTGTCCTCTGTATCGATGTATACACCTCGCAATTTCTACTTCAGAATTCCCTTTTCCCGTACTTGTACGTCCTCTATTTCGGTACTGCACGTCTTTCCAAATAAAAAAAGCTATTTTCTTCCTTCCTCGTGTTTTTGGTGCGTCTCTCAACCGTTGGTTTTTGGCGGTTTTTTCGATCACGCTTCCTTGACGAATGGATTTCACTCAAATCCCATCCGGAGCCTCTTTTCCAAAATGATTCTACACTTGCTATTCTCACAATAGCGAATTCAGAAGACTGAAGCAAATTTCGGCTAGTAGATACTATATTCTAAAGATTTCTCGTGTAAAACACCCCCCTTATTCAACAGTGACCAATCAGAACTTTTCTCGCGCTTTCCTTTAAAAGTCGCTTACATCAGCGTGTCAAGATGACACGCTTTGTTTTAAGTAACGATTCTCTGTTTCAAATGAAGTCTGACATTTTCGTGAATGAAACTTTCCCCAGGTCACTGCAGTCAGTTTTGCTCCTGTATAAATAAGGCAAATTAGCACGACGGCTACATTCTACAATACTGGTACCTCTCCTTGCAGAATGTGTCTCATAAATTTAACAAATGGCTGGCTGGGTTAGAACTAATAGTTATTTAATAGATTCCACCGAAAATTTGGCACTTCACAGTGACTTATTTCGTGAGGGACATTGAAAGTCGTCCGGGAAACACCCCTCTTCGTTTGGTTTAGCCAGTCAGGATAAGCGTGCTTTAACTGTCAAAATTTAAAAAAAAACCAACGATGTCAGAATAATTCTCTCTAGTCCGCTTTTATTAATAACCATTCTGAAAAATTATTTTATGACACCATTTCAAATGTCCCAGGATTTACCAGACTTACTCTGGCTTGTCTCAACTATGTCAATTTCATCCATTTGACTTTAAGTTAACATCGTTCTTTTCTTTATTTCTAACCATTATCCTGGCGGATCATAATTAATATCCAATTATGCTCCCAAACAGAGCAGAAATAAATAATAAGTTTGTATTCTACATCAATCTAATGAGTATAGTTTTTGACAGACTGCGGCAAGGATTTGTATTTTACCTAACTTTAGCACACCATTTTTATCTTTTTTCTTTCGATTACGAGATGACGAATTTAATTTTACAAATACGTTGTCTTAGTATTAGGAATGTTTAATTTACCTGTCTGTCTGTCTGTTAGTTTGTATCTGTTTTAATTTCATTACATGTTATTGTAATGTAACATCATTTGGTGGACTTGACCTTGTCAAAAACTAATTTTTTTTTGCTTGACATGTTTTACTGATTTTATTTTTTAAAATTTTATTTATGTAAACAACAAACATAGCTTCATTTTATACTCTAGGGGTATGAGCTTATTAACCGAATTTATTATTCAGGTAACAAGAAGGTGTATATATGTTGATCAGGCTCAGGTTTTCCACGTGAATTTTGTAGATTATTGTCTTGCAAGTAAACAAGGTTCATTTGACCATTCTAGAATGTTATTATTCATTTGGTAATGGTTGTGCCTAGAAAATGCTAATTGTGACGTGAGGTCAAGCATATAACTATATTATCTGTGAATTTGAGGATTTTATCAGTAGTGCTTTAACATCTAGCACTTTTAGTTATATTGTGTTGTGACTAGTTTGCGTTGCACTTTATTTTCCTCAAATTACTGAATTCAAGTGATTACCTTCTCTGGAAATACAAAAGTGCTGTGATAAAATTCGCTCACGGTTACGGATCACTGCCATCTCACCTCTGTCTGCGTGGGTTCGAGCCTCGGGCTCAGCTAATGTGCTTATGTGAGAAAGCTTGCCGGTAGCTTCTCGTAGGTCGGTGATTCTTTCCGGGGGTTTCCCGGGTTCTTCCTCCACCATTAATACTCGCCGCATATGTATAACCTATCTTGTGCTGCAAAATGGCGTTAAACTCTATAACAACAATAACAACAACAACTAGGTCTTGTGTGTTTAATTCTTAGATTATGTTTGGATTTAATTCGCAATACCGTAAGTTCTTTTTCTTCTTCTCATTTTACACTTTGTATTCTAGTGAAATAAATTATTTGTTAACTTTTACAAAACTCGTTCTGCTACTTTTTTAAAAGAGCAAACATACTCGTAACATCATGGAAATTAACGAATAATGGGGCCACGTGTTTTGTTGCTCTTAACATACAGACGCGACCTCTGAGTTGATTGGGGTAGAGATTATAACCAAAACTGGATAATAAAACGCCATCTAATAGAGTTGTTTATTTAGATGTTACGACGTAGAATATCTACGCACCTCCGAAACTAATGATTTGACAAAGGAGGTGACCGAGAACGTTCTTTATCACTTAATTTGCAACTATGGAGCAGAGTGGATTTTCAAGCTTGCCGTAATGGCAGTCATATTAATCTCCAGATAATCACCATTAGAACCAAGTAAGACAGCATAAGAAGTCTTGTGGCGAAAACCCTATCACAATATGGCCTTCTTTCAAAGAGGAATATAGATTAAATGATTTTATACGTTTGCTTTCACGGTCGTATTGGAAGTCAAATTGGCATCATTTTCATTTAGAACCAAGTAGACATCACTATAAATCGTTTATTGGAAACCTAATGCTGACAGAACCATACATTCCAAAGGAGTTGCGATAGCAAGATGTTCAAGATGACCACTGTGTGGCGGCCATATTGGATGCCAGATTGACACTGTATTTTTCAAATGGTCGCTCTACACATATTATGAACTTCTAAGAGAGTGACAGGTATAAGGTGAAATTATGTTTGCATTTGAAACATGCACAATGGAAAGAACGTTGGTATGCCTCTATCTTATTTTCATGTACTATGGCTGAAGTTTCTTTTGATGTTGTACTTGTTGAAATTGTAAATGATCTAATCATAGATCTAACCCAATTGGATACTCCCATGTGCTCGAAAAATCGGCCTGAATTAGTCCTAAGTACACTATCTTGAGCAAATATTAAAATCGGCCTGAATTAGTCCTGAGTACACTATCTTGAGTAGATGTTAAAATCGGCCTGAATTAGTCCTCAGTACACTATCTTGAGCAGATATTAAAGGAGACTAGAAACCAGTGGAAATATACAATAATATTAAATACAGTGCAGAGAAAAACATGATTCTGAAGCGTCGTGTGCGACCGTACTGCCAATATTGAGATATTGGCATATCTTCTAGGCGCTGAGTATCCGTGACCTCGTATGCATATTTTCCGCGCCTATTCGGTTACTTTCGGAAAGTGACGTCATACTAGCGATTCCAGCATCCAGACCTACAGTTACAAGGTTCATTTCATATAGAGTACCATGCCGTTTCGCGTTGCTTACGGGTGTAATAGCATACACAGAAAAGGCTGTGGAGTTCATTTTTTTTCTTTTCCAAATGATAAAGGGATAAAGAAAGTCTGGATACATTATTACAAGCGAGTCGATTTCAATGCAACACCATACAGTAATCCGTGCTCATTACATTTCTCAAAGGAACGTTACCAGAGGGATCCTAAAAACATAGAACCTCTAGGATACACGAATGCTAAGCCTAGACTAAAAGTTGAAACTGTTCCAGACATACCATTGTATATTTTAAATCCTAGTAGAATGTCAAACGTACGAGTTACGAAAATAGGCAGAAGGCCGAGTAAGTGCTAATAACAAATGTGACAGCCCGACACCTGATCGTGCTGATGTTTGTTTGTTTGTTTACTTGAATTTTAACGGCGCACCAGCACTTTTAGGCTATTTAGCGCCATACAATACGTTAGATGTTCAAGATCGTGCTGATGAAATGAGTAAATGTTTTTTTTTCTTCTTCAAGATTACAATCTAAATAAAGTCACCACTGTCCTATGTATAATTGAGATCTGACTTTAATCAAATGGAAGTTTTGCTTTAAAAAATAATAATAATAAGATTATCAACCCTTGACACGGTCGTGTTTTGAGAAAAACAATTTAAGTAATTTAAAAAAAAATATTAAAAAAATATTTGAAAAAACACAACCTTTCAGTCTATGCCTATTACTCGTAAAATGTATAAACGGAAATCTGTAATGATTGGAACTGATATGAAACTGTCCCTTGGTCAGTTTAAATAGCAGCGATTAAAAGAAAAGAGATCCGATATAAAATCAAAGTTTCACATTAACTGGCTGACAATAGAAATTGGGGGGAGGCGACTATTGACCCCACCTATTTGCCCCAATGTGCAATTTCTCCCTCTGATACGGGAAATTGATTTTTACAGACTAGACAATACCAGCTTCTCCAAGTATAATGAATGAATTACCAAATAAATAAAATATAAGAACGCTACCTGCTCTTTTTTGGCAACTTGCCTCTGAGAAGTTCAGGAAGTGAACAATCAATCATAAACCAAAATGCAGCAAGGAATTAAAAGTTAATTTTACAATACCAAAAATGTATCAGGCCTTTTTCAAATAGCCAGTATTGCCAGTGAAGAAGACGACCGGGAAAATATTTCTTCCTTTCAATATTTAACCTTATGCAAAATACGAAACTGTAGAGCGCCAACTGGATATTATCAGGAGTCTTTCGGTGAAAACCCACGACAATATAGCTAGTTGTTTAGTAGGAGTTTGATAAGATGTTCACGATGGATAATGTGGCTACCACATTATACTTCAGATCAGCACCATTATTTAGAACCAACTACAATTATAAAAAAGAATTTTAGTGAAAACCCAATTTTAATGTTTAAAAATTTTAAAATTTAATATTCAGGAGGAGTAGCGTTAACAGGATTTTTTAATATGGTTGCCATGGATATGCGAGCAACATCAAGCAAGAGCTAGATGTTTGTGAAATTTCATTGCTATCCTCGAAGTAGTTTAGGTCGAGTAGCGATAACAAACTTGAGTTAACGGACGGACGGACGGACGTCGGACAATATAGACTATCCCGTAAACACTTCTAGTATATGACCAATTAAAAAGAAAATCAATATCCTGAATGAAAAAAAAAAAAACATACAGAGTGACAAAAATATTTTAGATTACTCATATGACCCTTGCTGATCATCGGACCATGCATACCATACAACAACGTTATACACATGTGCTTCTAACAATGCCTTGATACCCATCTTCAACTTAAACACTGCGGTCAGTAACATATATCCAGTCTATTTTCAATGTAAATCATACTTATTTACAACAAGTCAACTACACAGGGGATTAAATACTATGCGATGTTGACCTGTTGACCTGTATCTGCTTCGAATAAACAACGCAAAACTGGTTCTAACTGTATGAGGTTACCGACCGATAAGGTACTTGTTCACCTTGAACCCTGGCAGGCTTGTTTGTAAAGTTGGGCAACGTTGATACTGTACTAGGGCTTGCAGGAAAAATGTGAGGATGAGTTTGATGAAGGGGCTGATTTCAAGTTGATTTATCATAAAACTACTTGTTTTTTAAAAATAAAACTTTAAATTTTGACTGCTTTCAGTGACTATTATCATTTTTTTTCAGTGCAGTTAACCATTGTTTATTAAAACAGTACATTTCATTGTTACTAATTTTGTAAAATAGTTTTTATAAACATGCATAAAAAAATATAACACATTTCTGAAAACACAAATATTCGTGAGACAACCGAAAATCATATAGTTTCTGCTCTGGTGGCTTTAATAGTGTAGTTACATAATAAGAACAAAATACATCGCTAGATGAATTGTTTCACTATATGCCAATTATATTTTTCTCTGCAATTATTTCCAAAATCTTTTCAAATCCACCATATTTTTAAATACAGATGAAACTGTATTTCATAGAAAGCCTTGTGTTTCCTTTAAGAAGAATATTTTGAAGAATATTTTGTTGTAAATTTGTCACTTGCCCAATAAAACAAAACCAGTTTAAACAAACATATTTTACATGTAATTTTGATATATGTTGTGTCTTAGTAAGAGGGGTAGTTAATTTGATGTAGTTACGTTATATAAGGAAAGAACTCCCTTGATATTGTAACACCCCGTGTGTTATTTCGAAAAGACCAAGAGTTCAGTAATAAAAATGCTTTTTATAAATAATAAAGTTGAGATATAACATGCTTTATAATATCGCAAATCGACTTTACATAAATGCAGTGTCCGTCACAACACTATCAACTTGTGAGAATATATAGCAGACTTGGTTATTTAAATGTCAAAAGAACGTTATAATATACAATAGTTAGGTTAAATTAATGGTATTCTTTAATTCATGTGTATATCAATAGACTCATTTATTAGATTGGATGTAATACGTCCTGACATAGTAGCGTGATCTCAATAAAAAAAATAATGATTTTAGTGCTAGTGTACTTCAGCAGTGTGGTGGGAGATAGCAGCGGCTTTATAGAATATTACACTATATATTTATAAAGCATTTACGTTCGATAGCAATCATGTAATAAATCTACTTAATATTTCTTATAACAATTTGATTCAGGTTTTGGATTTTCAAGTACCAAAATTAATATCGGTTATGAAAATTACGTAAGTGATAATTTTAGAATACAAGGCCGAAATTCTTTTCTACTTAGTTTCTACTTAGATGTTCATACTTTACCGCTCTGACAGCTATCTGCCAATGCAAGATTTGATTTGAATAATGTGCTTTAAGTGATTCGTCCCGAGGGCTCTTATCACTGTTTTATCCGTCAATGGACGGTTATTTAATTATCCTGAGGGTGGGAATGGAGCCACCACCCTGCAGGCGTTTATGTGTTCAGGGAACACTATTTAATTAGGCCGTCACATCTGAGTAACTATTTAGCTACTGCTGTGTGATTGTAAGGCCTTTACTATATGAGTGGGAATAGTTCCAGCACGCACTCATATTCATGCCATCCGTTGTTATTGGTTATTAATGGACGTGCTAAGCACGTGTAGTTGCTGTAGCAGGCGGAGTAGGTAGTGGGCGAGGCGAAGGGCCAGGCTTGGTAGGCTGCTTTTCTGAGTCTAACCCCTATTTATATACTCTGTGCTATTTGTCTAAGTTTGTTTTAAGTATACAGTGCTTTTTGTGGTGTTCTTTGGAAATTAGTGTTTTGTGTGATATTTATTTGAGTTGTTGATTTTATTTTGTTCTGTGCAACATTGTGTTGCGGTGTCTGATGACCTTGGGCTTGGGTCACCTTATATTCGCTGTTTGGGGCCCTATTATTGACTTAATTTTCTGCGTTTAGAAATAGTTGCAGCCTTGTGCCGCTGGGCCTGATAGTCTTGGAGTTGTGACTACCTTATATGTTCTAGATTTTGGGGTCTTATCGTAATTACTTTCTACAGTTTAGTTTTGTTTGCGACCCTGTGTCGCTGGGCCTGATAGTCTTTGGGTGTTTTTTTAGACTACCTTATATATCTAATTTGGGGTCCTATCCTATTTTCCTGTCTAGTTTATGTGCACCGGTCTCGGTTCACTGATTTGTGCTACTTACATTATCCTAGTTTTTGTATAATGTGGATTTGCACTGTATACTTGATGTAATTGCTAGGAGGAGTTCAGAAGTAAGAGAGTAGAGGAAGAGAGTGGGGAGTAGGGTGTTAGTTTTTTGGTTTTTTGATTGCCTGTTCTTACTGCCTACTTTTTGTTGTTTTTTGATGGCGTCCTATTATACTACTTTTTTTGGATGTTATAACCATTTTTTAACCATTATTATGATGTTTTGTGTTCAGGTTAGTGCGGCTTATTTTTATTTCCTAAGTTTTTCCTCAATTTGAGGTCAGGTATGTGGTTTGGTCAACTAGATGATGACTAGTGGGTCCTTGCCGCAAATAGCAGGGGCCGTTAAGCGACACGTCAAGGGTTTTTCACTGTCACACCCAGAGAACCGCCCCCCGGTCCGGACCGTGAGGTTTGGTGACCAAGTGACAACATATGGGCCTTTGCCGCAAATAGCAGGGGCCGTTAAGCGACACGTCAAAGGTTGTCCATAGTTGCGCCCAGAAACCGCACCATGGTTCGAACCGTTGCTTAGCTCACCTGTCCTTAAGAGGTTGCTTGGTAATTCGTTTAGGGTCCTACACTTCCTGTCCTTTTTTGGGATTTTATTGTTGTTATGGTTTTTATATTTTATCTATTTTTTCTATGTTTTTTAGATATTCTATCACATTTTTATATGTCCCTGTGCCAATGCAAGCAAGCAAGTTGGGGTTTTATAGTAGCAACCGACCAGTCAGGGTCATTTGTGCTACTTTTATATACAGCATATCGCTGGACATTTATTATCCCTTTTATATGTGCACACTAGTGCACTTATCAATTTGGGCGTTATACCGAATTACTAATTAGTAACTATCGCTATAGATGTAAGCCCTGGGGTAGGTAGGTAAGGCCCATCCACACCTCCCCTATCAACTTTTAGATGCAGCACCTGCAGGAAGAGGCAAAGGCGGAAAAGGTCCCAGTCAGGCTCTCCGTCGTCCCACACGCAGAGACAGCGCCAAACGCACACCCACACCCATCCACGAAGAAACACGAGACGCCCCCAAGGCACTCCAGGAGAACACAACCCGCGAAGCAGCAACACACACCGAACACGCAAGGACAAAGACAGCAACAGCCACAGACGCCACAGCCTGCCGAAAGCTCCCTTAGTTTTGTATCAAATTCATTCCAGTTGTGCTAGTGGATGCCCTGTACACCAATGATGTGTTAGCCACCTGTGCAATTATATCGAGATTTATAAGTTACAGAATTTCCTAACACTTATCACTATGCCCCTAATTAAGTACAGAGTGTACTGTACAGTTCTCCACCATCCTACCGGCAAAAAACCCTTCTAAAGAGGGAAATTCACCCTAGAAAAAACAAAAAACCTATACTAGGGTGTCAGAGTGACTATTTGTTTTGTTCAGGTTAGGTTGTTTTAAGTTACGAATTTGGTTGGGTGTGGTCCGAAATGGTCATATTTGGTTTGATGTTTGGTTAGTCAAATGGAATTCTCATACCAATCGATATTGCGAGAATTCAATGTCTATGCACATGTAACAGAGAAAACCGACAGGACAATACAGACAGACAGACAGATTTAGAAAGGGAGGTGGGAGGGGTCGGTCAGCTTTTGTGCGGGAATGATTGGGTTAAGCACAGAGATGTACCAGGCTGTACACATATGCGGGCCCCAATCCAGGCGATTCCTAGTATAGGAAAGGGCCTGTTTCCTCGCAACTGCATTCACTTTCCCCTATTCCCGAGAAGAGACAAAAGGTTGGGGATAGGTACAGTACAATTACAACAACGACAATTACATTTTTTTTTAAATAAAATAAAATAAAATAAAATTAAAATAAAAAAAAATAATATAAAAATAAAAATAATAAAAATATAATAAGTTATGATAATGAATTAAGTAATTAATAATTAATACGATTCTAATAAATGTTAATATTAATAGCCCTAAAAAGGGCTGTTTATGGCAATTTAGAAGTCCAGATCTCAATAGTGCATTGTTGGAACATCTCTCTTTTGATCCTAAATCTAGATTGCAGTCTGTTTTTCCTTCAATTCTTCCTTTGGCAGGTTAAGTCCTTTTCTTTCTTGGCAGGTTATGTCCCTTTTCTCAGAGGGTTTGTTTTAGAATTACTCTGTGCCATTAACTATCATTTAAGGATAGTGTGCATAGGGCTGCACAAGAATAGAAGAAATGAAGTTGGATGTGTAGGATAAAGAGGATGTTCTAATAATAATATATAATATTGATATATTTTAAGGTTCAAGGTTTAAATGTGAAAGAAAATAAGGTCTATGCAACACTTTCTTGCGGGTGACGTTGTCAAGTCAAGAGCATGGGTTGGCATAAACTCGCTAGTTGCGTAAGGTACTTTGACCCAATATTGATGCCCCTCCTCGCTCCTTTCTCAAAGACGTCCCTGGCATATATTACATAATGTTTTATGTACATAATTACGATCCGGGTTGTACAAGCGGTAGCTTCTGACAGAAACCGTGACTATGAGTGAGTGTAAACTCGCAAGGTGCGTAAGGTTCAATATGAATTCCAATATCGACACCCACCCTCATCACAACCCTATCAGAGCCACAGGCTATCCTTTATCATAATTTCTACCTATTCTTAGAAGACCAGGGATCAATTATTTTGTTTAAAGCTAATTTAGTTTATAATTTCAATACAGGTTAAGTAGCGGTAGTTTCTGCCAGAGCCATGACCATGAGTGAGTGTAAATGCACTGTCTGCACGCGTATTTATAGACACTTATTCATGTCACATGACCTTAGTTAGCCAATCAATGTTTGTCCTTCTCAAGGCAAGCCATGGCGGTAACAAAGTCAACTGTTCAAACTGTAAGAAAAATCCCTGTGAAAATGCAATTTAGACGGAGTTAAGTTGTCCTCACAGTGTCCGTGGTGTGCGTTTTTACTGTTAATCTTATAAATATATTCATACCTATGATTCCATATAACTGAAAAAAACGGACAAGTAAATTTCAATGCGAATCGAGTCAAAGTAGTGTGTACTGATGATCCAATGAGTCGTGATACGGTTAGAAATAGTCCCTATCAACTGCATACTACAAGTATTCTGCACACTAAGTAACACACCAATTTCTACATAACCAAGAACTTTCAATAATTAATAGCAACATTAGTTCTAACTTATTGTCCAACAAAAGTCTGACAAGAAAACTGTGATTCTCCGGCTGGGCACATTGATTCCGTCAATATCCTGCATCTCTGCTGTTCCAGTAATAAAACTTCCCCGGATGGCTGAATTCATAAGTTTATGGGCTAACATCATTTTTCTCGCTTTGATATTCCCAAAACATGGAAGGTAAGATAATTCATTTCCTAAACTATTCATGTCAAATTCCAGCACGACACACCTATGGTTCAACATGGAATGAATATGGCACAATAACTGCGAACATGCGAACTTCTTTCTACTTAATGTTGATGTTCCAGTTTGTAGAACTGTTGACGTCTTTAGATGACTTCTTCGACGTATTCATTAATATTCATGATAACAGCATGACACTTCGGACCAGGGCAAGGTTTTACACTCACATTTAGTATAAGACGCAGGATACATATTTATAAAAGATGCATACGATGATCTAAACGATGGTGGGTGGGTGGCGTACATTCAGTAATGGAAGAAGTAATTCACACACGATAAACGTTTTCAGTGACAGATAAAAATGACATGATCAAATTAGCCAAAGTCTCATAGTTCATCATCATCTAACATCTCAACGTTGAACATCAAATAATCTTGACACATTAATATTAACTGGACAATGTGCATGCAAAACTCCATTTACAGTACCAATATGGTATTACAATATCATGACCAGGTGTGAATGAAATATAGAATATAAAGAGAGAAATGGGCAAGATTATTGGAAAATATAATGCAATAGGAATACCTTCTTAATCTATTACATCATCATAACGAGTGGTGAAAAGACCGCAATGTCCACGACGGATTGCATCACCTTTCCCTCGACTGTGTTCCAACGTTCCTATTTCGTCGAGTCTGCTCTTTCCGTCTTCCGCGTCCTTCTTGGACGTCCTAGATTTTAACTCTATGTGTTAACTTTCCACTTTCGGACCTTTCTCGCACGACAGACACATGGTCCCTCCCTTGTTTAACGAAAACAGCTCTATTCTTTCTCAGGCTTTTCCCTAAGCCAACTTCTTGACTGAAGAAGTTTGAACAAGTTGTCACTTTAAAATTCCCATTAGTTTCAAGATGTACACCTTAATTACACTCGGCCAATCATAAGCAGCGGTTGTCTAAATTGTTTACTAAGACAAATATTTGTTTCGTCAGTCAGAATCTCTGAACTCCGTTATATAACTTTTCCCTTTGTAGAATGACTGCTTGACACAGAGCAGAAGATCAGCATTCTCTTCTTCAAACCTGTTTTAGAATCCTGTCCATTTCATTGAATCGGAAGACTGGCCCCTTTTAAAGTTTTAACACTGACATGGCAGATATTGAAGAATAAGGGTCGAAATGACCCTTCCCACATACCCCCTGGTCAAAATGTGCTAAAATCTCTAATCTCGCCATATTCAACTTTAAGGTTCACTTAGAAGTGGTGGGTTCGAGACCCGACCGAGTCATACCAAAGAAATATGAAATAGTTACTCATCGATAGGCACTCTGCATAAAGAGGTTAGTGTTAGGGCTGGTCGGCCTGGCGCCAGGATAATGTGATTTGGTGATGCTCTACATGTCTGTCAGTTGATACTCCCAGTACTAGACATACTTATAAACTGCAACACTACAAACATCTTAGCGATATGACTGAAAAAATATTAAAGCTACGTTAAAATCCCCCCCCCCCACGAAACACACGCATGCACGCACGCACACACACACACACACACACACACTTGAAATTCTTGTCTCAAGCATTTTTACCTGTGCTATATAAGTAATTAAGTATTCAATTTGCTATTAACACCAGAATAATATGTAATCATATAGACAATGAAGCTTTTGCTTATTATATGTTCATCTGTAATTATATCAGGAAGACCTTAGAAGAGTCTGATGATGATAAAGACCTTAGAAGAGTCTGATGATGATAAAGCAATATATTTGATGCTTAATTTAAAATTTGCATTTTCTGAAGGTTGCGAATTAATGCTGCTCCAGTTTGATTTCATACATTATATCAATATGACTTTGGAAGATTTCTGATAATCAATAAAATTCATACATAAAAATTGACATTTTGATTCTTGTTCGTTTTATTTTGCATGTATATGTATTTTTTTAAAAAGACTCTATTATGGGGTTATTTCGGGATCGCAATGTATTTCTGTAGATAGATGTATCCCTGCACAAAAATTACCAAATTTGACTTGTCAATGATGTTGTCAATGATGTTGTCATTATCGAGTCCATATAAATATAAATAGATGTTGCTAAAACTGTGATAGCAATGAAATATATTTGAATCTATTATTGCATATATGAGGCTTCTAGAACGACACCAGTAGTAGAAGAGGTAGACAGACCGAAACTATTTTAAGTAAACGAGGTTAGAGAGAGAGAGAGAGAGAGAGAGAGAGAGAGAGAGAGAGAGAGAGAGAGAGAGAGAGAGAGAGTTATACATAGACAGGTTTTTCAAGTAAAATAAGGCTTCTATGGAAATCGAAACTTATTCAGACTACTACAGACCGAAAAGAAACGTGGATAGACCGAAATTGAGGTTAGAGAGAGAATTATACATAGACAGGTTTTTCAAGTTAAATAAGGCTTCTACGGAGGCCAAAACTAATTCAGACAAACCGAAACCATTTAAAGTAAACGAGAGAGAGAGAGAGAGAGAGAGAGAGAGAGAGAGAGAGAGAGAGAGAGAGAGAGAGAGAGAGAGAGAGGTTTGTCAAATTCTAAGGAAATCGAAACTAATTCAGACAAACTAGAAAAAAATGTCGGATTTCGTCTATCCACTTTTCTTGCTGCTTAGTTTTAACCGAATATTTTATCAAGTCCGATACGATATCTTGATCTAGGGTTATGCAAATTTATCGTTACAAATCCATGTGGGATTGACTGAGCCTGACTAAAGAAATTTCTAAAGAGATTATAATCCATATCTCCACTGCACCAAGTCTGGTGAATATTTCGTAGTGTATGTGTGTCAACTCCATTAAATACAGCAAGAATATTACAGTTATCTCTGATCACTTTTGGTATTTGTGCATATCGTTGAGTGACATATATCACGTCAGTAGTTTTATGTCTACCTCTGGAAAAAATCTTAGCTGGAATATTTTGATTATCTAACATGACATCATTATATACGACTAAATAGTTAATACTTCCATCAATAGCATCAATGCTCGGTGCTTCCACGATGTCGGTTATAAATTCAATAATATCCTCATCGATTTCCGATTTTGCTTTCTCGTTAAAATCCTTTAACACCTGGTAACATCGCTGATCGTCTACACTTGGGGCTACCAAATATAATTTATCCCATTTCATCCATCTCGTTATTAAATTAAGTAACAACTGTGTCTTGCCACTTCCAGATGGTCCGATTATAATCATACGAATAGAATTTGGTAGCGCTACATGATGTTTAACTTTTGTCGCCGAAAAGTCAATTACATTCATGTTATTATATATAAATTATGGATCTATATTGTGTGAAATGTAGGACGCGTACAACAACAATTGATCCAACACCTACTACAACTAAAAATAACAGAAGCTATCACTGGCAAGTTTGAACGATGTGGTATAATTTTTTTTAGATTTGTTGAAAAAAGGGGAGGTGATATTGCAGCCAAGTTAGTAAAATTATTACCAGGTATACCATGGGCAAAATATCCAACAGAAAAACATCTTCCAGGGTATAGTTATTGTGGACCTGGGACCAGACACGATATCCGATTCGATGATCAAAACAACCCCGACCTGGCGAATATCCAATAAACGCTATTGATAAGGCATGTCATGCTCATGATGTTGCTTATAAAAGCAGTAATCTGCAACACAGACATATCGCAGATTTCAAATTGATTTATGCGTTGAATTCTATCACTAATAAATCCTTCAAAGAAAAATTAGCTTCATGGTTGATAAAATCGGCGATGAAAAGTAAATTAATGCTGGGTGCTTGTAATTAATAACAACATGGAATCTATTTATTATTCTCCAAGAGGATACTGGAGGGGTAAATCAGCAATCGCGAAACTCGCTAGCGCCGTAAAGGTGAAAAATACCACTGCAGCGGATTGGTTATCTAAACAGGCGATATGGCAGATTTATCTACCACCGCCTAAACAAATTAATTTCTCGCATTTTGATGTCAGAGTCCCTAATGAGGTTCATCAAGCTGATGTATTATTTCTGCCACATGATGGTGTTTACAAGTATGCGATAGCCATAGTTGATGTTGCAAGTAGATACAAACAAGCAGAGCCGCTAAAGACAAAGTCATCAACTGAAGAAGCTTCTGCGTTTGAAAGGATTTATCGACGAGGTCTTCTGCAGTGGCCAAATCTATTACAAGTTGATCGTGGTAGGGAATTTCAGGGTGCAGTATTATCAACAATGAAGCATCATAATGTCACCATCAGACGAGGACATATTGCACTACATCGCGATCAGGCAATTGTTGAACGATTTAATCGGACACTTGTTGAGCGGTTATTTGAATATCAATACGCTAAGGAATCTATTCAGGATAAACGATCTCGTGAATGGGTCAATAGATTACCAGGTTTAATTACCGCGCTAAATAATGAAATTACTCGAACAATCAACATGAAACCTAACAACGCGATTAAAAAGAAGTATATTCGTGTACAAAAACCACAAAATGATTTTTCAAAACAACCAATACTCGGCAATGTCACTGTGAGATATTTATACGAACCAGGAGATCTTGAAGGCGGTAAAAAAGAGCTACTTATCCTATTTGGAGTGTTACCGCACATAAAATATCTAGCATAGTAAGTTCCACGGGTAGACCACCAGTCTATATATTAGATTCAACTGCTCCTCAGCGAGGATTTACACGTGAACAATTACAAGTAATACCCGAAAATACTCATTTACCACCGCGTGGTCTTAACTAGCACCTCTGCGTCTGTTGCACTCGAGACAAGTCAACATCACATTTTCTCTGGTATGTCTTACGCTGCTATCTTTTCTGTCTACGGTAAATTGGCGATGATCTTTATTCGACCAACACCAATGCATTATACAATTATAACTCGCGCAGTGTTTATACTGTTGCTGTTTCAGTGTAATTATACATTCAGCATCAATGTCAAATTTTCTATTTTTTTTTGTCCTGTTGTTTATGGCCAGCGAGTTTTTTCTGATTATATCATCGCTGACAATATCACTTATTGTGGTGTCATTATCATCTAAAATAATTCTTCGAAGATGATTTATTCTTCGTACTCTGGAAACTGCTAAGTAAACCAAATTTGACCACTCGATGCGATTATCTACGATCCAAACAATTGTATCGGATATAGTCAATCCCTGCGAAGAATGTATCGTTGCTGCGTATCCTAGCTTCCATGGGGGTTTTTCAGCACGCAATGCATCTTCGACAACACCGATATCAACCAACACAATATCATTTTTCACGAGAATTTGTTTTTCACTTTGTCTAGGAATATCTGCTTCGATATTCTGTTTTCTTTTACCCTTGGGTCTATAACAGAGCGGTACTGGAAGTGTTGCGAATCCGGTTGTAATCTTTAGTTTCTTAAACTTACGTAATTCTGGATCAAGTGATCTATGATCGGTACTAATTTCTTCAGCCAATCAGGTGGAGATTTCCCTTTAATTGGTGGTGGTTGACCGTGATCACCACAGATAATCACCGCGGTGTTTTTTGTTAACAACCAACCGAGAAATGTTTTTAATACATATAACGACACTGTGCATATCTCATCCCAAATGATGATTTCAGGAATATATTTGTCGCCTATTCGATCAGGAGTCCATTCGTCATTTTTCAATCGAAAGAAACTATGATAATGCAAGTATTAACTCTCCTCTCTTTCATCTCTCTTGCAAGTCTATGTATTGGTGTTAGCACAATCATGTTTGATTTCCCTCGAAATAACTGGTTTTATATCTACATATTGGATCGGATATCGAAGGCGCATTAGATAGATCTGATATTTGATTATTTTGCAATTAATTGTTTTCAATTGTAACATCTGCTGATTTAGAATAATCACGAAATAATTCCTTTTTAATTCTCCATGATCCCCAACACTCGTTGGAATTTGTAAATTCAGCCACTGCTTCGCTGTGTTTTACATGTATGTAAAATGAATCAGTGGCTACCCTGACCGCAAATTAAGGAAATCTATTTATCATCGAAATTAAATTGATAGAAGCATAAGCCAGTATAGACGCCCTTCAGTACATATACTGAGGATCATATCCGTCGTTGTTGGTAACAATTGTACCTAATTTTGTTACATCGGACAAGGAAGCGTCCTTACGATTGACATATATACCTATAGATGTTGTATCTGCGATTATAAAATCGTATTCAGCATCATCTATAATTAATCGCTAAGAATATCGCTTGTGGTCGTATTTCTCTTTGGACCACCTAATGATATATTCTTCGTCGAGATCAGGAAATTGTTTTTGTTTTCGCTAATTATACTATCTAGACTATCGGGTTGTGGAAACCAAACTTCAGTCTGCGCACGATATTGCATAATTGCTTCACTGACAATCAGTGACATCAGTATTACAGAATCAATCATATACCGTAATAACACTATTGGCATCCAAAGTTTTTTTAGAAATGTGTCTACAAAACCAAATATAACAACACGGATGAAGTCCTTTAGCGAATTCAAATGATACCACACGAGCGAATCCAGTTAGATCATAATCGGGTAGTGGCCCATTAATCGCAACACGGGTCATTTCGTGTGTAGGATGCCCAAATCGTTTAAAATACTCAGAGCATTCTCCATATCCGAGAAAAACTCCCTGGATAACACGCAGCCATATCAACCGAAATAACACTTTTGGGGTCATATTTGGTATTACATAATCCACTGTGGCCATGCTCAACACAACTTGCTTGGACATCTGAAAGAAATTCAGTTCTTGTTGGTTTCCATAGATTTCTCTTTCTCGCGAAATGATGCTGCAACTGACGGAATTGTAAAACAGTTTGTTAGTAATTGTTCGTCGTGTTCCATTGAAAAACCACGAGCTAGTTTTTTCATCTCGTCGTGAAGAGCTTCATTACGATATATTTCGCCGTTGGGTCTTACAAATTGATCGAATTTACCCTCTTCGTCTTGAAAACTGTAAAGTAACCACACTGACACAGGATCGTTTTTACTTAACTCGTAAATAAAATAAAATTATTTCTCCTGGGGGAGATTCCCTCCCGAGAACTCCACCGGTAGATATTTTATGGTTTTATCTCGCGAAAAATATTGTTACCGCGGAGGTCCACGCGTGTTCATTATGGTCAATAATTTTGTTTGGAGATCCTCTCGATTTATATTTCGGTTCATATAATATCTCGCCTGTTACTGTCGCTACGAAAATTTGGAAATCTTAATATCCGCTCTAACGCTGCCACATTTTGAATTGTTGCTCCATTCTCCCTAACTGCTAACCCCCATTCGTTTTTTTTTACGTTTTAGATCCGTCAATTTGTTTCCACGCAGAGCATTTGTAAAATGCACTATTATTCGTTCGGCTATACAATTCAATGACGACAATTTCATGGGTTTTAATTTCTCAATCCTCGGTTTGTCATTTATCGGATGTATCCCATAAACAACTGCGATCACGGGATAAGCTCTCTCGTAATATGGCTTGTCAATCCCAGTCAGCATTCCTGGTTTGGAATCCTGACTCACAGTGACAGTTCTTTTATCTTTCATGATGGGGTCAAATTTGTCGCGTATAATCCAATTTCCTGTTTCTGAACGGATAATGAATTTCACTCTAAAAAAATACTTTTTCTGGTCAAGATGAGAGATTATCACTGCTGCTCTTTCATCGTTCATGGTAACATCAACACTACAATCAGTTCGAAATGTTGACCAATAGTGAGATGCACCATCATGCTTGAATTCATTAAATGCACCATGGATTTTACCTATCATCTTTCTATCACTTAATAGACCCTTATTTGGTACATCTACGAAGAATCTATTGAGATAGAATTTTAGAATTTTTCCAGGGTGTAATTTTGGATAATCTCTCGAACTCCTCCGTGTTATAATTAAAACAAGTATTTAAATGAAAAATTTATATATAATGAATCATTGTAAGTGGCTTATGATAGGATCAATAACCGTTTGTAACAAATCATGCAGAAATGAATTCTTTGGATATCATTTGCAGAGTGTCCGACGTGGAAGTTTAGGTCCGTAACCCTGTATACGAGGTGGGGTTGTTTTGCGAGGAAAATCGCAGCTGTGTCTCAGTTGTGGTGGTAGGCGATACAGGGAACTTAAGCGCTATTATGATAAACTAATCAACTCCAATCCTGACTCTATCCCTGACTCCATAAAGGACAAAATCATAAGAACACCTCATGACTACATTGATAGATTTTCAATAAATAATAATTAAATCAAATAATGAATTAGTCAAAAAATATATATGTATATAAATGAACCAAGAATTTTAACCACATCCCGTGATCATCGATTATGAAGCATCTCGTGATGGTGTTGTCTGACACCACATATTGAAGAAACCAGTAAGAAATATCAACAATCAGGGATATCTTATATTTAATGCTTGGGGAAAAACTTAATCACAGAATCGTATATGAGTGTTTTCATGGATTGATAAAAGATGGTCTTGCAATTGATCATATTGGCTCGGATTTTACAAATAATAAATAGGAGAACCTACCAGCTATCACACAACGTGAAACTACCAAACGTGGTAGAACCGGTACTTCTAAAACAGTTGTAAAGAGATCTGTCAAGTCACTCAATATAGAAACCAACGAAGAAAGAATATTTGAATAAATGAATGCGGCTGGAAAATATTTTGATATTTGTATGCTTTCGGTACGAAGTGTAGCAGAACGAATATATAAATCCGCGCTTTCAAAACGATTTAAAAATAAAATTCAATTTACATACATCTAAATTTCATTTTTGTATGTGCACCAAAGAGAAATGAACGGTAATAAAATCACCGTGGAAATAATTTTCGGTGATAAAATCACTGTGCAAATCCCGGAGACAAAGTCTCTGAGGTAAAAGTCTTTAGGATTTTACATACAGACTAATTTTTAAAGTCTCATTCCGCAAGTCAATCAAATTATTGGATTGGTAGTGAGTTTAAAATTATTTCTCGTTAATGAATCATCGCATATACACTGAATTTGTTGGTTCCTCAATTATTAAAAATCCAGGTGGAGCCGTTGGTGCAAACGAATATAAAATATATCCCTGCTGGGCTTGATTTGATCTTTCGAGATTTATTTGGTAACTTCCATCGATTGCGTCACATACTAGATTTATTGTAATCACCGAGACTATATTTACATTATTAGGAGCAATATGCCGTCCACCACCGTCTGGGTCATTATTATGTTTGAGGATAATTATCTATGGTTGTGTTATTTTTTTCCATGCGGCGAGTATCAATGGGAAGTACTCATCGAGGAGATTGCTGACGGATTTTTTTAATTGGTCTACAATACACTCAGAAAACTTAAATGCTTGAATATTTTCTACACGTATATTATATGTCATTGCAAATTCTACTCTTTGTTTAGGATTTGTATCATTTAAGACTGTTTGAATAATCCGTAAATTAAATAGTTCCATGTCAGCGATAATTTGATTACATACTTCTATGTATTTGATGATTTCATCTCGGGGGGGGGGATTCTTTGGAAATTTTTTATCGCAGTATATTTCTATGTATTTCAAATTCATTTTTATTTTTATGCAATGTTCAGTAATTCTACTTGGAATTACTTGAGACTATCCACCACCTGCTTCTATCCGAAATTTCCATCTTACGATATTATTGCATCAGGATACGATTCCTTATTTGAAGTATAATCAGACGTTTTAGGTTCTGGTAGGTTTTGATAAGAACGCGGTTGGATTTCAGGCCATCCTAGCACAGTTCTTATAGAATTCTGATAGATATCTATGGCATATCCGGGTGAGTTTATCTCTATCGCGGATGATAGTGAAGGTGCATAAACTGTTATAGCGATTTTTGATTCTCATCCCGTAATGGATTTTATTCTAGGCTGTAATTTGTTATTGATCTGTTCGATTTGGTAAGACCCAGACGGTAAGGAAACTATACTCCAATCTGGAGTGTCTTTAGTGCCATCGGCACCAGGCTTATTTTTACTCGCAAACACCAAGGAATTATTCGGTTGCTGACCACCAAATGGTTTTGATCTAATATTAGGCCAACTTTGATATACTAGTAATTTTGCCAGCGCTATCTCCTTAACGGGAATCGCAGTGGGGAAATTCACACTGAATTCAGGATTGGTTGAAGTTATTGAGATCATGGTTGTGCTTTGTGGCGTTGTATTTTCCGCTATTCGTTGAAGTAGTTCTTGCGACGATGATGTTGTCATTGTCATTATATTCGTGTTGTTTTTCTAATTTTGACATCACGAAATCTTAAACACGTACCATCGCGGAAAGCTCACTATTGGATATTAATGTGTCATCGAGGGAGGACTATATGATCGAGGATAATTGCGAGTACGCGGTTGACACCGTATGAAATTAGATTATGTAGTCTTGAAGTTTACGTTGACTATACGATGATATTTTTTTGTTATTATTGAAATTACTCCTGCCATTGTTGTCGCCACTGATATACAAATTGGAACAACTTTCAGGGCAATCATTGTCACTGAAGATAGTATAATACCAGGTCCGGTAATTACACCTGATACCGAGTACACGGTAATGTCAACGACGGTTATTCTTCGCCGATATTTTTTATCTTTGCTTGGTATTCCTCGGTGAGTGTTTTGAGCTTAGTTTGAAACTCTCTAACTTGATCATAGCGATACTGTTGTGACGATGACAGAGTTAACGTAGTCATTGTTTATTTATTACAAAAAAGCACTTTCAATTAAGTTGTTTACTTAAATCTGCTACAAATTCCACGTACCATGTTATTGGTGTCGTAGCCAAATTATTATCTATGGTTATTATCGTGAATCATTCAGTTGAATCCTTGTCGATGATCGTTGATATGTTATTGTCGACCCCGGTTGTACTCGACGTGGAAATATTAAACCAGGTTGGTGTTAATCGATAAATACCATTAACGGTTGCGGTGTTATTTAATGTGTTATTTTGTGGCGTCCACGTGAATGATTCGTGTTGGATCGTATATACCACGTTGTTAATTTTCTCATGAGGAATCTTTATTTTTTCAAGTATTGCTATCATCCTCGGAAAAGCATCTTTGACGGCATCGTTAGTCTTTTTGATATCATCGAGAGATTTTCTAATAACTGGGAGTTTTAGTTCGACCTTATCTTATTTTACTTAGATTGTAGTGTTGTTAATTATCTCTGTGAGCTTCGGTGTGGTCACATTAGCAAATGGGAGTTGAATCTCAGTAACAGATTTTTGTAAACCCACAAATTGATTTACTTGAGCGCTAAATCTGTCATCGAGTGGTTTTAATGATTCCGTCGTCGATGAATAATTATCACTGAGTGATATTAATTATATGTGAACGTCGAAACAAGTACACCTGGTTTGAGTTTACCCTGATCTGAAAAAACCGCGATAGTATTTGCTGCTACACCTCGTTGTTTAACTAAGATATCATCCAGGGAAACATTACTTGTTTTCAATTTATCCTGACGGTCTTGAAATACGACTATTTCATTGGGATCAACACTTGCGAGGTTTAGCATCTCGAATATTTCATCTTCGATTATTTTTTTTGCATCACCGGCTGCAGATATTTCCGCGGTGGGTTTTTCAACCCTGACAGAGATCTTCCCCAAATATCAATCATGTTATTTTATAAAATTTCTCTCTAAAAAGCGATTACTCGTATATTCGTGTACGGTTTTATGGGGTGATTTAGTTGGTAATGATAACGCGTCGAGTACATTTAATACTTCTGGTCCGCATATTGGTGGGTCGGTCATTTTCTGTTTTGGTAGCGTGGAGTACCAACGAGGGAATTTTAATTGATGTATATAACGCATAAATTCTTTAGGTGGCGCTAACCCGTAGGAATCAAAATAAACAATTACACGCGGATCAATTGCGTGTGCAATCCAGTGAGTTCCAGGTCTGCTGCTGTTATCGACATTAATGATACCGGTTTCAACGCTGTTTGGTTGTTGTGGCAATTGATCTCTCATTAAAAACACCACTGAAGTTTCTTATCTTGTATTTTTTTTAGCAGCATCGAGTAAATCAAAATTTGACATGGGAGCTATAGGTTCTCGCGATATTGTTAGTAAACTGTCGCTGGTATTCTCAGGCCGTTTCCGCATTACCATGAATGCGGAGTTCCTGGTAGTCTTAGACCATTTCCTGATCGTTTCTTTTTTTGTATCCCTGACCGGTAGTTTTCTTTAGTGCCATCTCAGCAGCGGTTTCAACAGCGCCTAACGCGGCAGCTTTTGCGACCGCGGAGCGGCGGCTGCAATTAACGCGGGGATCGCAGGTTACAGCGGGAATAATCCACCGGATTTTATCATGTCTTTGATCGCGGCTGCAAAGACAGTAACCTGAACACCTTTTTATCTTTGATAACATCATTGAAATGATTAATTTGACGATCTGTCAATGATAGTTTATTCTGACCACCAGACATCTGATGGTATTTTAGCGATATCGTAGTTCCACATTTTTTAGCTGAATACGATTGCAATTTTTTTAATCTGATCAGGAGTCAGAGTAATATTAACATGACTATATATCATTTTATTTAATAACAGATTAATTTAATGTTCTATGTGTTTATATATTTTCCTCTGGTGCATGAACTACTCTCATTCGTCCGCCAACACCTTCGAGTAGCGTTGATATGTCACTCAGTATGACAGCAACTGTCCTGTAATTAGGGATAATTGGAGCTGGAGCAACCGGAGTTAAACGAGCTCGAAAATGTATATCAAAGACGGATTGTCTGGTTAAGTCAAGATGTTCCAACGAAAAGTAGTAGATGGGATATAGTTTTCTAAAATCCAACTGTGATATTTGCAGACCAGTATCTAAATTATTATCACGTCCCAAAAATGTCAATAAACGATGATACGCGTGTGCTTTTTGGTTTTATTTTAATTAAGTAAAATATCCTCAGATGGCTTTGTTGACCGTTTATTCTCAGCGAGACCTCAGAAACACCGAGTTGATCAAATATCATATGGCTGAGTGTTTGTAAATTTAATTGCGTCGTATCCTGTAACTCAACAAACATATGCCGGGGCGCAGAAACTCCTTGTTTTGATGCCAAGTGCCATGTAAATGTTCCATTAACAGAAGATTCTATAATATGCGTGGTCGTTGTTAGCCATGATATAAATGATTTACCACCTGTATCCATAAATAATAGTAATTTTTCCTCTACGGTGATTGATGGAGTCATTACCGGCATCCACAGTGAGAGTTTTGATATATTAACTTTGCCAGCAGCAATTGGAGCTCCAACAGGGCCTGCTTCTCGCCAGATTGCATCATTATCGCCGCCTTTTCGCACGAGGACTACTGTATGTTTCGCTCCAAAGATAACTTTTCTAACAATTCAGCAAAATCCGAAAATATGAGATAGTGGAATCGCGCATGAAAATAATCTACGCGGTCCTTTTTGCATTGATACACGTGTTGCAAACCCTAGGTTGTAATTAGGATTAACATCTATGACATCAAAATCAGCTGCTGCTCTCACATATCCAGCTGGTGCTGGATCAACTGCAGTATCTCGTGTTGCTTTTACCCTAGAATACTGAATGTGTTCAGCGTGATCAGTAACATCCTTAGCGAACATCATAGATGGACCTGCTGATCTTGTATAATCATCAGAATATCTTGCTAACCCCACTATTGTTGTGGCAACATCAACATCATGTTCTATAGATTCAATCTCTCTTCCATCTTTCATATATTTAACGCTACTGAATAATGCCATGATACCATTATTGACAAAACCAACTTGGAGATTTGCGGCATATGGCGTATCAGCTGCAACATCTGTTACAATTTCTCCTTCTACTTCGATAAATGCTTCAGCGGGTAGAAAGTATTTGCTTGTATCTTGAACCTGAAGTTCGATTCTTGATCGACTATTTGGTTGTATTGCGTTATAGGAATAAAATTGATAATCGCATACAGAATCATCTTTGAGAACTGGAGCATCTAAGTTAAATGCCGTATCAGGTGACGATTTGAACATTTTATTATATATTTCTTGATCTAAATCGTGATCTCATTCCACTTCCTGCTATCATATTTGCAGTAATATTTCCTTGAGTGTCAAATCCATCATTGTTCCGCGATGCTAATTTTTGAGCCACTGCGTTATTTATTTTGCTAATACTCGCAGGCATAATTTCCGTTTTTCTGTTTTTCCTTGGCCGCGGAAATGCTTTACCGGCAACATCACCAACAGTGCTAATACCCTTATCACGAATAACATCAATAGCTTTCATCGATAATTGTTTTGCGATTGGTGCTATTTTGAATAACATTACCGACACCATTCCCATAATATACCCTATAAACGTGTAATCATGACTATGCGAAGTCATTGCGTTAGAAAAATACCTGCCATTAGAAAACATACATGTATGATTGCATAACCTGTTCTTCAGTTCGCTCGACTTCCACTGTAGCTGTTCAGACGCCTGGATCTCCGGATTCCACCCTCGACAATTCGTTCCAGGAAACGTTCAGAATTTCACGTCACAGAATCGTGCGTCTCAGATTACACGTTTCAGATTACACGTATAATTACACGTCTGCTATTTTATCCCCTTTTAATAAATATAAATAGAGACAACCCAACTTTCCTGTTATTTATGATACTGGGGATTTCGCATTATCTCCTGGTCGTTATCCTATATTTCTACAGATGCTAAGGCTATCAATCGACTCCTCATGCCATATAATTACTCTAGTTAGTCCAATGGCTAATTCGTCTAGCATTAACATCCGCACACGAAACGTAGCGGTTCTGTGCCGGCCTCAAGTTACACAGTGAATAAATGAGATGCATTACAGAAGTTACGTCATTTCACAAACGCTCTAAATCATACGCGAAATCTTCTAAATTAGGTGAAGTGACATGGATTCTCGTAATCATATTAAGTAAAGTAATGCATTCAAATCTTTAAACCTAGTGTTTATGCAAACACGACAATAAATTAAACAATTCGTCAAACTTATCTACAGATTAATGTACGACTTCCTATGCGTAAACTTAGCATCGTTATACTTCAAAAAGCACATTATTATACGAATGCATTAGAAACAATTCATGCAAATACAAATAAATTCAGCAAAACATTATACATAACATCAACAAATTACATGGAATTGTCACACTACCTTTGCTTTAAACGTCCATCCAAATTAGTTCGTCTGATTCCTTTGGACAAATGTTTTTACAAGGGAATTTCTTGCGAATTCTTCGGAGCCTACTCTGTGATTTCTCTTGCAGAAAACTTAGACTGATTAAAATTGTCGATGAGGCGTTATTGAAACAAAGGAAATTTTGTGTGGGAAACACGCCCCTTAATTAGCGTAACCAATCAGTCAAATCTTTTCCCTGCATTTTCTCAGAGGTGCCAAAATCGGGGTCAGCTTTACCTGGTAGTTTGATAGTTACAGAGTTACTGCGATTTTTCAATTGTGACAGCTTTACCTTGAAAATAACGTTTGCTGTGCCCCTAATAGTCCGCCTGGATGCTGTCCAAACAATTGCTTAATTAGAAATAGCATTCTCCCCTCGAAATGACTTTCCGAACATGGCAGTATGACGACTGATTCGCGTTTATTCTCTAGAAATATAATTAATGGTTTTCTAGTCTCAACTAATGTATTCTTGTTAGATCGCCAGAAACTTTCCCCTTCACAATCATTTTTCTGCAATAGGTCATCGGCAGATGAAAATTTGCCACAAAAAAACATCCATTGAGACCTTAGTTGCAAGAGTGTCTGACTCGTCATCGCAATCCATTCAGACTAGCCACATACCTCCAATTCCCCCCCCCCCCCACCATCACCACCATGATATAGACAATAATGTGTTTAAATATGTCGCTAAACCAACCAACCAACCAGTCAAAAACAAGAAAAATTATCCCTTGTTCCTACAGTGTTGTCGTGTGGGGATATTGACCAATCGAAACATCATATCCTAGATCAAATAACAAGAGAACAATTCCCTTGGGTAAAGGCCATAACATAATTTGTAATTCACATTACATAATGTGGTAACGTATGATGTCCGCGCGTGGCAATAATGCCAGCTGAAGCATGCTTATTCCAATGGTTAAGTATTGTACCCCGTTGTCAAGAGAGAAATGCATACGGTGCTAAGTAGATCCAAAACAGGGTTTCATGCCTCTTAGTCTGGTTCGAGATCAGTCATTCCTACCACACAAGGGTTTTGCTAATAAATCATGCATGCATTTAAAATTAGAAGTGACGCTAGAAATAATATAATTATTGTTTTTGTTAAAGCTATGTAATCATAACAATATCCGGGACAAGCATCATAGTAGTAGTAGTAGTATTTAAGGTTTTAAGTGAAACCGGCCACAAAGGGTCATATGTTCACTATTTTACACTACCAATTAGTATGGTAGTGATTTAGATTTTCCCGTGGGGAAGAAATGGCGCCACATCCCCACAGACATTTATGTATACAAAGTATGCTATTTAATTTGGTCGTCATGTCGCGCCCCTAGAAGGGGCTATCGACATGAATGAGAGACCAAGGGGAGTGGAAATAGAACAGCCACGCACTCAACCCTATCAACCTATCGGAAGCTGCAGTGCTAGAGGTGCAATGGCACCAAATGATGACTAGTGAAAAATGGTTTTCACGTCTAGTCTTTTGCTGGTGTTGATGTCTGGCCGAGGAAAAGGATCTGTGAACTGGCACGCCCTAGCTTTATCAAATCGAGTCTAGTTGTTGCTAGTGGACACCATATACCGATATTGTGTAAGCCACCTGTGCAATTGAGTATATCTTTCAAGCTATAATTTTTCCTAATCATCCTAACATTCTAATTTTGTCTAGTACAGAGTGTACATTTGGTGTGTTCCCTATAAATTTTGTAAACTAGGTATGTCAAGTGACATGGGTAGGTTGGTCAATGTCAGGTTAAATGGGTTGTTAATTTTGATGGTGGAGAACCAAAAATGATCAAGTTTGATTTTGAAGAACAAGATTGTCGAATAGAGTTTCTACGCCAAAAGAAAACTCTGTAAGTATAAATAGCCCTTAAAAGAGCTTTTTGATGGAGTGTTACAGGGTGTAACCGTAGTTCCCTCTTTCTTCTGGTGAATCCCTGTGTCCTTCTTGGGTGTCTTGCTTTTGTTGTTGCTCCTGTATCTTGATGTTGCCTCCTCCCGTCGTGTCCATTCCGTGTTCTTCCTTAACAATGTGGAATACTTTGTGCTGTTATTAAAGTAGAGTATACAACCTCATATGACAGCCTATTCTCGCGTTGGTAGTTATTCAACGTAAAAATTTAGTTTTTAGAGTAATTAAGGTAATTATGTGAATTTTTATTGCAGCGTGAGTTGTCTTGCTATATGGTCAGGTTTGACCATCTAAATCATGTTATAGGCCTTAGTTCTTATGGCTTAGTTTATGATGCAGCCTTTGGCTGCGGGGCCTGATAGTCTGGGTATTGACTACCTTATAATGTTATTAATTTAAGGATCTGACTTGGAGTAAATAACTTTATTTGCAACATTGTGTCGCCAGGCCTGATAGTCTTTGGATGTTGAGACTACCGCATAATATCTATTTGAGGCCATAAAGCGGGAGACTCTTTTAAATGGTCACGTTTAGACCATAAGGATATCCCAGATTTTTGGAGTCCTAATCTGAATTGTAATCATAGTTTAGTTGTATAAATGCTGTCAATGAGGCTGTATATGGTATAACGGTACCAATTGCGCAAGTCCATATGGGTGGAGCTTATGGTGTAGGGTCCATACCATTCAGACCTTAAGAACAAGACAAGCTTTGATTGGTGGATTATGTAAGAGTTGTACTTTCTGTTAGGCTTAAAAAAAGGTTAGCCTCTTGGCAACATGTGAATTTATGCTAATTCCTAAATAGATCAAATTTTGTATTTTTTATGATTTTTTGAAAATGTAATACACATGACTGAAAATAGGTATGTTGTGACTAGATAATTCATACCCCTGTCTAGTTCCAGCAGAGTTATCTCTCTTAAATGCAATGGAGTACCTGGTTTTGTCATTGTCAAATTGACAATCTAACATTGTTCTCTATAACAGTGTGTGAGATGCATGCTGAATTAGGATAGAAAATATAGTTATCTCTCCAAATATTAGCATTGAGGTCTATGGAAAAACAATTGGTACCGTGATACCATATAGGGAGAGCTATAAGAGCAGACAGAAGAGAGGTGGTTTCCTAGACACATGTTTGTTAATTTTATATTGTTCTATACGTTGTTATTTTGGATATTTCAATGTTTATCTTGTTTTGCCTGGTAATTTCATTAACGTTACAGCATCCTGTTAGGTTTGGTTAGCACAGGTATCATCTGTGGTACGTTTCACCCAGCGTAGTGTAGGTGGGCTCCCCTTACGGAGTAACGGAGTCCCTTCTGATCCTGTATATTCCCATTCCATGTGGATGTGATTATTTGAAAGTATAAGGTTAAGAACCAGGATTATTGTGTTATTTGGTCCTGGTGTAATTTAATTTTTAATCTTATATTTTATCGATAAGCCCTGATGTTCTAAGTAATTCTATTATATTTTGAATTGTTTTCTGAGGGTTAGTGTTATTTAATTGAATTATTTCCGGGTATGAACTTGGTGCAGAGATGCTTGGCTGTTTATATCTAAATATTTTCCTTTCCTTTTGGTTCTTTTTACAGTTATTAAATATGTGGTGTAAGTCTTCAGGTAGTTTACAGCTGAAGCAATTTATGCTGTGTGGGTAAGGTCCTATATATTTACCAAAGCTGTTGGCCAGTTTTGTTTTTCCTAGAATTATTCTGTTTATTTTAGTTTGTTCAAAACTGCTGCACCTAGGCGTTAAGATGTTTCTATCAACTTCCTTAATGATGTTATGTAAAGTTCTCCCTTGTTTGTTTAGTTCCCAATCCTTCTGCCATGTTCGATTGATCATTGAATAGATCAGACTGTAGATTTCAGTCTGATTATACTTGAGCGGCATGTAATTTGGTTCGGAGAGTTTATTTTTAGCCAGTTGGTCTGCTAATTCATTCCCTTTTATGTCTATGTGGGATGGAATCCATAAAAACTCGACGGTTAGTTTTTGAGAGTCGATTAATTTCATGATTTGATTAATTTGTGCAAGGAAATTTTTCCTAGATTTAGTGTTATTATTTTTAATGGAAGTAAGGACGCTAAGCGAGTCACTAATAATCAAAGTCTTGCTTGGTTTGTTATCATTTTCCATTTTAAAGATTCAAGGATGGCCCAGAATTCAGCTGTATAAATGGAACAGTAGTCTGGAAGACGACTGCCCATTTGGATATTATGTTCTGGTATGACCCAGGCTGCAGCTGTTTTGAAAGGATTTGTAAATTTGGAGCCATCCCTGTAAATTTGTTTATAATTTTGGTACTGGTTGTCAATAGTTTCCATTGCTAGTGTTTTTAGGTACTGTTGTTGATTTTCTTTGTTACCTTTTCCTACAAGGGAGGTATTTACTTTTATTGGTACATTATTCCAAGGTTCTTTTTCAGTTATTTGATTAGTTTCTACTTGAAATATATCTACTGGTATTTGATGTTTTAATTCATGTACTATTTTTCCAAAAGATTTTTTGTTTTTTTCTAGGGTTTTTAGCATCATAACCGTTATTACTATAAAACAGGTGCAGGAATGTCGAGTGGTGGGAGGGGGTGGGGTCCAAACAAGTAGGCAAGAGATCTGTGGGATTGAACCCCTGGTGAGTCATGTTAAGTGTTTGTATAGGATTATTTTACTCATCTAACTGTAAAAGTAATTATTATTGCACAATTTCAGGTTAGCTGAAACGGAGTTTTAAAATGTTTTATGATGGAGCGGGACTAATATCTTTAGCTTCAAAGAACTATAAGCAATAATTTTGTTTCAAATATTACAGAGCGTCACAAAGAGTGATAACATGAAAAATAAATTTTAGATAACTTTAAAAAAAATAAGCACTCAATTAGAGGTTAAATTACTGTTGATAAGAGGTGAAAGTTCTGCCTCTCTTGTAGTTTAAACTTCATTCGATCTGGGGTGTTTAAAAGATTTTGTAACACTCGTGGTTCAATTTTTTTTTTATCTATTATAGGCATGTACTAGCTATTATTTTGGCTCACGATATTTTAGAATAAATTCTGTGGTGTTTGTTTAGATTTTTTTAATTAACGCATGGGAATGCGGAGGGATCGATTGACCCTAACAAAGCTAGCACAACGCCGAAACATCTGACCTAAGGTCAGCGTCGACGTTGATGCGTTTCAAGAAGAAACAAAAATCGAATTTTACGCAATAATTTTCTTTTGCAAAATATTTATTTCCATTCATTGACACAAGTTTGTTATCACTACTACGTTTTAGCTGTTTCAGTGACTGCCATGAATCTTTACACCCGACTCCACTTCACGGTCTTGTTGACCTTTGTGAAACGATGTTGCTCAGACGTCTATTATGTCCACAACAACATTCATATTAAAAATATGGTTATCGCTACTCCTTCTTAATGGAATGTCATATCAACACTGAATTGTCACAAAAACACTCCTTATGATGTATGCTTAGTTCTAAATAAAAATGGGGTATGCATGACGTCTAATATGGCCACTGCGGTACCCATTTTGAATTTATTTTATCGCCATACCCCATGAATAAAAGTCACATTTTTAACATTATAAAGAAAGTAAAATATGCTGAATCGAAAGAATGTTCAACACAACAATCTACATGTATGTTATTTTTACTCAGACAAGTCTCTTTAGGTCACGTGGATGACCATTGGAGGCACACACAATGGATGAAGGTCCAACCTAAAAGGAAGATGACATACACGACGCTTTAAAATAAATCTTTAAACATAGAAAATCATCCAAATACAGATTTGATGAGGACGATGTTTTTTTTTTTTTTTATACAAAAGTTTAGGCTATATTGGAAAAGGAAAACATTTACAATACTGTTGTGCTGAGATCAGACTTGGAGCTTGGTGTTGTTGCTGCGCAAGAATCGTGGTTCCTTATGTGCGTCATTCTTTGCAAAGATATATTCGGGAAAAGAAAGAAAGGATTTACCCTTAAAAGCTCTTCATGGGTGCCCCGAGTGGCAGAGTGGTCTAAAACGCTCTCCATTACAGATCATTGCCATCTTACCTCTGTCTGCGTGGGTTCGAGTCTAACATTCGGCTAAAGTAGTTATGTGAGAAAGCTTGCCAGTAGCTTCTCGTGGGTCGGTGGTTCTTTCCCAAGGTTTTCCCGGGTTCTTACTCCACTAATAATACTGGCCGCTATATATAGCCTATCGTGTGCTCAAAAATGGCGTTAAACCCTACAACAACAAAATCGTCATGGGAATGTCGTGCAAATGAACAAAAGATGACCAATAACAGATTGTAACTTTATAAGCAGATTCTATGCAAACAGAAATTCTTTTATGGAAAAAGTTTGCATATATGGTTCAGTTTTTTTTATTTTATCGTGTATTTCGATTTCTCTCTTCAAACAAGCCATCGATCACTAATCAGAATTGCTTCATTTAAAGAAAGAAAGTAATTGAAAAAGAATTTTAATATTGCGTTTGAAGAATAACATTAAAAATTATCGGCGTTTATCAATTTTAGCGGAATATAGAACATACCATAACATTGTGTACTAAACTCTGGAATTTAAATGACCTCATGATAGGAATAACATTCAACAATTATCTTATGTTTTGAGATGACAATAATAAAAGAAACTTGACTGACGTAAATATCCGCTTCTCTATCGCTCAAATGCCCCGCAAATAAAATCAAAGATTGCTCACTCACCACTATAATTAGTGCATGTGAGGAAATCACTGGGTCTGTGTCATCCAAACACTTTATTAAAAAGTCACATGTATTACACGTATCGGTACATGAAAGTTATTCTGAATCAGCGCCTGATTCTAAATAGAGGGGTACATGGAGTCGGAAGAGTAGGAGGAAAAGTGTGCAACCAAAACGATTCGACCAAGGACACACTCCTCTCCAGGTTTATGCTTAATTTTTGTGCAAAATGTAGCAGCAGAGAGGGTGTACCGACCTTTTGCAGAAACCTCATTTGCTTAGAAAATAAATCTTCCTACGAATAAAAAAATTACAAAGTCAATAACGCCAAACCGAAGTCTCTAATTGTGAGTTTCTCCATTTGGGTTACTTGTTTTTGTTACTTTGTTTTTGTCGTTTTTTTCTTCTAAATTTGTGCTCGCGTTTTGCTTGCCCATAAGACGTCTCATAGAGGTAGCACTCTCTCTGCTGCTATAATTAGATCATTATTGTATATCAACAATATGGAATCTTATACAGCTGCATAGAGAGCGATTAGAAGCAAGTAATACATTTCTTCATGTACGTGATTCTATCAGGCGAAAATTACAAGAACGCCAGGAATTGCAGGTTGATTATGCAGAAAGTTCTCAACATGTATTCAAACTTGTTACTCAAACAACTAAACCTATTCTTCATCAACTTGAATAAAAATAGATGAGAAAAAAAATGAAGAAACATCAAGACTTTTACAGGATCTTCCTGGTCAAATGTCTCAATCAGCTAAACCTATTACCATAATAAAGAGACAAAAAACGGATGGAGAAATTGTCGAAGAATTACGCAATACATTTTTCTGTAAATGCTTTAAAATTCATCGATAAAAGTTATCCAGATGAATTTCCAGCTCTTGCTCTTACACGCTATGAAACGAGAACCAATGTTGAGACCAACATGAAATATATGTAAATAATAAACAACACTAGGTTATAATCTTAAAACTAAAACAGGTCGAAAAAGTGCTTCGTATATAGCATACATCAATGCGAGAAACGATGTGTAAAATCAATTTGAAGAACGAAAGCAGCAAGAAATGACAGAACAAAAACAACGAAAGAAAGAACAAAATCAGCAGAAAAAAAAACCAAGTAAAGGCAATTCTTTCATCTGTTAAAAAATTAATTGATGAACTATGATATGAAACGTATGAAATAATTAAAGATATTGATGATGATCAGTTAGCTAAGTACACTGTCGAAGATTCAAATTATACTGATGTGTTACCGGAACATCAAAGTTTGTATGATGACGATTATCTTAAGATCATCTTTATAAATCGTCATAATAAGGTGGTGTTAATACGGGTGATCAAGATTTTGTTGAGTTTTCTGCAACAGTAGATAAACAAACAGCAAAACAGAAAGAAACTGATCCATCGACAGTCCCACCTTCTGAATCACCTACGAAACCAACATTCTCCTCAAAAACCTAAACAAGAACGTCCAGAACTAGTTAATCTCCAGTATCAATTTACGACTAGAGTTATTGAACTCATAAAAAAATTATGCATTAGACGTTGCCGCACATGGATACTCTGAAAATAAAAAATATGTAAAACCTAGATTTATAAAATATTGACACGAATGATTGGATTAGATATGTATAGATACGCCTTTCAAATTTGATGGTACATTTTTTTAATTTAGAAGGAATGTAAGAAGAGAAAAAGAAGAAGCTGAAAGGGAGGAATTTTATAATCCAGGAGAATCAACCGGAAGTGGCATTACAACACAAAGGAGTGGTCTAATTACTTGTCCAAACTACATCCTTGCAGATTTTGAACGACTGAAATTCTGATTAGAGGAAAACGTGCTGGAAATAGTTCTCCAGAAATGAATAATGAAATATCTGATATTTGTCAACGATTATTTACAGGCGGCGTCCTGGATATTATTATCATCTTATTGATGAAATCGTTGATGATAATCACAGTGATTAAAGAAATAACTAACAAATAAGATGATCATACATACTGCTCAACGTTGACCTATTAATGTCAGAGTGATAAATTCGCGATTACCTACTTATCAAGCGATATACAGTGATGTTGGTACGGGTTTATTTAAATGGATAGTCCTAAAGCAATACCAATTGCAAAGCAACTAGAAAGGAAAGCTATTGACGTTGTTCGTGGTAAATCTCATGGTGCTATTGTAATGTTTCCAGTAAAGCATTTTCAGCAATCGAGGATAGAATAGTACGATTAACACGACGAAAATCACTGCCAGTAATCACCAGACACTGTAGAGATACCTCTCAATACAAAAATAAATCAAGCCGCAAATAAAAAAATTAGCATGAAGTGGTCTTCGTATTAGACGATAATAATTATAATAAAATATTTAAACCTGCATTTGATGCTGCATTCAACATGGATGCTCTAGTTCTCAAAGATGAATCTGTACGCGATTATGAATATTATTCTTATGTAGCATGACAACCAAATCAGCGAGGAATAATTGAACTAAAAGTTCAGGGTACTAGTAGATATTTCTTACCCACTAAAGCTTTTATAAAAGTGGAATGGAAAATAAAAACAGAGGATACAATATATCACGCTGATGTTAGGGTTCGTATTGTTATTAATGGAATTATAGTTGTTTGATAGCGCTACATATATGATTGATGGAATGTAGGTACAACGATAATAGGCCTAGCATGATATTCAGACAATTATACAAAAGTAACTGGCCCATCAGTGATGTTTACTAAATATACTACCAATAGTCCTCATAATAAAAGCGTAACTATTGGTAATGTAAGAAACACTGCAGGGGATGCAGAAATATATGCAGTAATATCGATGTATGATAATTTCAGCTTAGGATTATCCTTACACGCCGATCAATGTTAAAAGGTGACAATAGAGGATGTTCAGACGTAATTCCACTGTCTCATATCTTCGGATTTGTAGAAATATTAGAAAGGTTATTGTTGGAACCAAACATACATTAGTACTTGTAAGAAAAGCTACTGACGACGATGTAATCTGGCGAGCTGCAGACGATGGTGATAGTATAGTATTAAAAAAACGTTCACTTAAGATACCGGTAATGACTCCGTTGCTCGCCGAAGAACAAAACTTTCTTTTAGGGTTACAACAAATAGATATCAAAGTAATGTTGAGGATTTATTTACATGGCATATAACATCACAACAAGGTGTTTATTCACCACGACATATTTTTCAAAATATTAATCAGCTAAATAATCATGTACTTAGTCATATGATGTTCAAGAATTTAGGTCTTTGTGAAGTTTCTTTAAGGATAAATAGTCAAAAACAACCATTTGAGGATATTTTACTTAATTTTGATCAAAATCATGTAGCAAGTGCATATCATCTTGTGATGACGTTTATTGGGCGTGATCAAAATATAGACACTGATTTACAAAATCAGTTACATTTTACAAATCTGTATCCGATTATATATATATATATATATATATATATATATATATATATATATATATATATATATATATATATATATATATATATATATATGCTAAACTTGCAAGTAAATGTGCAACAAAAAAACATTGTAGAATGAGCAAGCTTCTAGCGGTCGTCCAAATAAATTATCATTAAACTAAGACTCAAACATTTGAAACATTTGAATATGGCTTTAGGATTTTAAAAAACAGGAGTTAAACTCCATGTTTCTCCGAGTTCCGTTAAAGAGTCAATGAAAGCAGGTGGTATATTTCCACTTCGTGCAGCTATACCAGCGTTAATATCTGCTGCTGCACCAGCTGTGTGAAAAGCAGCTGAACAGGTAACGTCAGAACCGCGGAAAAGAAAAAGGCAATAAAGAAAAGCAACTGGAAAAGGATTTGAAAAAAGAGGGAAGGGTCTAAGACTATCAGGAACTGCACACTCATTGTACGGAAAACGTCTGAGACTTCCCGTGACACTACATTGATACTTCAATATCTAATTTTGATTTAATTAATGCTGCTAAAAAAATAATATAAAATGTTAGCTGTGTTCTTTTGCGGGATCAATTATCAAAACAAAAAAACAATGTTGAAACCGGTATCATTAATTTTGACAATAGTTTTGGTCCATGAGGTACTCATTGGGTCGCTTACGCAATTGATCCACGTGGAATTGTTTATTTTAATTCGTTCGAACTGGCACCACCAAAAAAGTTTTAAAAATATGTCGTCACAGTACAAAAAACAACTTTTCAAACTCCAATCTAGTATTCAACATTACCAACACAGACAATAACGGGTCCATCAATATGTGGCTGTGATTTACAATTGTTGTACTTGACGCTGTATCGAATTCAACCAACCACCCCGTCAAGTCGTGCATGATTATACAAGTAACCGCTATCTTTTTAAATAGATCTTAAAAGTATAATGGTATATATTTACGGAAGATCTTCCTCTAAACAAAGACAAACAACTCACGGAATATTGCACCAAAATGTAAATAAAATCTTTAGTGGTGAAATACCCAAATTATTAAATCTTGAAAATGTAGATCCAAAGGAAGTGGTTGTATTTCTAGATAACCAAGGAAGATTAAAACAAGTAACATTTTCATTGAAAGATATTATTGTTAAAATTAATGGAGTAACCGAAAACATCATAGCTGCATTTGATAGTAATGGAAAAAATTAAACCAAGAGTCACTATGTCAACGATATTGGATAATATTAGCAATTGAGTACAGCATTCTGGTGATATAATGACTGGTACAACCAGAATGACAACAAAATACAATTACTGGTCTTGATGAACCAGAGTCAAACGATCATGCTGAAACGAAGAAATTCGCCGACGATGAAAACGTTCCAATGAGGGACTCGTTAACAACATTCAATATTGGAATGACCTTATTTAGAACTGATTTTTCTAATCATGTAGAATTATTTATGAACTTTGGAAGAAACATTATTAGAAACGTTAATAAATTTCTTGGAAATCCATCGGTCGTTGATATTAGGCTCTCTGACAAAAAAAGATAACGAATAGCGTATTATATACTGTAGCGTCTGGGCAAGTATTATGTTCACCGCTTAATAAATTTATTAAACATCGCGCTGAGGTTACCGGTATATACAGGTTGTCAGTACTAGACTTTTCAGTATTTACAATATCTACTACAATACCATGGCATCATTCACCAACTGGATCTTATGGATCTATGTTAGTATTATTAAACCTAAACGACGAAGTAAGATTTGAAGTGGAACCCGAAGAAAAATGACTCGGCTTGATTTATCATCGTGTCATAAATTAGTCGCTAAACTAAACGTACTTAAATATAATGAGCTGCTAACAGTTCAGGCATAATTAGGTAAGTGAATGAGGAAATACACAAAAATATAGTTGATGAGTATACAACAAAAATCGCAGACGTGTAGTTATCGTTGACATAATTGTATATTTGGTGTCTGCTGTTAGAGCTGGATCAGGCGAATTGCTATCATTAATATCATCACTAGTGATGTCACCAGTAGTTGTAACAATTTGTGTTTTAGCGGCAAAAACAATTGCTGGTGTTCTTAATATAATTGCAAACAAATATCCACGTGCAGTGACAATAAATTACCTGAGTAAATAATAAAGTTGCATACAGCAACTCTCGCATAATCCAATTTTCTTCATTGGTATCATCATATTTTAGTGATGTAATAATATCGGATAGCTAGTTTACAGAAATGATTAGGATTTTTAATGAGGCAATGACTACGTTTGATTTAGAAACTACTACTACTGCTGATACTACTACTACTGCTGATACTACTACTACTACTACTACTAATAATAATAATAATAATAAGAATAAAAATAATAATAATGTCGTCATAGCAAGAACTGCTGCAACATATCGTCGTTAATACAACTCAAAAATTACAATGATTTTCAAGCTCGACAAATCTTCTTGAATGTAGCGTCAACTTTCCAACTAAATGTCCGGTAAAAGAAATTGCGCGTGCACAATTACGAGTATATCATAGTTGGCCAAATATTAGATCAAAATCATTTGGTGGATTACAGGCGAATAATACTTTGGTATTTGCAAATGAAAACAAACCAGATGGAACGCCTGATTGGCGAATTGCTTCTATTCCAACTATAAGTTATCAGATCGAACAAAAAAATGACGCATTTCAGTGAAAAATAACATGTATAACAAATAAATGACGCATTTCAGTGAAAAATAACATGTATAACATAACAAATAAATGACGCATTTCAGTGAAAAATAACATGTATAACATAACAAATAAATGACGCATTTCAGTGAAAAAAAACATGTATAACATAGCAAATAAATGACGCATTTCAGTGAAGAATAACATGTATAACAAATAAATGACGCATTTCAGTGAAGAATAACATGTATAACAAATAAATGACGCATTTCAGTGAAAAATAACATGTATAACATAACAAATAAATGACGCATTTCAGTGAAGAATAACATGTAGAACATAACAAATAAATGACGCATTTCAGTGAAGAATAACATGTAGAACATAACAAATAAATGACGCATTTCAGTGAAGAATAACATGTATAACATAACAAGAATTAAAAAAAAATTGGTATTTAAGTTCACGAACCAACATTATCAGCTGTGATTGATAAACTCTCTAGGTTATGTTATAGATATGAATCAATCATCGATTAGATCAGATGAGACTTCCTAAACTAGCAATACTGTATATAATTTTGATAATGAAACGAAGAAATCAATCATAGATGAAAGATATATTAATTATACTTGCTTTAAAGATATTAAGTCGGAACACTCTAAATCACTTATAGATCTGCCAAATGTTTTTCTTCTTCTTTATCTCAACATTAAAGCGACGATACGAAATAACAGATTATTAAAACTATACATGCAAACAAAGTTCGATCGTCATCGTCGGCATCCGTTCGTCATCTGCACTTTCGCGAGTGGCTGAAGAGTCCGACCCTTGAGTGACAGTCTCTGTTGCACTTGCTGCAGGTGTATGCTGATGCTTGCTGAGGATGCTTTTGGTTCGCCTCCCTCATGGCTCTCTTTGCAGCGAGGTTTGTGTTTCTCATCTTCTCAGCTTTCTGAGTGCCCAGTCTGACAGCAAGACGCCACGCGGAGCGGTCGTCAGCACAGCTCTCCCAATTGTTTAAGTTGATGTTGGCTGTCTTCATGTCCTTTTTGCAGACATCTTTGTAGCGCAGACGTGGCCTTCCAGTCGTTCGTGCACCTTCTACTAGCTCGCCGTACAGCAGGTCCTTGGGTATGCGGCCTGGGTCCATTCTCCTAACATGGCCTAGCCAGCGAAGGCGCCTCTCGCTGAGAATGGAGAACATGCTGTTCATGCCGGTGCATTTCAGAACCTCTGTGTTGGGAACTTTGCCCTGCCACTGGATACGCAGAATGCGCAGCAAGCATCTCAGGTGGAAGCTGTAGAGTTTCCTCACGTGACTCGCGTAGGTGGTCCATGCCTCGCTGCTGTAAAGGAGTGTGCTGAGCACGCATGCCTGGTAAACGCGCAGTTTGGTCTTCTCGGTGAGGTTGTGATTGTCCCAGACCCTCTGGTTCAGTCTTGCCATAACTGCTGATGCCTTGGCAATCCGGCCATTTACATCAATATCAACGGAGAGCGAGTTGGAGATGGTGGACTCAAGGTATGTGTAGTCCTCAACAACTTCCAGGTTGTACCCATCACTGGCGATGGTGGGAGAGGAGTCTGCGTCCTGCACCATTACATTTGTCTTCCTCAGACTGATGGTCAGTCCGAACTCCTTGCAGGCGTGGGAGAGGCGGCATACTTGCTGCTGCAGTCCATCTTCCGTGTGTGATGTCAAGGCTGCATCGTCGGCGAAGAGCAATTCACGGATGAGAACCTTTGTAACTTTAGTCTTTGCACTGAGACGGGCGATGTTAAACAGCTTTCCGTCAGTCCTGGTGTGTATATACACACCCTCGCTGCAGTCCTTGAAGGCGTACTGGAGGAGAATGGAAAAGAAGATAGCAAAGAGAGTTGGCGCAAGGACACAGCCTTGCTTCACTCCGCTGCTGACTGGGAAGGCCTCTGATGTTGCGCCGTTGAAGCACACTGTGTTGTGCATGTTCTCGTGGAATGATGTTATGATAGCGAGCATTCGTGGGGGGGCAGCCTATCTTCTTAAGGATCCTGAAGAGTCCGCTCCGGCTCACCAGGTCAAATGTCTTGGTCAGGTCTATGAAGGCAATGTAGAGGGGCATCTGCTGCTCACGACACGTCTCCTGCAGCTGTCGTAGTGAGAAGATCATGTCTACAGTTGACCTGCCTGCTCGGAAGCCACACTGGGACTCGGGGTAGACTCGGGATGCTAGGGTCTGCAAGCGCACCAGGACGACACGGGCGAACGCCTTTCCAACAATACTGAGAAGAGGGATGCCCCGGTAGTTGGTGCAGTCACTGCGGTCTCCTTTGTTCTTGTATAGAGTGACAATGTTTGCATCTCGCATGTCCTGAGGGATGTGTCCTTGTCCCCAGCAGAGGCAGAGGAGTTCGTGCAGAGGCTGGATTAGTGCTGGTTTCCCTATCTTTAGGACTTCAGGCGGAATGCCGTCACTCCCAGGGGCCTTCCCACAAGCGAAGCAGTCGATGGCTTTGCTAAGCTCTTCCAGGGTGGGTGGTGTGTCTAGTTCCTCCAAGACTGGCAGGTCTGAGATGGCGTCTAGGGCGGTGTCCGTGACGACGTTTTGGGTTGCATACAGCTCATGATAGTGCTCAACCCAGCGCTGCAGCTGTTTGCCCTGGTCTTTGATGACTTCGCCAGTCTTGGACTTGAGTTCGATCATATAATGAGTTTATTAATAAAGTTATCTTTGAAACAGTATTTGCTAGTAATTACGAAGATATCAATCTTATAGGTTCATTTGGTATTCTATTTTCTAGACCAATAACACTAGAACAATTATTCACGAAAGACTATATAAAATAACGAAAGCAGACCAAAATTTGTAAATGTTGACGAACTAATACTATCAGTCAACGATCTTATTAATAAATATTTTCCTAAATAACTTGAGTCATGGAAAAAATGGCTGCACCTCTAACTATTCTCAATCATAATAATGATCCAGACCATGGAGGTCGTCATATTTCACCAGAAATTGTAAATATAACATCAACGACTGCAGTCAATCTTATATGTGATGTAATTGATGGCATATTTCAAGCAAATCTTAAAGAATCAAATCAAGCTCAGCAAAAATATATTCTACATACATGTACTCACGCAAGTACCTCCTGGACATTTGATTGCACAAGAACTGATCAATTCGGTTTATTTACGATGCCATAATCAGTTGTTATCAAGAACAAATTTTAAAAGTACTGACCAGACCGGCCACTTCACTTGCTTGATTTAAGGGACCAAATTCTGAGTATAAATCTCTACGTAAAATCTTTAACGATTTTACAATAACTCAAAGGGATATATTATATAATGCACCAACACGTGATGGTTTTTATACACGACAAAGAGATACTTAAAAACGCGACCAGAAAAATATGTACACTGCCCCATTTGGGGTAGAACAATTTAGTGTTGACATAATTATTGATTTCTTTTGTTGACAGGAAGAATTATATGAATTGCGAGGAAAACGTATTATTATTATGTTCAAGTGTGATAGAGATCAGATTCTGAATTATGCACATTACTTCATCAAATTGGATCGGATTCAAAAAACAATATCTAATTCTTCAGATTAATGGGTTAACCAACATAAATAAATCACAGTATTATTATGATTTATTTATCTGATTTAGTTTTTAAAAACATTTTTGGTGATTTTAGTGACAAATTGTTAAAATTAGTCACTTCATTAGCTTATTTTAGTCAATTTTATCATTAAAAAAATCTGTCAGATTTTTCTTTATGGAAAAGGGGTCGAAACCACAATGATTCTCTAGATGTTTTTGGGATTTATCGATATTTTTTTATAATTATTGCCATAATATTGTTAAAGTAGTTACTAAACTTGATCTAAAACATAATTTTGGATTATGTTTCATGCGAAAAATAATCAACAAATCCCCAAAACGATTAGAGAATCGCATTGGTTTTCACCATTCAGAAATCAGAACTCTAACATATTTTCTAAGATTAAACTGCTTAAAAAATACTAAAAATCGAAGAGATTTTGATTTTTCTGAGAAAAATTATTATTATTATTATTATTATTATTATTATTATTATTAGAATAATTTTTCAGATTTTTCTTGCAGTTACGGAATTTTTTGAAATTTTAGAATGTTATAGAATGTTGTGATTCCCTAGACGGGCTTTCCAGAATAACTTAATCATGTGATTATGTAGAATGGTGTAGAATTAGGGGATTCCCCAAACGAGTTTTCCAGAATAATCTAATCACGTGATTTTGTTGAATGCTCTAGAATGATGGGTTTTCCCTAACTGTTTGATTTTTAAAGGAAGCCAGACTTTCTTTACCTCAATCAGACTGAAACTTAATTTGTTATTTTAGTATATACGCTATATTAATTATTACACTGATGATTAAGTAATTAATTATCACAATAAATTAATTAAGACCTACGAGGCACGGTATGTCACAGGTACCTCCTTTCCTGCAGATCATCGACTAGGGAGGTAACAACATAATTACTCTGCCAAAGAGACAAGAGGTATCTCCCTTGAATTATCCTGAAATAACAGAAAATAAATAATTATTCAATCTCGATATTTTGGAAAAATATTATATTATACAGTAGCTCCGGTACTTTCACCAATGACGACAAAAGTCTCAGAATGATAACATAAGAATTTCAGCATATTTTTGATTATTATATAGTAATTTGCAAACTTTCCACAAAAAGGATAGAAGTTTCGGAGTGATAAAATAAGTTTTATCTTACATATTTTAAACATAAAAAAATATCTTATGTGTCGTGTGACTGGGAAAAGTCTACAAAAATTATATATATAACGAGAACATTCAAACTTTTTCTCAGCTCTTTTGCTTTACTGCTACATCGTCCCTTGTTTTATAATAAACCACCATCACGTAATCGCCAGTCAACCCGTTTATGCTATGAACGACCCTCATTAATTGTTTTGAATGCTCATTACTTGGCTCTCCACACTACATTATGCTCAAGACTAAACGAACTGGGCCTCCATTCATCATTACTTGAATTTAAACGGAAGCGAGAAAAGAAGCTGGCCAGCGTAAAATAGGAAGAAGAATTCCGGTTATTTTCTCTTGCCCATTCCAGCGCAATAATTTTAAAATTCGGCCTGTAGCTTAGATAACCAGGTGCAAATCCCTATTAAATCATCAACCTTTGTGTCAACTATCAGAGAGATACCACTGAGTATTCCATTATTCAATCCCCAATCAGCAAGACCACCTGAAAAGCGCACATAAATGTTTAATTTTATTAACGATCAGAATATTTATGGGAATTTTTCCTGACACAAAGATGACTAAAACATCAGGCGATGAGCACAAGTGCGCGGATCTAACTCCCACCGGTTACTCCATCGATTCGTTTTCCCGCCACTCTCTTGGAGGTGGAATTGCTGTCATCAGAAAGAATTCCATGGAAAAATGTCTTAAACACACCACAAGCTTCATTTTCTGCCACCCGTCGTTTGAAGTAGTCCAAACAACTCTCATACTGGAACGAAGGTTGCTAATAGTAGGAAAAAAAACAAGCTGACTGAATCTCTCTTTCTGGAGCAGTATCCGAATCTCATTGAATATGGAAATATAACCGGTGACATGATTGTTCTTGAAGATTTCAACTTTCACTGTCCTGGAAATCCATACACATAAAAACTCCTAGATTCCGTTCATGTTTTCAACCTTAAACAGTCAGTTACCTAACCCACCCATAAAGATGGTCACATTTTAGACTGGATTCTTTATAGACCTGATGATATTATTCTACGGTCCACCCTTGTATCCCATGAACTTGCATCAGATCAGCTCTGCATTATGTGCCATCTGAAAGTATCAGTCCCTAAACCTCCACCTTTATTTGCTACTAAGAGAAACCTTTGAATGATAAATATAACCAAATTAATCATGACATCCAAGCAAACCTAATAATTTGCTTACCTCTTCAGTAGAACAACTCGATAACTGCCTACGTTAATTGCTACAGTACTTAGATCAAGGAAAGTTTCAGACGCAAAGAGCTCGTCGAGATTACTAACAAAGTAATGTCAAGGAACAAATGCATACCACTTCCAATTACCTTCTCTCTAGTAGACCTTCCGGATCTGTTTTCAAATTTCTTCCGTAGCAAGGTACAAACCATTAGAGATACGCTTGACAATACAATTTAAATTGACTTGTCGTCACCATACAGTTGCATTAAAGAATTTCAGCGACAACCGTTAACAGCATTTAGACCTGATCAAATATTGCCTTCACTAACTGATGTTATTAATACCTCTCTCTCATCTTAGGAATTTCCATCATTTTTAAAAACTGCCATTTGTAAAGCCTCTGCTGAAGTAACCAACACTCGACCATAACGTTTAAAAAAACTACCGCCTAGTTTTTAATCTCCCGTTCATATAAAGAATCTTGGAATAGTTGTTCTAACCCAACTGTTATCTTATCTGAATTAAAAAAATGTTTTTTTTAGCAATGTACAGTGTGCATATCGCCCTTGCTACAGTACTGAAACTACTCTTCTGAAAGTAGTTAATGACATTCTCTCTGCTTTGGATAGCGGTAGAGAAAAGATTACAGTTCTCACCTTCCTTGATCTGTCTGCAGCATTTGCCACAAAAAACAATGATATGTTACTTCATCGTCTGCAGCATGTAGTGTCGTAAGAGACGTTAAAACATTTTTTGATTGACGAAACATACCGCTGTAATAATGTGTGGCGATCATGGTCAACCATTGCGTTTTGTTAGATTGTCTCCGGACAAATGGTTGAACAAGTTTGTAGGTTATTATGAAGAAATAACCGATAATCACAGAGCGACTGATCCAGAGTTAATAGAGTTTAAGAAATTACTCAGACTACAATCGAATAATATTCTGTGTGAAATTATGCTCGATATAATTTTAGAAACAAAGATAAACTATTTTTGGAATTTGTGGATACCAGATGATTTGATAGTTGCAAGTAGAAATAAAGTTCGTGATACACTTCAGCAACAATTTATTTTCTTACATAAGGACATTTTTTTAATATACCCGTACAATTACATTATGTTGTTGCCCGGCAGATGCACACAAACAAAATATCGACGCTGATACACCAGGAACCTTGATGAAACAAAATCTTGTGTTAAATGATATTGTTTAAGTTAATATGTCAGTGTTATTGAGAGCGCATTAGCATTGGACAAAACTCCATGGACACTAGGATACGAAATGACAATCTATTCATCTCAAGGACTGACTTTTACAGATACAATTGTTTGGATCGTCGTTGATCGTATTGAGTGGTCACATTTAGTTTATTTCGCAGTGTCGCGAGTTAGAAGAATATCTCAGTTGCGAAGGGTCAATGTAATTTCTACAAAACAAAATATCCAAATTGCTGCTGCAAATAACTTTGTATTCGTATGTATATGTCGTTGTAGTATGTTTTTTTTCTGTAATCGATTTAACGGGTTTTAGAGAAATTGCACGAGTAGTTTCATTATTTATCGCAGCTATCACACTTGTTTTTATCTTGCTACCCATTGGCGAGATCTTATATCTTTCTGAATATCGCAGCTATCACACTTGTTTTTATCTTGCTTCCCATGTGCGAGATCTTATATCTTTCTGAATTGATTCCTTTGAAGCCTGATAGCCGCTCAGCAAGTGTTCCATTAAATCGTTAAACGATTGCCTGATCACTATGAATTGCAATATGTCCTTGTCTAATTTCGAAATTTGTTTTTCATTAAAGATGATACTGCACCAACAAATTCCTTGCCAGGATCTACCTGTAGTATTTGTGGCCATCGCAAGCGTCTTCGTTAATCAATTTGCTCAAAAGCAGATACAAGGTCTGCAGCCGTTTTAGTTAATAAAGGCTCTGATAATTTATCTACTCGCAACGTCAACGACTTGTATTGGCATGTATTTTGGCTTCAACCAATTTTGATAGTATCATGTGGTAAAAATAAAATATCAGCCCGATGAACTTCATTAGAAATCAAAATGTGCGTGCTGAATTCGTTTAGGTGGTGGTAGATACATTTTCCAAATTGCCTGTTGTGCAGGAACAGAACGTGTAACATTTGTTTACTAATTACTCCTCTGCCTTTCCAATATCCTCTTGAGCTATAATATATTGATTCCATTTTTAAAAAAAATAATTTGTTGATTAATTGCCAGTCTGTAATGCTAGTGTACTTTTCATGGTAGATCTTACTAGGACAAAGTTTTTCTCTGATATTTCTATTTTTCATGAAATTTAAAGACACTGAAATGACGAAGTTGTTGTTGGACAGGTAGGCCAATATTTGTGTTATACAGTATCATATAACATTTTGGGAATATTACAAAGCAAATAAAGTCCTTGTGCAGACATTAAAACAGCGTGCTTTCAAACATACAGTAGGAACGAGATATTGAATAATTGATAATTATTTATACTTTTTGATCAGCTGATCAATAGTTCACTCGGTGACTGGATTGTGTGTATTGTATGTTGGGATGGAATATATTTTGTATTTTTTATAACAGCGTGCTCATAATGGTCAATTTGTACATCTGGCAATTATCTTCGTGAGACAGGTTTTTTAAATTTGGCGAGGGAACTTAGATACATTTACAAGCGTTATCTGTATTTATATCATCTCTCTCTCTCTCTCTCACACACACACCTTAGGTTAATATGACATGCACATTACTTGCATAAAAGTTGAATAACATTTTCACGTAAACAAGTATAATAAAAAATACATGTTTGATGTTTAACTTTTAGTAGGGTTTTCTATATCTGGATGTTGAACTGATCCAGTAAAATGTTGATCTATTGCCTATGATAGGCTGAATGCTAAGTTTTATTGTACAACCACTTACTAGTAAATTTATTATAAAGCATTGTATTGACTACAATTACAAAAAGATCTCTGGTCATGACAGAAAAGGATATTATAATGCGACAGAATATATGGCTGACAGGTTGTTACTGTATCAGTTAAAGTTTTCTTTATTTTTTATTTTTATTTTATTTTTTATTTTTTCTTTAAAAAAAAGGCGGAGAACAATTTGTTGGTCTAGGGCACAGGTGCTCGACGCGAGCATGATGTGAAATAAAAAAAAAAACACAATAATCTAAAGGGAAAAATCAGACAGAGTGATACAAATACCTTAGATTACCCCCATGGCCCATTTTGACATAGGAACCTCTCTATCATACTATATAAAATGAGAAGGTTCGTAACTTCCAAATACTTGGTTCCATCCATGACCCACGATTTCATTCTGCTATTTCCTTATTTAAAAGCACACGACCATTCTCTATGGCTTGTTTTACTCCTGAAATATTTTTCTATTCATCAATCTATCGTTGATTTTTCTACGTTGTACCAAACGAAAGTTACGGCTTCCGAAACGTGCGATTTTGGCGAATTTTTTCATCTTGGGACAACTGCGAGCTCATGTGACCTACATGTACCATGTATAACCTTTTAAGCCAATCATATTTCGGCGTTGACGCGTGCGCCTAATTAACTGTTTTGAACTGATTGTTCACAATATGTGCAGTGAAGTAGAAAATGTCTAATTCTACCATGGAACAGAGTTCCTAAAGTTACAATCAAGTTATTATTAAGTAAAAACTTACTTTTACCACTGTTCTGTAATTAAAGAATTCATGTATAGTAGAGCACACATGGTAAACGTAGCTCTTTTCTATAAAAATGATAATAATAGGTCTGTCTGGAAGTGGAAAGACACTTATTACTTAATTCGATAATGAAATGGCGCAAGTGGGATAAATTTTATTTAGTGGCACCATCTGCAGATGATGAGAGATGAGACGATTTTCAAAAAGATTTTAATGAGGATGGGAAATTATTAAATGAAGAAGGTGATGATATTATTAACCGATATTGGTCAAGCGCCGAGGGTTGATTGACTTGATGGATTTAATAATGACTTAGTTGTTTATGATGATGTGATGTGGACTAACAATCAAATCTAGCAAGAATATTTACTCGAGGCAGACATAAAAATACTGATATAATTGATGTTACTCAGGATATACACAAATTACTAAAGTGATCAGAGATAACTGTAATATTTTATCTGTATTTAATGGAGTTGATACACATACTTTAAAAATATTTATCAGAATAGGTGTTCAGGTGTTATGGATATTAAATTTAAAAACCTTTTTTTTTCACGTGCGCAAGCTACTGCACATGGATTTATAAATATAAATCCTAGATCACGATATCGTGTAAGTCTTGAAAAAATAATTGGTTGAGAGACTGATATAATAAACCATAGCAGCCAAGATGATGTGATCTCAATGAGACGCCAGGCGAGTAAACGAAAGCGTACAAAAGTTATGGGGAACAAAAACGATAAAAAATAAAGTAACAAAAACAACTAACCCAATTAGAGAAACTTTGTAAAGTTAGAGGCTTCGGTTTGGCGTTATTGACCTTGTATTTTTCCTTTTTGTAGGAAGCTTTTTTTTGTAACCAAACAAAGTTTAACAAAAGGTCGGTTCATCCTCTCTGCTGCTAAAGTGTTCATTTAATTCATAACGAATATATTTATTTTGTAATAGAAGTAAACTATTCATACATATTTATATTTCTTTATCTATCTATCATCTATGTTTACTTTATCTCTGACATCATTAAAGTTTCATTTAAAAATTAGATATCTTTATTTTCTAATATTTATTTGTTTCGCAGCGGAAATAAATACATTAGGAAACACTCGTCTACCGTTTCAAGTCAAGCGTTTATCGGATAGATATTATCCATGTCCTGACAGCGAAGGCTTCATTTTGCATAAACACCGGTTCACTGTCAGTAGCAACAGTCCATAGACCGGAACAAACAGCTAGAAGTTGCGGATTCAGAATATTTCCTTGAGATATGTTAATTATTATTGAATCAGTGTGTTCCAAATGGATGTAAAAAAAGTAATCGTAGGTGTTGATGTTGGTGGCACTAACACAGATGCAGTTGTGATACACCATAAGTCAGGTAATGAACACGAACTTTTATCTAAGGTGAAGACGGTTACCACCCCAGACATAACAACTGGTGTTCAGCTTGCCGTAACACGCTCTTTAAACGAGGCCCAGATAAAATATTTCAAGCTTGCTGTATTACAAGTCAATATTGGAACAACTCATTTCGTCAACGCAGTCGTTCAGCTAAAGAATCTGGTAAAAGTTTCCGTTATTCGATTATGCGGGACATCATCCAGAAAACTTCCCCCTTTTGGTGATTTCCCGGAGCATATTCTGTCTGTCATACAAGGAAAGTGTTTCCTCGTGAATGGTGGTTACCAGTTCGATGGGAAAGAAATAAGCCCTGTTGATGAAAATGAGATAGTTTCTTGTCTGGAAGAACTGAAAAGCAATGACATCAAGAATATTGTAGTATCAGGAATTTTCTCATCTGTCCGCTGCGACCAAGAAGAGAAGGTGAAGCGCATAATCGATGACCATTATCCCGAGGCCAGCATCACTTTGAGTCACACTCTTGGTCAGTTAGGTATTCTAGAAAGAGAGAATGCCGCCATTTTAAATGAGTGCATAAAACCATTATCCCAAACCACCATTAAAGGATTTCGATCTGCTATAAAGGAGCTTGGTTTGGAATGTCCTTTATTCCTCACTCAGAATGATGGCACGATCATTAGCGAAGAGCAAGCCTTGCAGTATCCAGTGTACACCTTTGCTTCTGGTCCGACCAATAGTATGAGAGGTGCTGCATTTCTGTCTGGGGTCAAGGACGCCATTGTCGTTGATATTGGTGGCACTACGTCTGATATAGGTGTCATAAAGTCTGGATTTCCGAGAGAAGCTTCATCCCAGGTTAGAATTGCTGGAATTAGGATGAACATTAGAATGTCTGATGTCATTAGCATAGGACTTGGCGGCGGCTCGTACGTGGGGGTAAAAAAAGATGAGACCGGAAAGATTGTTGACGTGAGTGTTGGGCCACAGAGTTCTGGGTATAATTTACAAAACGAGGCATATGTGTTTGCCGATGATGGTAATATAAGTACGAGAAAGATAACTGCCACAGACATCGCAGTGGCTGCTGGTCTTACAAAACTAGGCAATGGGAAGAACACGTCAGCAATACCAGAGGATGTTGTGACACTCGGAATAGCAAAAATAAAAATCATGCTTGAAACAGTCATTGACCAGATGCGCTTCTCTGGAGAGGAAATGCCTGTAATTTTTGTCGGAGGAGGGAGCATTCTTGTTGATATGAAAAACAAGATAAATGGAGCGTGCCAAATGCTTATACCCGATCACTATGATGCTGCCAATGCCGTCGGGGCTGCCTTAAGCCAAGTATCAGGAACTGTTGACCATATTATTAATTTAGCCGAAATGGTTGATGCCGACGAATTACAAAGGGAAAGAGTCATGGCGAGGTTAGCTAGTGGACCTTGTATCTCCGTTGAAGAAGAGAGATTTATGGAAGAAAAAGTTAGAAAGAAGTATCTAGAGCAAGCCAGAAGCCAGGCTTTGAAAGAAAGTTTTCAACAGGCTAAAGAGTTGGCCATCTTGGGAGGAGCTAAACCCGAAACAGTAACTATAGCCGAGAAAAGTGACGTGGCACTGTCTTATCTGCCAGGAAATGCAACAAGGATAAAAGTGAAAGTGGTTGGAGATCTTCAGGTTGATATTAGTGATCAAGTACGTTCATTATACTGTGAGAAAGAAGTGAAGATCTATACGACCTCAGAGGTGGGAGAGGGACAAAAACAAACGGTCACCGCTTCAGGACAGTCGTTTGACTCCGAATCAGAGAGGTCTTCGCTGCTCAGCATTTACTCTGAGCCACAGATTGATAAAACGACAGGAGAATGGATTCTCAGTGAGTGGGACATTGAGTGCATAAGTATCGGAGCTGGAATCCTTGGATGCGGGGGAGGTGGAAGCCCATATATCGGCCGAATCCTAGCTCTCCGTTGTCTACGGGAAGGCAAGAAAATTAGAGTGAAAACTCCAGACATAGTATATGAAAAAGCGCACGCAGAAAAGGATGTATTCTTAATAAACGCTTTCATGGGAGCACCTCTCATATTCATCGAAAAACTACAGTCAGGAAATGAGGCCATTGCCGCCATGGAGTGTATGATGGATCTCTTCCGAACGGGTGACTTCAATGAAGGTGTTCTTAGGAACACTGAAAACGTTGTAATAAAGGAGGAGGCCGGATTGACCTATATAGATGAATACAGGGTGAATTCCACAGAAAACCTCACATCAGAATTCAGCAATAAAAGATTAGCTGCTGTATTGAGTGCAGAGATTGGAGGCATGAACTCCATCGAGCCACTTTTGGTGTCTGCTGAGTCAAATTTGCCAGTGGTGGATTGCGATGGGATGGGCCGAGCGTTTCCAGAACTACAGATGTTCTCTCCATTGATATATGGATTGCGTCCTTATCCATCTACCCTGGCCGATGACACTGGTCGGCGCGCTGTAGTTCTGAAATGTGACGAGCCCAAGAGGTTAGAGAACCATTTTCGAAAAGTGGTCGTGGAGATGGGATGTAGCGCTGCTGTCGTCCTATCCTTTCTAAATAAGGAAGACCTTATGCACAAAACTGTAAAATATTCTTTGAGTCGAGCTTGGAGGATCGGATCAGCTGTACTAACAGCGCGAATGAGAAATGAATCACCGGTAAACGCCATTATTAAACACGAGAACGGAAAACGTTTGATCGTTGGCAAGATTAGTGATGTCTTCAGGGAAACTACCGGCGGTTTCAACCGAGGATTTCTTAACATTGAAGGATTGGAGAACTCACAAGGAAAATATGTGTCAATAGAGTTTCAAAATGAGTTCCTGGTAGCAAGGAGCCTCCCTGCCAGTGGTCAATTGTCGTCAGTTTTGGCGTGTGTCCCAGACTTGATCACAATCGTCGACTCCGATACTGGATATCCAATAGTCACGGAAGATATTCGATATGGTCTGCGAGTGACGGTGATTGCAATGGCGGCATCTCCAATGATGACTAGCGAACAAGCATTGAAGTTTGTCGGCCCTCAAGCATTTGGATTTCCTGAAGATGTGAAATATATCCCGGTCGCCGAGTATGTTGAGTACGAACCTGTTGGCCCAACATCTTTGTGAATACTGACGCAGACACTTTTCTAAATATCTGATTTTCACTTTTAGAAAAGATGTTCTATTAAAAATCTTGTTAGCAACGAGAGTGCACACTTTTTCAAGTGAAACATCGGAACTCATTTATGTGGAGATCTGAATAATTGGTAAAGGTCAAGGTTACATGTCTGCAAGATTTAGGCAAAGAGAATTCACAAGCAGTCACCTTCCCTCTGGACATCAAAGTCAGGCTTTATTTTCGTGTTTCATTTTAAATGCCCTCGGCTTGCAAAATTTTATGTTGAGTAATAATGAAATGAAGCTTTGAAATGGGTCTGTTTTTTCCTCAATGTAACATCTTTCGCACTTTTTCTAATGATTGCCACTAATTTCCTAATCGACTAGGTTTTATAAGTTCTGTTTATTTATACCTTGATATATGCATCCTAAATTTATCGTGACGAAGATTGTAAGTTTACACCAACCTGTTGATGTTCGAGGCTTCATATCCATGTCCTTAATGACGTTTTGGCCAATGGATATTTAATTTAGAATAAAAAATTAGTTGCTTCCGGGTAGGGGTTAGACGACAATGTTCCAATTTCCCCCAAAAATTGTTGGCCCCCCCCCCCCAAAAAAAAGACTTTTTTTACAGGACAAGACAAAACAAACAGTCTTCCCTATATTGCACAATGTGTTCATAGTTCTTCTAGTATACAGTTTAAGTTTCATTATATGTTAAATATTTAAATGTAAAATAGACAATTAATTTATCTGAATTTTATTTCATTTAAGAAGTTTATTTTATATTTGGTGACACAGTTTTGCACCAATTTGAATACAGTTTAAAGCGTCTCATCTTAACCCATTAAAATTAATTACACCTGAAGTTAATCATTTCAAGAATGTGACTGTATGCAGGACATTTGACTTTTACGTGGTTAATATGTTGTTTTGGGGTTTGTCATTCATTATAAGTTGCATTATCACCTTTTTATGTTTACTATCATTATTTTAAAAGAAATAGTTTTAGTACGTGAAAAGAATATGTGATGTAAAGAAAGGTATACTTTCTACTACCCCATAGTATTTATTATATTTTAGCTTGCAAAGATATTAAAAAATTATGAAATTAGTGAGTTAATCTTGTTAATCTTGTACTTGCCTTATAATGCAATATATTTATCTTGTACTTGCCTTTTAATGCAATATATTTATCTTGCACTTGCCTTATAATGCAATATATTTATCTTGTACTTGCCTTATAATGCAATATATATATATCTTGTACTTGCCTTATAATGCAATATATGTATCTTGTACTTGCCTTATAATGCAATATATGTATCTTGCACTTGCCTTATAATGCAATATATTTATCTTGCACTTGCCTTATAATGCAATATATTTATCTTGTACTTGCCTTATAATGCAATATATTTATCTTGTACTTGCCTTATAATGCAATATATGTATCTTGTACTTGCCTTATAATGCAATATATGTATCTTGTACTTGCCTTATAATGCAATATATGTATCTTGTACTTGCCTTATAATGCAATATATATATCTTTTACTTGCCTTATAATGCAATATATTTATCTTTTACTTGCCTTATAATGCAATATATTTATCTTGTACTTGCCTTATAATGCAATATATTTATCTTGCACTTGCCTTATAATGCAATATATTTATCTTGTACTTGCCTTATAATGCAATATATGTATCTTGTACTTGCCTTAGAATGCAATATATGTATCTTGCACTTGCCCTATAATGCAATATATATATATCTTGTACTTGCCTTATAATGCAATATATGTTTCTTGTACTTGCCTTATAATGCAATATATGTATCTTGCACTTGCCTTATAATGCAATATATTTCTTTTACTTGCCATATAATGCAATATATGTATCTTGTACTTGCCTTATAATGCAATATATTTATCTTGTACTTGCCTTATAATGCAATATATGTATCTTGTACTTGCCTTATAATGCAATATATGTATCTTGTACTTGCCTTATAATGCAGTATATATATATCTTGCTCTTGCCTTATAATGCAATATATGTATCTTGTACTTGCCTTATAATGCGATATATGTATCTTGTACTTGCCTTATAATGCAATATATTTATCTTGTACTTGCCTTATAATGCAATATATGTATCTTGTACTTGCCTTATAATGCAATATATGTATCTTGTACTTGCCTTATAATGCAATATATGTATCTTGTACTTGCCTTATAATGCAATATATGTATCTTGCACTTGCCTTATAATGCAATATATTTATCTTGCACTTGCTATATATAATGCAATATATTTATCTTGTACTTGCCTTATAATGCAATATATGTATCTTGCACTTGCCTTATAATGCAATATATTTATCTTTTACTTGCCATATAATGCAATATATTTATCTTGCACTTGCCTTATAATGCAATATATGTATCTTTTACTTGCCTTATAATGCAGTATATATATATCTTGCTCTTGCCTTATAATGCAATATATGTATCTTGTACTTGCCTTATAATGCAATATATGTATCTTGTACTTGCCTTATAATGCAATATATTTATCTTGTACTTGCCTTATAATGCAATATATGTATCTTGTACTTGCCTTGTAATGCAATATATGTATCTTGTACTTGCCTTATAATGCAATATATGTATCTTGTACTTGCCTTATAATGCAATATATGTATCTTGCACTTGCCTTATAATGCAATATATTTATCTTGCACTTGCTATATAATGCAATATATTTATCTTGTACTTGCCTTATAATGCAATATATGTATCTTGCACTTGCCTTATAATGCAATATATTTATCTTTTACTTGCCATATAATGCAATATATTTATCTTGCACTTGCCTTATAATGCAATATATGTATCTTTTACTTGCCTTATAATGCAATATATGTATCTTGTACTTGCCTTATAATGCAATATATTTATCTTGTACTTGCCTTATAATGCAATATATTTATCTTGTACTTGCCTTATAATGCAATATATTTATCTTGTACTTGCCTTATAATGCAATATATTTATCTTGCACTTGCCTTATAATGCAATATATATATATATATATCTTTTACTTGCCTTATAATGCAATATATTTATCTTGTACTTGCCTTATAATGCAATATATTTATCTTGTACTTGCCTTATAATGCAATATATGTATCTTGTACTTGCCTTATAATGCAATATATATATATATATATCTTGTACTTGCCTTATAATGCAATATATATATCTTGCACTTGCCTTATAATGCAATATATTTATCTTTTACTTGCCTTATAATGCAATATATTTATCTTTTACTTGCCTTATAATGCAATATATGTATCTTGCACTTGCCTTATAATGCAATATATTTATCTTTTACTTGCCATATAATGCAATATATTTATCTTGCACTTGCCTTATAATGCAATATATGTATCTTGTACTTGCCTTATAATGCAATATATTTATCTTGCACTTGCCTTATAATGCAATATATATATATCTTGTACTTGCCTTATAATGCAATATATGTATCTTGTACTTGCCTTATAATGCAATATATTTATCTTTTACTTGCCTTATAATGCAATATATTTATCTTTTACTTGCCATATAATGCAATATATTTATCTTTTACTTGCCTTATAATGCAATATATTTATCTTTTACTTGCCATATAATGCAATATATTTATCTTGTACTTGCCTTATAATGCAATATATTTATCTTGTACTTGCCTTATAATGCAATATATTTATCTTGCACTTGCCTTATAATGCAATATATTTATCTAGCACTTGCCTTATAATGCAATATATTTATCTTTTACTTGCCATATAATGCAATATATTTATCTTGCACTTGCCTTATAGTGCAATATATTTATCTTGTACTTGCCTTATAATGCAATATATTTATCTTGCACTTGCCTTATAATGCAATATATTTATCTTGCACTAGCCTTGTAATGCAATATATTTATCTTGTACTTGCCTTATAATGCAATATATTTATCTTGCACTTGCTTTATAATGCAATATATTTATCTTGTACTTGGCCGTATAACCAATATTGTACTAAGGATAAATGACACCCAGGCTAGTGTCGTATTTGGCGCCCAAGGCGACGATGATGCCTCGAATGGCCGACGCCGGCTGAGCATTCTTTATAGGGGACTAATACCTCCTCCCACCATCATAAAATGTGTCTAGGGAAGAGCTTCAAGCTTAACCATAGCGGCCCGGGATGAAGAACTAGCCGCCAACGTTTGTACTGTAATTTAATGCATTTGGTGGCTTTTCCTGGCAATAAAACTTTGTCATTTACACAAGACAATCACGAACCATTTTATGCATGTCTGTCAATTCCAAATTTAGACCATTAATTTCACCTCAAACATATGATTGTTAAGCATGTACAGAAACCATACAATCAATTTATTTATGGACTTTAAAAAGAAAAAAAGGCTATTCTCGTCCTTTCCCACAAATCTCACTACTAGTGGTTGACTGACGGATTCGAATATAGATTCTATTTTAAATGATGTTTGCCCTGGCGATAGTTTTTATAAAATAAATATGGCCTTTTAAGGAATTCTTAGCTTTATGTGATTGCTTGTGAGATTATTGGACATCGATGCAACGGAAATGTACCTTATCCCTAAATAATTGGACAATTACTAAGTGCAAACGTCACCACGGAGTGAATATTTAGTAAGTTTCCCTGATGTCATGTTTTATTAGTAGAGAATTCGGGTCAAAACCAAATAAATGACCCCAAAGACGTCATTTCAATTTTTTTTAAAATAATTTTTTTTGGGTCGGTGGGGAAAACTTGGGCTTGTAATTCTCCTATGCAGGCTACATCAATTTTAGAGCACATCCCTCCATTACGTCATTGAATGACCATGTCGTACCATAGTCCCTATTGTAATCTAGTGGTGTTCATTGGTGGTGTGACTGCAGTGGCAGTATTTACGGTACGAAACCGGTAAATTACAAAATGGAATCAATGATAAGGGACTTAGCAGATACTGGTTATGTCGCCTTGGTGTACTGGCGAAATGTGCATGGAAACCATAAAGGGACTGGACTAAGGTGGTGGAGTTAAAATAGTACCATGTATTATGGGAGAGTTGTATGGTTTACGCGGCGTGAACTGATAGCGGTACGGAAAACCGATGAAGAGAAACCATGCAGATGTGCGGTTTATATATATTTGGCAGGTTGGAAATATGTGGACTTGTTTTGATTCGAGGAAAATTTATTTATAGAACGGACACGTCGGGTTTTCTAATTTACGACTGAAGTTGTATGGAATTCTTTGGAAATTTGGGGTAAACTTATAAATTCTAGCTGAAATCACGCCAGGGTTAGAGTAAAGACGCATTGCTTGTAACAGAATTTGTCGATGTCTGGATCCCTCTCATTCGCTTTGATGCGATCGAGGTTTAGCGGGTTCTCGTGGGCGCCAATTGATAGAATAGCACTTTTTTTCGTAAATCATACGCTGACAGGAAAAATCAGTTTGCAAATTCTTTTTTAGCGCAGACGTTTAGTAATTTGCAGAAAGTTCGGGATTCAGGAATAGCAGTTTACAAACACGCAAATTTGGTTGGTTCAGAAGAGACAATATTCAGCAGTTTGTGGTGCCCGATCTTTCATTAGTACGCTACTGCGTATTTCGAAATATATTTATCTAATCTTAGACCGCAATATAGTTATTCAGCAAATATTACACGTTGTTCTTTTATATCACATCTTTACATTATGAATCATTATAACTTAAAATATAAAAAAATGACTGACAGAAGTTTCCACATGTATTATGGTATTATGAGTATAATTACTTAATATCATCTCTTTTCTTAACCTGACTTCAGGTTATTTGTGTAACATGACATTATATTTAATTACATGATGACATTATCAGTTATATCTTAGTTTACATCCTGAACCCTGCTCAACGAACACGAAATTAATTTATTACCTCATAAATCTATCTCATCTGGATAAACTTTCATCGTTAGCGTGCATCGAGAATATTTAAGCGGCCATTATTGTCTATCCAAAAGATTATTAACATAACAGTGACCTCCCTGGCAGTGGCAGATGCTTTATCTGCTCGGGAAATAGACGCACCTGCCCATGCACGAGTCTCCTGCTGGCTTGCAGATCGGCTTTGGTTAGCCAAAAGCTAAGGGAGTAAACCATAACAGAATATCCGGAGTGGAGACCTAAGGCAGTTAGACGATGTACTACATCCCCGTCTGGCAACTCATTGGTCTGGAGAGGGCTGGGCTCCAGACGATTTTTGCCCAAGACACATTGATAATGTTGGACAAATCTCAAGTTACAATACCGGATCGGTTGTCGCCCGGGTCAACAAGGACCGCACCTAACGTTGTCCACCAGGACGGAAGTCACAAGCGTGCTACTGGTATTTTGCATAAAATCAGAGCGTGAGACAGCATCGCCATCGCCACCTGGACCATTAGAACTATGGAGCAAATTGGAAGACATCAAGAGCTGACACATGAGTTTGAACATTATACATGGCACATTCTGGGAATCTGTGAAATCAGATGGCTAGCCCTAGGAGAACACAAAACTGAAGATGGGCATATATAATACTATATATAGTACACAAAGCCATCAAGGGATCTGTTATTGAATCTGTGTGATGCCGGAAGAGACCTCCAAAACACCAGACACACAACAGAGGCAATGTAGTACCGAGAATTAAACAAGAATATCAGGGGGAAAAACTTGAAGAAAGCAAAAGAAGATTCAAACTGACAAAGATGCACAGAAATAGAGAGCAGTCTGATAAAAATGACAGCAAAAACGCATTCCAAAATGTGAAAGACCTCGCCAGACAGAAGCAACCAAGAGTCGGCCCCATTCAAGACGTAAATGGAAAATACATCACAGAAGCAAGTGACATTGCAGAAAGATGGACATCCACGGTAGACGACCCAGAGGTGCTTGTCGCAGAATAGAAACCGAGTGGGTTTTGGACATAATCAATAACTCACTCACAATATGTGAATGATGGAAATTTATGAACTTAATTAGTAAAGAAAAATATATAAAGTATAAATACAATGACTCTCTACATACGATTAACCCACTCACTCTATAAAAACATTCGCACATTAAAAAAATAAACCAAAAATATTATATCAATCTGAAATACAGATTCAAGAAACCTCTTTTCAAATAATAGTATGCACTGAATGATATTCACATAATTTCACGTATGAACTACGATAAAGATGCAAACAATCTCAATGTATTTAAATACGTTTCAAACGTTCTGCACTGTCAGTGATATTCACAAATCTCCTGGAATACAACTAAGATTCAAAACAATTTCTTGTAAATTAAAAATGTACCAAATTAAAACAACAATTGGAACAAACATCTGTTTCTTGTCTTTTGTACAGTCGTACGATTCACAAACTAATAAACGTAAACAGTTTCACCGAGTCCTTGGGTTGGCCTTACTTGTATCGGCCGCTCGCACCCTTCACGGATTCGCCACATGTACAGTCAGTCATACGTATGCACGTACAGAAATCGTACAAAACCCTTGTATTAGCTACGTCTACAATCGTGACTCCACCACATGTACAGACATACGTACATGCATATAGACAGCTCAAGATAGCTCTACACGTCAGCTAAACTCGTCAGCTACAATAAAACCAAATTTGTAATAATAATGAGTTCTGGAAAATACTAATACATTAAACTCTAATAGTAACTTGTAATTCACAGTTCACAACGTTTCAAATTTGCTTTGTAATAAATGAATCATTATACGATAAGACATTACAAACTCAATAAACTTTGCATATCAAATGAAATATAAATTTGACACTCACCACTATGGCTTAAGAACACAATCGAGAACGTGCACTCCTCGACAAGATCGGTGTGTCGGTTATAAATTGATCTTGCTTAAATCTATAGGACATTGAGTAATATTCAAGGTAAAATACCCGTGAATATTAGGATTATAATGTCCCTCGTCACAAGTAATTACCGGCGAGATACATGTTAGTTCCGTCGCTAACCTGGAAAAACACTTGTTCACCCTAGATAACGTTGTACGCATGTACAAATAAAAATAGTCAAATATTTCTAAGGCATAACCAAGTTATTTCTTTTCCAAATTCTGTGACATTTAGCACCTCCCATTCCTAGTACTATTTCAGCGTCCTTGTGGATCCCTTTACCCACTCGAGAAGAACTCAAAGCATGGGTTAAAAAGATGAAGTCCACTCTCCTCCTTAGACAGCAATGCAATGCAAATAATGGAAAACAGAAGTGAAAAAAGAAAGCAAGACAAAAGACATCCAGATACAGTAACCAACACTTCAACTACTATGTCACAGAATTAGGAGAAAATTGAATTTATTTCTTCTTGAATTACAAACTAATTTCACCATTTTTTTGTTTCGTCGTACATGCGTTACCTGGGGTGAATAAGTGGGTTTTTTTTCCAAGATAAGCGACGTGTAACGATTTGCATGTGCCTGACTACGAATCACTTGAAGTCAGGAACATTAGAATCACGGGGTGCACGGGAATTTTGCCGTGAATTCTGCTCACATATTTGAGGGTATATAAGGAAAAATATTTCTGATAATATGACGGGTCCAAAAGTATCTTATCACAGGATAGATTGCTTGTCATTCTTTCTACAGCCAAAGGGCTGATTTGTAGCGGAACGTCTCTGATTTGTAGCGGAACGTCTCTGAATGTCTCTGATTTGTTGCGGAACGTCTCTGATTTGTAGCGGAACGTCTCTGATTTGTAGCTGAACGTCTCTGAACATCTCTGAATGTGATTGATTGTGCCATGATTGTGCTGTTTAATTGTGTGATCGAATTGAGGTATTTGACTGTCTGTCTGTCGGATTGTCTGTCCGTCTACATCTGTCATGATGTGTAAATATCCGGAAATCTAGAAGTCTGAGTGTCGGAGCTGTCTAGAGGTGTAAACATCCGGGGTGGCATCTAAGTATTTGGGACCGTTGGTTCTAGTAGATGCTGTATGCTGTCTGTACGTATAACTCTGGTGGATCCGTGAAGGGCAAGTGACCGATAAAAGTATTGAGTCAACCCTAGGTATTCGGAGAAGCTGGGCGGCGATTCAACAGTTGGTGAATCGTACGGTTATACAGGGTCGAGACACGTATGTGTTGCAATTGTAGTACAATTGAATACATTGTTATATTTACATAGTTACTTCAAATTACAGTGGTATTTCAAGGGATTACATGAATCTCAATAAAAGTTAGCAACTTGATTAAATACATGTATATGTTCGTGCTAGTTGTCGCAATCCATACGTGTGATAGTATAGTTTGATGTTTGTATTTATTATCGCAATTTATACTTGCGTTAATATAACTTTTGTAAAGGTTCCTTTGATCTGTGTATAGTCCAGGAGATTCCTTGTATCTGTGTTTTTTTTATATTAATATTTAATTTATTTTTGAATTGTCAATAGTTGTGTAGCGTGATTGTGGGTTGAATGCATGAGTTATTGTGTTGATACATCATTATTTTTTATTAACAATTTATTTCATAAATTTACATTATCTTTCACATATTGTGTTTGTGTTGTTCATTTAATCCACCATCCACTCGGTAACAATTCTGTTACATACTACCATCTACTCCGGTTGCACAAAGGACACGTAAAGCCATTTCCAAACCGCCACCTTACTCCATTCAATGTATCATCAGTGAAAGGTGTGTGACTTATTTGAAAATGGAGAATGTGTTAGTAATCTTTTACTGCTATCTAGTTCATCCTGCGGTATACGGATTTGTTTAAATAATTATCATGCTGCCAAACCCCAAATGAGAAGTGTCTGTTTACCTCAAGTGCAACGATGGTTGAAAGAGCAAGTCAAGCACATCTCAAATAAACCCATTCCACGAAATTTTCCAGATATCGCATCCGAGTGGAAGACATCGATTATCAATGGCTAGCCAGCTTAGCCGACGTCTCTCATTTCGCCACCTACAATCGTGGCTACAAAGATTTGTTTTGTGTCATAGACGCCTTTTTCAAATTGTCCTGTTTCATGACATTGACTTCCAAATTGAGCAACGAGTTAGTGCAAGCCCTCAAACTTAATGAAACAAAGTGGTCGTCGCCCTCTTAAATCTCAATCCGATAAAAGCACAGACTTTCTGAACGAATCTTTTCAAAGGAATTGAAGATTCTGCAAATTCATTTTTTTACCACCGAGAATCCAGAAATCAAAGCTAGTATAGTGGAACGTATTCAATGCACCTTGAAAGAACGCATGTGGAAATATTTTACGCATCAAAACACTATCCAATACATCGGTGTCTTACTACACCTGGTCCAAGTTTACAACCAATCTTAACATCGGAATATAAGATGTGCCTTCCAAATAATGACTCCCGACAACGAAGTGATCGTTTCAGAGCGCGATGTTTAGTATGTCATCGATTATGACAGTGCCCAAGAAAAGTGAAGTGTTAACACTGGGAAATTAGGTGTGTATTGGCTAAACGAAACACACTTTCGACAAAGGTTACTTACCCAAATGGACCACCAAATTGTTTCATGTCACTGGACGAATGCGTGGCCGTCATCCTGTCGGTCGTCTATAAGTTGAAGACATGAATGGGGCAGTGTTAAAAGAAACGTTTAACTTGTCCTTTTTACAACGCGTGACCAAACTAGAAGATGAGGTATACGACATCGAAAGCAATATAGAAAGAAGATCCCGAAAAGTGGGAAAACTACGTGTCAAAAAAGTTAAAGTACGTTGGAAAGGATATCCTCCCAGTTTTGACACAGCCTCAACCACTACCACAGTGACTGCTTCGTCACATAAGATCTACATAAGCAACCCTTGTTGGTGTGGTGTGGAGAACGTGTGCCGAAACGAAAATCGTCTTTATCGGCCAAATCTTTGATGTGTATTGTTTCATTAATGCTGCAAATGCCAAAGAAAGAGACAAAAAAATTGTGAACCATGTTACTGAGCAGTTGCATCGGTTACCTACTTCACAATATTTACCTAAACTTTTCCCTAAAAAACAACGGTTACAACGGGAGTCTTGCGCCCAACATCAGTCACCCTCGCAGCTGTCACCTCCCAAAGAACAACCACAACAATAAACCTCTTTTAGACACTCATCGGACAGCAGAACTCTGGAATTATGAATAAATCAACTTTATTTAACTTTACCGAATGACAGTTCCATGGATGTGTGTTACCCAAACCACATAATGCTGTTTACGGGGAAAATTACCTCAGCCCATCTATTTCGATCACAAAACGGAAGAGAAACATCACCGTGGATCAAACGTCTCTCAAAGTAAAAATCATGAACAAAATATCGCAACAAGAGATGAATAAAATAAGGTTTTCAGGTAGTACAAATCTAACAAAAACAATCCATTTTTCACCATCTGTACTGTAGACGTTTTATTTTAGCGGTCAACATTTGGTGGACACGATTGCTGATAAGTTCGAAGAAGCGCTTGGCAAAGCCCTGTTCAGAGATATAAAAGTGTTAAGACTGAATACCATAAAGTAGCCCGTTGCCTATTGATGAAATTTCGGGATACGGAAACGTTGGCCATTACTCTTAATGGTAGTTTGTTTGACATTTTCGTGGACATCCATATATGGTAACTAATAATTTCAGCTCGAAGATCAACAGCAATATGAGTTTTACAGGTGTTTTGGATCTGCTGAAAAACGAAAATACCTCGAAAATCTCTTGACATATGAAGAAGAAGCCAAGGAGACTCATCTGGATGCTTGCGTGGTATGGAAACCTGACGCGATAGGCAGGTTGCAAAGCCTAGATGCCAATAGTTTGGGGTTTAAAGACCGTCGAAGCAAAATTAGACTAAGCCATACTGATGGATCGCATGCATTTTGACATGTGGTTGCAAGAAAAGTATTTGCTGAACGCAGTGGATGTCCGACTTAAATGGAATCGAAGCAATGCCGCTATGTAATCAACATGGACGACAGTCATCTCCCAGGAATCAATTTGTTAGCCGTCTCCTTTCCCCACGATGTGGAGTATTGTACTCATATGGATCACAGCCTTTGGACAACTAAATCATCGGCTTTATGAGAAAAAATACCCAGTCGACACGATTCAAATAATGTGAAATCACAAGGCACAGATTCCATGGTGTGTAACAATATTGTGTGTATTTTTTTTTATCAACGTAGTCTTGGATACATCTTAGAACATTTATTGAGTTATTGTGATCGTGACTCTTCTAGAAACGCTGAAAGGTAGATCGATGGTTTTGTGACCATTATGGATGTATCTTGTCTTTAGCTAGAAAATATCAATGGCTCAATGACTTACATCAGTGGAAGTCTAACTTAATTTCCCAACGTTGTCAACCTTGTCCAAAATAATTTGTTTGAAAAATATTGATATGATGTGTTGTTTGTTTGAGTTTTAAATACAAAATGTTATGTTTGGAAAAAGTGTTGGTGGCTCGTTTTAATATTTTTTATCACTCTACCTACTCTTTGACTTCTCTCTATCCCATACCATACGATAAGCGATAGCGTTCCGACCCTACAAGCCCGTATGTACGTGTTCTATAGCGTTCTAACCCTACAAGTCCGTATGGATGTGTTCTATAGCGTTGCGACCCTACAAGCCCGTATGGACGTGTTCTATAGCGTTGCGACCCTACAACCCCGTATGGACGTGTTCTATAGCGTTGCGACCCTACAAGCCCGTATGGACGTGTTCTATAGCGTTGCGACCCTACAAGCCCGTATGGACGTGTTCTATAGCGTTCGTGTTTGAGCCATATTAGTCGTGGCGGTCTCCAGTGTGACTAGAAATCTATCAGCCCACTGTGGGGGCATTTACCGTTTGCGCATGCCTTAGTGGACAAATGCGACATTTCTCTGAAAGAACGAACGAACATTCTGTCCATCCATTCTTGACTCATTCGCCGCCTATAAAAACGTATAGCTGAACGAAGCCCACGTGAATTTACATCGTGTCAGGCAAACGTGATACTAAAGTCTGATGAGATAGACACTGCTACGATGTTAAAAGTGGCCCATAACCTGATAGAAAAACTGTTTAAGAGGAATTTAAGAAGGAGCAAGAAGAATGGACCGAAAAGTAAATACTTCAGAAGCATTGAGAACAGAGAGAACAGCTGTAACGTCAGTAGCCAGACAGAGGTTTTATAGACTGCCAAGTGGACACGAAAGGTTTCTCCTTCTCCTTCAGCAGACGCAGACCATATTCTGTCGGAAAGCCAGATGCCAAGCGGGGACGCATTCTTAGAAGATAAGATATTCCCATAACTGCCCAAAACACCAGCCTTTCTCGTGGCTAATTCAACCATATAGAAAAGTGAAAATAGTCAAATTGCTAAACTATTTGTCTGTCTTTGTGTTTGTACGTTAATAAAATACATATGTGTATATAAACACTTTTTTACTTGACTTACAAGCTAGCCTGTATGTGTGTATCTGTGTTTGTTGTTAGTGATTGTAGGTAAAGAAGTGAGTGCATTGTTTCTTTAAGGTCAGCTCGTACAATGTTCTTTGTATTTATGTATGTATGCATGCATGCAAATATCCCCAGTACCGAGGGCCTCTACCTACTAGGAGACTTCAATGAGCGAGTGGGAGCTAACTACGAGGCATGGCCCACCTGTCTCGGCCCACACGGAAGGGTCAAAAACAACGAGAATGGCCAGCGACTGCTGGAGATGTGCTGCACTCACAGCTTATGTGTGACCAACACCTTCTTCAAATGCAAGGAGATCCACCAGGTATCATGGAGACACCCACGTTCCCGCCACTGGCACCAGCTAGATCTAGTCATCACCAGGCGCGCGGAACTAGCCAGCGACCTTCTCACCCTCAGCTATCACAGTGCCGACTGCGACACAGACCACTCCCTTGTGGCCAGCAAGGTGCGAATAATACCCAAGAAACTGCACCACGCCAAGAAGAATGGTCGCCCACGCATCAACACCTGCTGTGCAAGCAATCCAGAGAAGACACAGCAGTTCATCTGCAAATTTCACGAGGCTCTCACCAAAGAGACACCTGATGACACCATCGACTCCAAGTGGTCCCACCTCCGAGACGCTGTGTACAACTCAGCCATTACTGCCTATGGGAAGAAAGAGCACAAAAACACAGACTGGTATGAGGCCAGGTGGGAGGAGATGGAACCCGTGACTGAGGCGAAGAGGAAAGCCCTCCTGGCTTACAAGGCTGCGCCTAGCCTTGATACATTACAGGCGCTCAGGACTGCCAGGAAAAATGCCCAGCAGACCGCCCGTCACTGCGCTAACACCTACTGGCTGAACCTCTGCACCAATATACAGATAGCTGCCGAAACCGGGGATGCAAGGGGCATGTACGGGGGTATCAAGAAGGCAACAGGCCCACCCACCTCCAAGATCGCCCCACTCAAGTCCAAGACTGGCGAGGTCATCAAAGACCAGGGCAAACAGCTGCAGCGCTGGGTTGAGCACTATCTTGAGCTGTATGCAACCCAAAACGTCGTCACGGACACCACCCTAGACGCCATCCCAGACCTGCCAGTCTTGGAGGAACTAGACACACCACCCACCCTGGAAGAGCTTAGCAAAGCCATCGACTGCCTCACTTGTGGGAAGGTCCCTGGGGGTGACGGCATTCCGCCTGAAGTCCTAAAGATAGGGAAACCAGCACTAATCCAGCCTCTGCACGAACTCCTCTGCCTCTGCTGGGGACAAGGATTCATCCCCCAGGACATGCGAGATGCAAACATTGTCACTCTATAAAAGAACAAAGGAGACCGCAGTGACTGCATCAACTACCGGGGCATCTCTCTTCTCAGTATTGTTGGAAAGGCGTTCGCCCGTGTCGTCCTGGCGCGCTTGCAGACCCTAGCATCCCGAGTCTACCCCGAGTCCCAGTGTGGCTTCCGAGCAGGCAGGTCAACTGTAGACATGATCTTCTCACTACGACAGCTGCAGGAGAAGTGTCGTGAGCAGCAGATGCCCCTCTACATTGCCTTTATAGACCTGGCCAAGGCATTTGACCTGGTCAGCCGGAGCGGACTCTTCAGGATCCTTAAGAAGATAGGCTACCCACCACGACTGCTCGCTATCATAACATTGTTCCACGAGAACATGCACAGCACAGTGTGCTTCAACGGCGCAACATCAGAGGCCTTCCCAGTCAGCAGAGGAGTGAAGCAAGGCTGTGACCTTGCGCCAACTCTCTTTGCCATCTTCTTTTCCATTTTCCTATAGTACGCCTTCAAGGACTGCAGTGAGGGTGTGTATATACACACCAGGACTGACGGAAAGCTGTTTAACATCGCCCGTCTCCGTGCAAAGACTAAAGTTACAAAGGTTTTCATCCGTGAATTGCTCTTCGCCGACGATGCAGCCTTGACATCACACACGGAAGATGGGCTGCATCAGCTAGTATGCCGCCTCTCCCACGCCTGCAAGGAGTTTGGACTGACCATCAGTCTGAGGAAGACGAATGAAAGGGTGCAGGACACAGACTCCTCTCCCACCATCGCCATTGATTCGTACAACCTGGAAGTTGTTGAGGACTACACATACCTTGAGTCCACCATCTCCAACTCGCTCTCCGTTGATACTGATGTAAATGGCCGGATTGCCAAGGCATCAGCAGTTATGGCGAGACTGAACCAGAGGGTCTGGGACAATCACAACCTCACCGAGAAGACCAAACTGCGCGTCTACCAGGCATGCGTGATCAGCACACTCCTTTACAGCAGCGAGGCATGGACCACCTACGCGAGTCACGTGAGGAAACTCAATAGCTTCCACCTGAGATGCTTGCTGCGCATTCTGCGTATCCAGTGGCAGGACAAAGTTCCCAACACAGGTTCTGAAATGCACCGGCATGAACAGCATGTTCTCCATTCTCAGCGAGAGGCGCCTTCGCTGGCTAGGCCATGTTAGGAGAATGGACCCAGGCCGCATACCCAAGGACCTGCTGTACGGCGAGCTAGGAGAAGGTGCACGAACGACTGGAAGGCCACGTCTGCGCTACAAAGATGTCTGCAAAAAGGACATGAAGACAGCCAACATCAACATAAACAATTGGGAGAGCTGTGCTGACGACCACTCCGCGTGGCGTCTTGCTGTCAGACAGGGCACTCAGAAAGCTGAGGAGATGAGAAACACAAACCTCGCTGTAAAGAGAGCCAGGAGGAAGGCGAACCAAAAACATCCTCAGCAAGCATCAGCATACACCTGCAGCAAGTGCAACAGAGACTGTCACTCAAGGGTCGGACTCTTCAGCCACTCACGAAGGTGCAGATAGGACACCCATATCAGAAGCTACACCATCGTCTCTCGAAGACGGACGGATGCCGACGACGTCGTATGTATGTATGTGGGGAGGGGGGATAGGTAGGTAGGTAGGTTTTTTCCTTCAGCCAAAAAACTGTATCCCTCTTTATCCCCTAACAAAACACAGAACAATTCAAAAGGTTTGGCATTAGCACATTGTTTTGTACGAAAATTTATTTTAGGTTAGCACTCTCATCCTTGTTAATTGTGTAATGATTGAGAGGAAATGTTTCCTTCACGTCCTTGCTTGAGACATATGAAGTTGAGCGTTCGTCATTTGCGCCATTCAACATTCAATAAAAATAGCAACAACAACAGCAAAAATGTTAAGATGATGAGGTTGCAAGAGGCAATAGACGATCTGGTAAAGGAATTCGTAATAAGAATGGAGTAAAGTGAATATCTTATCCAACGTCTTAAAGGGAGATAATCAATTTGAAAAAGATATAGGAAAGACCAAAAGAGATGAGAAAGAAGCAAAGAAAGATATAGAGAAGAAAGAACAGATGAGAGCACGGAACAAGAAAATGTAAAAAGAAGAGGAGGATGAGAAGAGGAAGGAAGTGAAGATATTGGAGAAGAAGGAAGAGGAGGATAAAAGGGGAAAAAAGAAGAATGTGAAAGGTAAAATAAGGTGTTGGTGGAGGAAAAGAAGAACAGAAAAATAAAAAGGCTTTATTTAGGGACGCTCCACTGCTTCGAAAAGATTGCTATTCTTTAGCCATATTTTGTGTATTTATTTGTTTGTTTGTTTGTGTATTTGTTTCTTTGTTTATCTCTTTAAAGAACGTATATGTCAAGCCCCGCCAGGCATTATTTAATGTAATACGTCACGCCCAACCAAGCGTTATAGCATTTTCCCGTGCTGTATGTGTTTCTTCCGATTGCACTTGAAGCATTGTTGCCAGAGTCCATAACGTCACCCTGTTCCATTCATATTGTCTCTATATAGACCCAATCCATTCCCAATGTAAAAATCCCCTTTTACCCGGGGTACATTCACCATAATTTAATATTGAAGTCCCATTATCAATATGTTACCACACATCACTAATATATACAGGTGGGGGGGGGGGCAGGAGCGCATGTCGTAGGTACTGTCTTAGCTTGATAATACTCAATGCCATGTATGATGAGAAAGTACAAGGGGATTAATAGCTTGATAATACTCAATGCCATGTATGATGAGAAAGTACAAGGGGATTAATAGCTTGATAATACTCAATGCCGTGTATGATGAGAAAGTACAAGGGGATTAATAGCTTGATAATACTCAATGCCGTGTATGATGAGAAAGTACAAGGGGATTAATAGCTTGATAATACTCAATGCCGTGTATGATGAGAAAGTACAAGGGGATTAATAGCTTGATAATACTCAATGCCATGTATGATGAGAAAGTACAAGGGGATAAATAGCTTGATAATACTCAATGCCATGTATGATGAGAAAGTACAAGGGGATTAATAGCTTGATAATACTCAATGCCATGTATGATGAGAAAGTACAAGGGGATAAATAGCTTGATAATACTCAATGCCATGTATGATGAGAAAGTACAAGGGGATAAATAGCTTGATAATACTCAATGCCATGTATGATGAGAAAGTACAAGGGGATAAATAGCTTGATAATACTCAATGCCATGTATGATGAGAAAGTACAAGGGGATAAATAGCTTGATAATACTCAATGCCATGTATGATGAGAAAGGACAAGGGGATTAATAGCTTGATAATACTCAATGCCATGTATGATGAGAAAGGACAAGGGGATAAATAGCTTGATAATACTCAATGCCATGTATGATGAGAAAGGACAAGGGGATTAATAGCTTGATAATACTCAATGCCATGTATGATGAGAAAGGACAAGGGGATAAATAGCTTGATAATACTCAATGCCATGTATGATGAGAAAGGACAAGGGGATTAATAGCTTGATAATACTCAATGCCATGTATGATGAGAAAGGACAAGGGGATTAATAGCTTGATAATACTCAATGCCATGTATGATGAGAAAGGACAAGGGGATTAATAGCTTGATAATACTCAATGCCATGTATGATGAGAAAGGACAAGGGGATTAATAGATTGATAATACTCAATGCCATGTATGATGAGAAAGGACAAGGGGATTAATAGCTTGATAATACTCAATGCCATGTATGATGAGAAAGGACAAGGGGATTAATAGCTTGATAATGTTCAATGCCATGTATGATGAGAAAGGACAAGGGGATTAAAGCTCCCAACCAATAATGATAATAACTATAAGATACTTTCGACGATAGCAGCGACGATAACTAGTAATCAAGTTAACATATAACTACTTTGTTTGTTGGTTTATTTGGGATTGATTGTGGTGATGTGGGTGGGGGGCGGCTGTTAATACTTCTTAACTTGATGTAACGAATTATCTAATTATAGTCTTCAGATTTCATACATGGCTACACAGTTTACAGTTGAACGTTTTCGTTCTAAGCTTTCCACGTAAATGTCATTAGAATTCGATTTTTTTTTTCTGTTACCAAATTCATGAATAATTTGTTACAATTTTCGGTTTCTGCGAACTTAACGTGATCAGATCTCAGCAATCAATCTAAGGTGAACTATTGGAGAAAGTCTTTACAGAGTTATCGGCACTTTCAATTGACCGAAGAAAAATCTTTGTTGCTTGCAAATGGCCCGGTTTTGTCATTGATATGCATACAACAAACCCTGAGGCTGGAAAATGTTTGATCTTTGCTAGCAGCGTATTGATTGTCAAAACCACTGTCTGAAGGGGTTTTATGTGGTGTAATTCTGAACTTGAAAGGAGTGTAAACTGCGTAGATAAATGCTGCTTATATCAGACCGGTGAATAAACAAATCTGAGATAAGCTGTGCTGGCTGACATAAGTTAACATTGAGGACTATTAATGATCACGGTCATGCTATTTTAATCATGCGACCCTTCAGACGTTAGGTATCAACGTCCATAGACTGAGATTTTGACCCTTGTGAAAAATGACGTGACCATTTGGTTCAGCTGGGAAGAACGCAGGGTGATAAGGTAAGTGTCAGCATAACTTAACCTTTTTACAACAATTCTGTTTATGTGAAGTTATGTTTTGAAAAATACTTTTGACGGTCGCTGATGGGGGTGAAAGAATGAATTGTGAATTTTGTTATGAGAGAGAGAGAGAGAGAGAGAGAGAGAGAGAGAGAGAGAGAGAGAGAGAGAGAGAGAGAGAGAGAGAGAGTTGAATTGAGATACAACAAAATTTACAACAAAATGAATTAGTTTTAGACCTAATCTCGTATGTAGCCTAATCTAAGAAACCACAGCTTGGATCATACTCATAATTCGCTGGTCTAAGCTGATGTGCTATCGCCCTTTATTTCAGTCAGCATTTATGATTAAACGTTGCATATATTGCTTACGTGAAAACAGCATATTAAAAGGGGTGAAGGAAAATGACAATATATAATATATACTTGAACTAAAGGGTAAGTATATACCTATAATCAAGATTCTTAACTGTAACAATGTGTTTGCTATCAACAAACACACACATACATATACACACAAATATATATATATATATATATATATATATATATATATATATATATATATATATATATATATATATATATATATATATATATATATATATATATATATATATATATACCTTTCTCTCGACCATGTTCCAACGTTTCCTATTTACTCGAGTCTTTCTATTCCGACTACTTTTTTCCTTCATGGACTTCCTAATCCTCTATTCTGAACTCTTCCCTTCTCTGTTTTTCCCCTTGACTTCCGATTTCGGACTGTCACATCTTTCTCCAGGAAATCTATTTCCTTAAAGGACAAAATTATCCCTCAATCTATATAAGTAGTACTTTCTGGACGGACCTAAAATTCATTCACTTAGTAACTCAGAAGCATACTGGGGCCCCGAGTGGCCGAGTGGTCTAAAGCGCTGTCCGTTACGGATCACTGCCATCTCAGCTCTGTCTGCGTGGGTTCGAGTCTAAGATTCGGCTAATGTAGTTATGTGATAAAGCTTACCAGTAGCTTCTCGTGGGTCGGTGGTTCTTTCCGGGGGTTTTCCGGGTTCTTCCTCCACCATTAATACTGGCCGCCATGTATAGCTTATATTGTGCTGAAAAATGGCATTAAACCATAAAAAAAACTAAAACAAAACAGAAGCATAATAGCTATTTAGACACTGTGCAAAATTCTGACTTAATTTAGTAGTGCATTACTCTCTCTTCGCCATGAACTAACACGTGATCGGTCTATCGAACATTACCGTATCTCTTATACTAATGCTACAACATATTCCATTACTATTGCAAGACATTCATAAATTCTAACTCACTTCAATCCTACATAATTATTTAAACATTACAAAATCAGATACTTGTCATTACTTCACGATCATCAATATCGTCCTAATAAAGGAAATTGTTTCATATTTATTCATATAACCCTATGAAATGTTACACATGTGAAACTTCCAATCGCATGCAATTAGTTCTACCAATGAGCTAATAACTAAAAATAAAAAGATAAATTGCATAAGAACTTTAGCATCAATACAATTCCATGACAGATGGAAAGCGTGTGATCTAGTAATACAATTTTCCATTAGTTCCATTGGTCAGTTGAAGAAATGGAAACTTGCTGTAGAGCATGCGATAGCTATTTGTGTAGGTTACTTTCGCTAAAGTAAAATAGCGAGTCTAAAATAAAGAAACCACTAGCAACTGTTATTGAATATTGGCATGTGGGTAATAGCTAAACAGAAATTTCCAGTGGTAAAGTTACAGTTTATCTGAAAGATTAGTTACATAAATAACGTTTGAGATTAGCGACAGTGTGATATAAACTCAGATTGACATAACATAAGTGTAGATACCAATTTGTTTTGGGGTGGACAACTTTTAGAAAACAGACGATCAAGAAGACACATAAGCCAAAAAATCTACACCCAACAGCGGCGCCAACAGAAATTATACAGGGAGGCAAAGGGGGCAACTATGTAGTGGTCAGCTATTAAGGTTTACGGATGAATGCCAAACATGTTCAGAGGTTAAATCGGAGGGAATGTATGCGGAATGCAGAAATCATTTTAAAGGATGGCAAGTATCTTGAACGAAACAAAGCTATCTAAACAGTATGGTCATGAATTATACTTCAACTTGATCCAATTGTATTCATTCTCGGCTTTCATAGCATTCCAACGAACTGAAATGTAGACCAACGGAACTTGAAAACACGTCTGAATTTAGTAGAAAAGAGACATCAGAGTAAGAAAAATCTGACTAAAATATTATTACCAAATTTGTAAAAAGCGTAGATTCGGGCTGGCAAGTGTGTGAGATATTTCTCACAATTTGACAACGCCGTTATTTAAGCAGTAAGACTTAGACCCTCAAAGCATAAATATCAGGGTCGATGTCTTTCATTTTAGGACTAGATCCATACTTATTGTAAAGTATCGCAAAATAATTCGTAGGTCTTCATGCTTTGCATACTCTGGCTATAAAATAATTCGTAGGTCTTCATGCTTTGCATACTCTGGCTATAAAATAATTCGTAGGTCTTCATGCTTTGCATACTCTGGCTATAAAATAATTCGTAGGTCTTCATGCTTTGCATACTCTGGCTATAATAAAGGTACGTCCCTGATTAGATGATTCTTTCTGACATCAGTAGTTAATGGGGATACTCTAGCGACAATGGGAAAATCCTATGTAAAACAGCTTGGGAACATCTAGCGACAAGGGGAATTTAACATGGTGGGACTATCTAGCGACAAGGGGAATTTAACATGGTGGGACTATCTAGCGACAAGGGAAATTGAACATGGTGGGACTATCTAGCGTCAAGGGAAATTGAACATGGTGGGACTATCTAGTGTCAAGGGGAATTGAACAGAGTGGGACTATATAGCGTCAAGGGAAATATAACATGGGAAATAAAACAAGGAAAAAAAGGGGTGGCAATGAAAGCTACTATCTTTTCGAGACTTATGAGTGGCCCTGAAAAGGGCCTTTGGATACTTCTTCTTCTTTTATTTTCTGCCATTGTTCCACCACCTTTTGATTTTACCAATAATTCCCTTCTTCTTCTTTTCGTCGGGAATCCAGTCAGGATGCCCCATAGCTCTAAACTTCTCTTGTATCTTTATCCAATTGTTATTTAATTTTTCAAAGTCCTCTTTCTTTTTTTGGTTTTCATTGTCCTTTCTTTCCTTTCTCTCCTTACTCCAGTTATCTTTTATCTTCTTCACTTCTTCTAATAGTTCCTTTCTCATCAGTTCTTCAGCTTTCTTGAGCGGGTCCAAACCCTTTTGGACATGGGGGTACTCTTTCAAGATATTATCCAAAAAACACTTGACGTTTTCGACAATATCTATTACTTGCTTCAATGTCCCCACTCTAACATAGGGTGGATTAATGCAGCCTCGTAACTTTTTGGCTTCTTCTTCTAGCATTCCTCCTAAGAGCTCCCTGGCTATTTTCAGTCTTTTTGCAAAGTCCAAACTCTTCGCAATCTTCCATTTATGATGTAGTTTTTCCACTTCATATTCCCCGTCTAATATCCAGAAATAGCTGTGTCTTAAATTGTTGAATAAACTTGATGCTTTTGCCATCTTCTATGGTTATTCCGTGGAATGGTTCTAATGTCAGTCACTTTGAGTATATATATCTTAAGCACGGACGTGAAAGTAAACACCCCTACATTCACTTGTCATATTAGATACTATTCACAAATCCTATTATATACTATCCAAAATCACACCCTATACTAACCACACACACGGGGAAGCAGCCAAAACACACCCTATCATATACTATCCAAAATCACACCCTATACTAACCACACACACGGGGAAGCAGCCAAAAACAAACCATACTATATACTATCCAAAACACACCCTATACTAACCACACACACACACACACACACACACACACACACACACACACACACACACACACACACACACACACACACACACACACACGGGGAAGCAGCCAAAAACAAATCCTACTATATACTATCCAAAATCACACCCTATACTAACCACACACACGGGGAAGCAGCCAAAACACACCCTATCATATACTATCCAAAATCACACCCTATACTAACCACACACACGGGGAAGCAGCCAAAACACACCCTATCATATACTATCCAAAATCACACCATATACCATCTAAACAGAGTCAGTGTTTATAATCACACTACTCCTCTCTCACACCCATTGGCAATTGACATAGTATTTCTTTTCTTGTTATTTGGGTAGCCCTGAGAAGGGCTATTTTTAAAACTTCAAATTGCACCTGGCTAATGCTGGCATCTCCCAGGTCTAGCCCCACACACACATCTCCTACTCCAATCATTCTCCCAATTCACCCTTGTAATTGGGAGTGCAGAGGGAGAATGAGTGGCTTCACTATCCCAATCTTCTGTTTGAGGGATAGTGAAAGTCTCTTCATTTCTGCCTCTATTCCGCAACCGTGGATGAGTCTGTGGTTGTTGCGTCTGAGGCAGTGGGGGCTGAACCTGTAGTGGACGAACTGGTTCTGGTGGTGAAGGTGTCCTCACCATGGGTTTGACTTCACTAGTCTGTCTCATCATGCGGTGAGGTAAGATGGGACTTTTCTTCTCCTCCTCTTCTTTCTTTTTTCTTTCCTCCTCTTCTTTTTCAATTTTGGCCTGCTCTGCTATGACCTCCATAGCCAGTTCGTCCAGGAGACGCCTAGCATTCTCCAGATGCATTTGAAGCTCTCTTAACTTTTGAACTCTGCTCATCTTCTTTGATTCACCAACGATGGGTAGCCAGACTGATGAGTGCTTCTTTATATATAGTTCAAGCGCGGACGTGATGGAAAACACCCCCTAGATCCAAAAATCTTACAGTATCCCTATCATTACCAAAACACGCGGACGTGATGGAAAACACCCCTAGATCCAAAAAACTTACATTATTCCTATCATTAGCAAAAAAACAAAACAAGCTGACTTTTTAAAATAAAACACTCTCTTTTATACTTGTCTCCTATTAATTATACATTGAACAAGTTATTTTGAAAAAATACGTTGTGCTTATAGACGCACTTCATAACAAAAGTAAAATGAGACAGTGATTATAGACTCACTTCTAATTTTTTTCTAACTTCCTCACATACCATAAGCAAATTGAATAATTAATTCTTTTCGAGAATATTTGGGTAGCCCTGAAAAGGGCTGTTTTTTTGTGTTTGTGTGTACGAGGAAGGATGACAATCTTTTATCGTCTAAGATTGCGTCCTCGTTTGGCTACACGATAGGGTCTGCTTCTTCGGAAAGAGAAAGAGAACTCTTTCGTGTCCACACGACAGTCGACAAAACTTCTGTCTGGTTCCTGCTGCTGTTGCTGATGCTGCTGATGCTGTTCTCTCTGCTCTCTCTGCTGCTTTTGAAGTCGATACTTCTCAGTCCATTCTTCTTTCTCTTTTTGAATTTCCTCTCTGAAGAGTTCTTCTATGAGGTCTTCCGTTACTTGTAGCATTCTTACATTCTCAATCTCTTCAGGCTTTGGCATCAGATTGTGTCTGATACGATGCAGAGTGACATAAGCTTCGTTCAGCTTAGCTAGTCTTGAGCACATCTTCGTAGGAGGATGAGTCAAACAATGGATGGCCAGACTGGAGACTACCCCTGCTTTATATGGTTCAAGCGCGGACGTGATGGAAAACACCCCTCTGCGGTTTAGGGTTTTGAAACGTTTAGATAGTTTGATGTGAGGGATAGAAAGAAAAGTCAAAGAGCATTTATATGAATACAAATGTAAAACAAACGACAGACGCATTGGTTTTCAAAACACAACATTTTTATTCAAATAACAAACATTATTTCAAAGAACAAACATTATTTCAAAGAACAAACATTATTTCAAAGAAAAAACATTTTTTTTTCTTCCATAACACCAATACATTATCTTTGACATGGTTGACAACGTTGTGAATTAAATTGAGATTTCCACTGTTGGAAATCATTGGTCGATTGATGTACACTACGTTTCCTAGCTAAAGACAACAGATAACCATAATGGTCACAAAACCATCGATCTACTTTGTCATCGTTTCGAGACGAATGACGATCAAAATAAGTCACTAAATGTTCTAAAGAATATCCAAGACTGCGATGATGTAGATAATAGATACAATATTGTCCACACACCATAGAATCTGTGCTTTGTAATTTCACATTATTGAATCGTGTCGTCTGAGCATTTCTTCTCATAAAGTCAATGATATCATCTTCGAAAGGAGGCAATCCATACGAATCAAAATACTCCACACAACCCTTTTGAGGAAAGTAGACAGCTACCCAGTGAGTTCCTGGAAGATGACTGTCATCTGTGTTGATGACATAAGCTTGATTCTCTTGAGGTTTGCGATGAGGTAGTTCATCTTTAGCACACACGACAGGATTCCAAGAAGCAGTGTACGAACTACGGTTCAAAAGATAATAAAGTTCCCAGGTATCCATTTTTTGTTGTGTAGCCTTGTGTTTTTCTCTCCTTTCTTCACAGGTGATGATAAGTCATCAATTCAATCCAGACTTTTTGTTTGAAACGGTCTGACAAGTAACTGATGGTTTGCTTCGTCTCTTTACTTTTGGCCAAGAGAGCTTCGATGCGATCGATTTCTCGAGCAAACAATGGAGGAGAGGAATGATCACGTAAGCCTTTATACCACTGAAGTAACACGTCTTCTTCGGAGATGAGACTCCAAGCTTCGTTCAGATAATTGTCCAATTTTTCTTCTTGACTCATCATCATACATTTATCGTGTTGAATTTGACTGGGATGATCGATTTGACATCCATAACAATCTTTTTTAATCAGGTCCCTCATTGTATCTTCCAAGTGTTGTGCAAAACAAGCCACTAACTGTTGTTCCTGTTCTGGCCATCTGGATTGTATGATCACTACTTCTTCTTTTTGGTCTTGGGGTTCTGCTTTTTCTGTAACCTCCCATTCCATGGATTCTCCACTATTCAAAGAAGGACAAGGGCCTTCCATAATGTCTAATAGTCTAGAATGACTTCTCTCAAACTGTTAATTTCTATGGTATTATCGAATTCAGCATACAGAATGATATTCACCGTTTCGGGAAGAGGTGCTGCAAACTGAAGTTCCACACGCAGTTGCCCAGATTTTATAGGGTGGAAATGTCCCTCGTCGCTGCCTTGGTCTGGAGTGAAATCAAAAGCCCACAACGTGTAACCTCTTGCATAGTCGTCGTAGGAAATACCGTGACTGGTGTTGGTTCCTAACTGTCCTGTGGCTTCGTACAGCGACAAGTACGACCTCAAGTAATTTTTCTGTTCGCCAAAGTCGGGTTCGAAGGGTCTGGTACACAAAGTTTTGCCATCGCGACTGACTTCAATTTTGGATACTCTGCAGTGCTTAAACTGGAAAGGATTTTCATCGTGGGCACCATTGAGGGCTGCATTGCTGACGATACCAATGAATAAACGTTTGGGTAACTGTCCTTGGAACAGATGATCTTCGATCTTAGATCGGAGTCCAGCGGCAATGGTGAAAGTTTTGACTTCCACGCGTCGTATCGGATACTTGGCTGTCGTTCTGCTCAAAGTGTGACTGATATCATTTCCCACTTTAGGTAACACTTCCACGCGACGTACGTATAACCTGGCTTCTTGGATAATGGTTTTGTATTCGTTGGCATGAGCCATCAAATGGAAAGCAGTACTACTTCGATTCAGTCTCAAGCGAATATCTACTCCGTTCAGCAAATACTTCTCTTGAAACCACATGTCCAAATGCAAACGATCGAACAGTTCTAAACTACGTCCTTGCAAAATTTTCTTTCGACGCTCGTTAAAACCTTCATTGTGAGGATCGGCAGGAGCGCTGCCATCAGCAGCTGCTGCTACGGGCAAGGCTGTGTCGTTAAACTTATCTGCAGTGTCAGGTTTCCATACCACGCAAGCATCTAGATGAGTGTTCTTGGCTTCTTTTCCGTACGTCAAGAGATTTTCGAGGTACGCTCGGTAAGGGTAAGTATCCATGCTACTGCTGATCAGTTTGTTATTCATGTACAAATCCACATCGCTGAACAAGGAATGCATGAAATTGTTGACAGGAGCTACTCTATCATTGGCTCCTGGATTGGTGTTGTCTGTTTTGCTTACTTTCACTTTCAAATACAAGTAACTGTTGTTGAGATCGATGTAATCTTCGGGTTGTCCTTTGATTTCAAACTCGATGGGAGCTGAATCCGTCAAAGAGGAGACGGGATGAAATTCGACCCATTGAGCTTCTTGCATGGTCATCATCGTGGGTGGCATGGCAAAGAGATCCAGTTCCGACTTGGAACAGGCACAAGATTCTTGGTGCATCATTTTTTCTTTAGGTTTTTTTTCTTCACTTTTAATAATCAAAAATGTCTAAGTCTCGAGCGGTTCTTTTTTTCTTTGTCTTTCGAACTTTTGAGGTACGGAGACTTTTGAAAGGGTGTCTTCGTCGACGCTTTCTACCTTGTCCTTGCTGTGTCGTCAGGGAAGTAGGAATGTCAGACGTGGTACCGTTCAGAGCATTTATAGGACTTTCTCGTCGACCCAAAAGCTCTTTACCCGTTTGAAGCAAGGTATTTTTGCCTGCTCTCAAAAAAGCTTCTTTTGGGTTTTGTTTGTCAATGAGAACATTGTAAAGAAAATCTTTGCCGTGAGTCAATGCGGCATCTTTTAAGGTGTGCAATCCTCGTGTCACCATTGGTTTTAAAACAGGGACTACGGAACGAAAGGCTGATTTAAACATATCTCCTAAACCATGTCCTCGTTGTCGAGTGACTCCTTGGTACACAGGATACATCACTTTTTCAGTTGTTGGAGAATCGTTTTTGAAAATGGAGTTTCACTGTGACTTTCCCTTTGGTAAATGGAATATTTTGACCTAGTTCTCCTTTTATAGTAATGTTGACACTGTCGAAATACGACTTACTGACGGGTAAATAATGAGGATGTACAAATTCGCGGTGAACGTGATAGGTATTTCCACCTTCTTCTTCAGCGGTAGTGGTATCCACTTTGAAAGGAATGACACGCAGTAACGGTACAGAGGTGTGTCCTACCACGTTGTACTCCACCACATCGGAGTACACAAACATCAAATTGAGTCCTTGGTTCATTTCTACAGGGGATCGAAAATATTTGGTAAAATCCAAGTTACTGGCTATGCCTGGTATTTCTTTTTTGTTCGGGAGCATCTTGAGGTCTCCACCTAAGATATCAAACAATTCAGGACAAAAGGTAATGGCTATTATTTTCTTCTCTGAAAATTTGATCATGAAGCGGCGAGCCGCTTTAATGTACTCAAAGGTAACACTTTCTCTGATTTTCTCCAGGGGTTTACCAAACACAACATTGAACCTGCTTGCAATCGTAGTCACTAAATGTTGACCGCTAAAATAGTAGCCTGCAGGAATGGTCAACACATGAGTGGACAGTTGTTTAGTTGCGGGTCCATCTGATTTCTTGTTGTCAATGCCAGTGATGCCTCGTTCATCTAAGGCTTGTTGCAATTGCTTGTCGTACACTTCAACTGTGAAAAAGTTTTGATTTTCGACAATGTTTTTGATTTGTGTCGGGTGTATTATTTCCACTAAAGCTGCTTCCCAGTGATCATCTTGATCCAAATGCATGGCTTGAGGTAATTTAGACGTGTAACAACACAATGTGTTGTTAGGAAACACCTCCATGGAACTGTCACTGGGTAACGTTAAGTAAAATTGGTTAATAGTGTTGTTCATATTTCCAATGTTCTTCTGTCCGAGGAGTCACTCGAGGTTAAAGGAGTATCTAAAAGAGGATTGTGATTGGAAGGGTGACTGTCAGGAGAAGGACTAACGTTGGCCGCCAGACTCCCAATATTGTTACTGTTGTTCCCGTTGTAAGAGTATTTCAGGGAAGGATTGGGAAGAAGATACCCGATGCAACTGCTGAGTAAAATGGTCCACAATTGTTTGTCTCCTTGTTGCAAACTCAAATTAGCAATGGCTGCACCAATGACACAATATACCACAAAGATTTGACAGAAAAAAACGATTTGCGTTTTAGGGACACGTTCTCCACACCACACCCACAAGGGTTGCTTTTGTAAATCTTGCAGAGATGACGTGGGTGAAGGAGTAGTCACTGTGGTTGCTGAAGCTGTATTGAAGGGCATGATGGTCACTTCTTTTTATAGTCGATGACTTGCGAAGCGTCAATCCAAGAATCAAAACTAGGAGGATATCCTTTCCAACGTACTTTGACTTCTTTGACACGACGTTTTCCTACTTTACGGGTTCTTCGTTCGAGAATGCTTTCAATGTCGTACACGTCGTCTTCTTTTTTGGTGACACGTTGTAACTCAGGCAAGTAAAACGTTCCTTTTAATACTTCTCCGTTCATGTCTTCCAATTTATAGACGGTAGGATGACGATCGCGCACTCGTCCAGTCACACGAAACAATTCGGTGGTCCAGTTGGGTAAGTAACCTTTGTCGAAAGTGCGTTTGGTTTTGCCAATGCGTACCCAATCTCCCGGGGTTAACACTTCTCTACCTTTCTTGGGGACAGCCCTCGTCCGGGACGTACCAAACAGACGCTCAAAAACAGTCACTTCGTTGTCAGGTGTCACCTCTTGTGGGGCACGTCCAATGCTTCTATGGTAAGATTGATTGTAGGCTTGGACTAAGTGTGGTAAGACGTCGATGTACTTGAGAGTGTGTTGATGCGTAAAATATTTCCACATGCGTTCTTTCAAGGTACGTTGAAAACGTTCCACGATACTGGCTTTGGTTTCAGGATTTTCGGTGGTGAAAAAATGAATGTCACGTTTTTTTAATTCTCGTTGGAAAGCTTGGTTCAGAAATTCGGTGCCTTTGTCGGTTTGCCATCGAAGAGGGTGACGACCACTTTGTTTCAACACCAGTTGCAAAGCTCGTACTAACTCTCCGCTCGATTTGGATGTCAATGGTACGACCCAGGCAAATTTAGAAAAGACGTCGATGACACAAAACAAATATTTGTAGCCACGATTGTAGGTGGCTAAATGAGAGACATCAGCTAAATCGGCTTGCCATTGATGATCGATGCCTTCCACTTGAGTGCGACTTCTGTGAAATTTTCGTCGAATGGGTTTGTGTAAAGTGTACGTCGCTTGTTCTTGTAACCATCGTTGTACTGCTGGTAAACGGAGCTTTTTCAGGCGAGTTTTGGCAGCACGATACAATTTCTGAATGCCTCCGTAACCTGCAGGGTGAGCTGGATCGTAGTAAATGCTGGCTAAGACCTTCTCCATGGTTTTTGTTAATAAGGAACCCACTCTTCGAGGATATTGCTTTGGGTGGGACGAAATGTGGGTTGTTTGGAAACGGTTTTACGTGTCCGATGTGCCACAGGAGATGACGTCGAGGGTAATGGTGGTGGCGGAGGTAATGGGATAGCTTCTTTGGTCTTCTTTTCTTTTCTCACTTCTGGTTTCCTTTCTTTCTTTTTCACATCTGTCGAAGAAGGAGTAGCCATCATCTTTTTAACCCAAGTTTTGAGTTCTTCTCGTGGGGGAGTGGGGGAAGGGGTCAACAAGGAAGCAGCAATCTTACTCGGAATGGGAGTAGCAGTAGGTGTTTGAAAGAGATCATGGGGTTCTTCTTCCTTGGGTAATGGTGGGGTAACGTCTGTTTTAACTACTGTAGAGGGTGAGGGTGAGGGTGCCGGGTTATTCATTAGAGCCTTAAAATCGGACAAAGTGGGTTGAGCTGTTTGTTCCACAGCTTTCTGATGAAAGAGTTGTAGCCGTTTCAAGAGTTGACCGTACTTTTGTGATTTTTCGGTTTCGGATAAATCGTGGCGATGGATCAAGGATTGCAATTCGTGTTGTAATTGCGACATCTCAGCCAAATTGGGATTGGGCGGTAAATGGGGGGATCGTTGTTCTTGCCAATGATGGTATTCCATCCATCGTTTGTAAGGAACCAAAGTTAGTTTTCGTCCTTCCATGGGCTTTCAAAGGTTATGTCTGAGATTGTGGTGCTCCATAGTGTCCTTTTATCTTCTACCCATCCCTTGGTTAAACCCTTGGGATATCCCTTGGGTCACCCCTTGTAGCAAACCTGGTATTATGCCTGTCAACAAAGGAGCAAGAAAGGGTAAAAATCCTCCGCGTTGCACCAACATCTTTTTCTTTTGACGGACGGATATTTTCTTTTGAACCATTTGACGAAGAACGTGTCGATGTTTGGATAAGCATTTTTTCTTGTGTGGAGACAAAGGTATCGTGCCTTTCAAAACATTCAAACAACATTCACACACGGTATCGATGACATCTTTGGAGGCTGTTTTAATGATTTGTTTTCGCATGGACGGAGAGGCTTTGGACAGGACGGACAACACGTCTCCGTGTTTGGCTAAACGAGGAGGTAGTCCTTTCCTTTTCTTTCCTTTGTGGGGTGAATAAGAATGTTTTTTGCGAGGTGACATCTTTGCTTGTTCGTTTCAGAAATACACTGATGTCAAAGACTTGGTACACACCCTCTTTTATCTTCTTTTTCCTATTGGCTTCTCCAAAAGGTAACGGCATGCTTCGCTAAATCCTCAAAAGCAGGGCTAAAGATACCAGTTCGGTTATTAGCTGCTTTGTCTAGTTTCTGCATACCTTTAATAAAACCAGTAAATATGCCTCCTCTTTGGTGACTTCTCTTTTTCTTTTGACGTTTGGGTATTTTCTTTTGTGACCTTTGACGAAGAACGTGTCGATGTTTGGCTAAACGTCCTTTCCTTTTCTTTCCTTTGTGGAGTGTAGAAAAATGTTTTCTGCGAGGTGACATCTTTGCTTGTTCGTTTCACAATACCACTAGTGTCAATGACTTGGTATACACTCTCTTTTATTTACTTTTTTTTGGGAACTAGCGCTTTGTCAAAAAGGTAACAATGTGTTTCCCAAAATTGTCAAAGGATCCTCCTTTTTGGTGTCTTTTCTTTTTCTTTAAAGGTCTACGTCTTTGGAGGGAAGGACGTTGATGTTTGGTTTTAAAGCTTTTGGTGAGATGACGAGATTGTCTTGTTCCTTTTCCTTTTTGGACGGTAGAACGTCGAGGGTGATGGTGTGCACGTTTTTGAGGAGGCATCCTTGAGTGTTCATCAGTGGTACAGAAAAAATACTGATTGACATCGTGGTTTTCAAGTCATATTTTTATACTGGAATGCGTCGCCACTGATTATCTTTGCGTCGTATCAACTTCATGGCAGGTAACACACGTCGTGAAGGAGTTCGCAATGGACTCAATCGGGACAGTTCTTGTTTGGACAAATCTAGTAAACTCTTTAACATGCCAGATCTTTCTTGGACTTTGACTTTGGGGGCAGGTACTTTATGAGCAGCTGCTACTGACGCTAAGGTGGACGAGGGTGTCTCCGGTGGAGGAGACGTTTTGGGAGACGCAGATTTCCAATGTTTCATCAAATTAGGAAAAACGGGTGTCAAATTGGGTTTGGCTGGCATCACCCGCAACGGAGAAGTGGCAGCCCCTGAGGCTACTGGCAACGTAGTCCCTGCCAAACGTCCTTGTAGATCTTTTCTTACAGGTCGTGGTTGACGAAGGTAAGGTTGTGTCCTGGCCGAAGTGCCTCTTTTGCGGGTGACCGCTTTTTTCTGTGGACTTTTCTTTTTCTGTGCTTTGGTCTTGGTACCCTTGTTCTTTTTCTTAGGGGCTTGTTTGGCTTTTTTTGTTTTCTTCTTGGGGTGAACTTTGGGAGTATTGGGATCCCATTTTAAAAGGGAACGAATGATGACACCTCCTAGAGAACCACTGCCTCCAGGTTTCAATATGATTTGCTTTTTGGTGTGAGTGTCAATGCGAGGATTGGCCAGTTGCGTCAAGGCTACTTTGTTTCTGTCAAAAAAGCGTTTGGTTTGATGTGGAAGGTGAATGATGCCTTGCAGTATTTGACGTGCTGTCACCGTAAACCATCGTAAGACTTCTTTGAGACTGGCTTCTAAGACGTGAGCACGTCTTTGTGGATTTTTTTCGCGACTGATGCCGTACAAGGCACGAATCAATTTGATGGGAAGATGAGACTGAAGGGACGTCATGTTGACGATGTATGAGACCAGGTCAAAGTAACCCAAGGTTTTTATAGATTTTTTTAGTGCTTCATAGTGTTATGTCGACGAGGAGGACGTGTACACGACAGGTCCTCCGTCTTGACACCAGTCGTGAAACAAATCGGTACGAAATCGCAAATAATCAGGGGTAGTGGGTTTTAAATCCACGAGTAAATAGGCGTGTGGCGTTTGAGTGGCATCATCGTACGCATGAGTTAGCCAAGGTGTTCCTAACTGTTTGGCTAAAACTTGCACTTGTGATTTATCTCGAGGACTTTTAAACAAGACCACGTAATGAGCATTGAGACTAATGGTACGATGGGCTTTACTTTGTTGAAATAAATTTTGCGTAATGTAAATGACACTGGCATTACGATGATGCCCTTTACGTGTAAACCATAGTTTAATTTCTTCTTCGTCTTCTCCTAACATGTCGTCAAAAATAACCCAATGAGTTTGACTAGGGTCAGACACGATCCCCTCGTCTTCTTTAGGAATGCCTGCTACAAACACAATGGAATCACCTTGACTTTCTTGCAAGAGGCTGTATGCCGATTGCCACTCTTTGTAACACCACACGATGCGTTGAGGTGGACGATCGATCAAATGATGTTTATGTTCGATCAAACGTTTGACAAATTCGGTTTTGCCTGAACCGCTCGGTCCAGCAATTAACATGTTAAAAGGATGACGAAGATACAAGGCTTTCCAACTAGCCTGATCTAAGTGTTCGTCAATGACTTTGAATGTGGAGGAGGAAGGAGTAGTAGAAAGAGTAGAGTGAGCCATAGTCGTGTAGTGGTATGTCAGTATTGACACAAAAACAGACAAGACAAGAGGTTTTTATACTTTTTTCAAGACAAGTTTATTTCAATGCATGTTTAAATTCGAACAACACGAAAACATAAAAGCCAAATAGATAAATACAGGAATAAAATACCTAGGCAAACGATCAAAGTGGCATATAAACAAGTCACTGTACAACGTGGTTTGGGTAACGAAGGTGTCCTAGAGGTAGTATGTAATGTTCTTATAGTCTCCTCTACAGGGGGTATAGTCACATACGTGTCTTCTCTAAAGGGTCTTTGTGGGGAAATGTCCATGACAGTTTTGTCTTGAACAGAAGGATTGTCTTGGGTGCCAGATTTTTCTTCTTCTTCTTCTTCTGGTACTGTTACTAACACAGGTTTAAAAGTGACTTTTTTCACTCGACGATGCATTTTAGGAACACAACGCTTGGGCATAATGGGATACTTCGTTTGTCCAAGCCTCAAAATCCCAACTTTTCCAGTCACGTACATCTGTCCAATGAGGGTGTAAATCACAAGCTACACACACATCTTCGTACACTGCTTCCGTACGTAAAAGTTGACGAATCTTTTTTTCTTGGAAAGGTCGAGATGTATCCAGATGAAAGCGTAAGGCTTTGAACAGAATAAGTCTCTCGTGGACATTTAAAGGAACCACCATACTGTCTTATTTTTTTGATAGGTAGTGTTCGTAAAGTGTCCACAAGGAATCGGCAGGTAAACGAAATCCCAGAAAGCAAGTCACTAAAACACACACGACACGTCGACCCCAATTCATAGGGTATAGTTCTTGCAATAAGTGTTCGTAATCTTTCACCGTGTGAATCTTCTCATTGATATCCTTCCACGGAATCTGTTGGATCACCAATGATAAAGGTTGTGGCATGGTTGTTCTCTTTTATACTTCTTTAGGTCAAAGATTACAAGTGTAGATTCAACTCAGAATTAAACACAGAATTAAATTTGCACAAAAAGCGAAAGTGATTAATATAACGTGTAATTTCGTCCCACTGCCATTCAGGGTAACGGTTAAGAAGGATCAAAGTATCTTCAGAGGTAAACGTAGTAAATTGGTAACAGAGCAAAAAAATACCCTTGATCCAGAGAAATCTAACACGTTGGTTAATTTTTGTCACTTTCCTCTTGTGAATTTCACGACACAAAAGTTCTACAGTCACCCCTTGAGATTTTTCTTTAGCAAGGCCTTGCCAAACGTCCTTGTAGATCTTCTCTTGCAATTCGTAGGGTAATCCTTGAATATTATGTTTTATATTATATACTGGTCTAGGTGTGTTACACGACATGGAGTAGTAGTGTCACTTCCAATCATTAGGTCCCACTAAAGGTAGGTATTGACAATTCGGAGACCATCGAGCATGTTCCAGGTAAGCGGAATCTTTCTGTTCCCACTCGTAAATGGATACACCACAACTGAAACACTTGACTTTATCCCCTTCGCCCAAGTAGAAAAATCCGGCTCTGGCTAATTCTTCAGGAGTTGGTCCAGGCAGATATTTTGGCCATTTATCTTTGAAGGTTTGAAATCGACTTTTAAAGTGGCAGTATTCAGGCAAACTCGTCGGGAACGAATATTCGACTCTCCTCACTTCAGTTCGATGCAGGTACGGTGAAATTCCTAGGAGTCCACGATAACGTGTGGCACCGCTTTCACATCCCTCAGGTTTGACACGCACAGCATCACTTTCCAGGGTAGATATAGGGGTAGTAGTCATAGCAAAGTTCCTACGATATCCTGCTGAATCGCTAACGTCACAGAGCCTGGCATCACTACAATCACAAGGTTTAGCATCGCACTCCACTTGAGAATTCCCAAATTTGAATGATGTCTGTTTAAATGGATTCATCTTCTTTTCGCTTAGCTGTGTTAGTCACAATGAACTATTGGTCTTGGACAATGTCCCTTTTTATATGCTGCCCGATTTCGATGTGACCGTACGGTAGAGTGAAGTGATTGGGAAGTCGTACTCTCTTTTGGTACACGATTTGGTAGACTTTTTCCAAAGGTCTGCTAACGATTTGGTGTGTGGGTAAACGGACAATCTTGTGCGGTTCGTGGGTAGTCACTTGAAACGTTTCATCCTGTCCCGACTGTAAGGCTTCTTGAAGCACGTCAAAGTTCACCACTTGACTGGTGCGATAATTAAGAGTCAATCCTTTCACTTTACATTTGGTGTGCATTTTTCCTTGGGGGTCTCGGTATTCGTAGCCGTAATTTTTAGGACCGCCACTTGCAAAACTTAGAATCTTGTCGTCGGGATGTTCATCGGTCCAGGCTCCTAAACGGTCTCCTTCGATGACAGGGTTACAATCGTTCGGTCGGTGAATGTAGATGCAACTGTCTGTGTCAAAATACAACACGCGATCTCCTAACAGTTCTAACACTTCGTACAATTTTAAGCGAGCGTGGGCTGTCACGTAAGCCGCAATGATGACATTTCCAAATTTGTCGGCTTCTACAAAGTCTAGTTCTTCTTCGTAATTGACTAAGATCAAGTCCTCACGAATGACGTCCACGTGTTTGATGACTTTGGTTGGGTCGTGAATCATCTGGAAGTAGCGAGACGGCTCGGACAAATACTCCGTCTTGGGTAAAGATGGACGTTGTGCCATTTTACCCCACAAACAATTGAGCATCACTTTGGCAAACGATCGCCTTCCTTCATTTTTCTCGATGTGGTCTAAAGTGATACCTTCCTGCTCCCGATATTTTTCTTTGAATATCTTTTGGTCTTCAGGAGTGTGACACCAGGAAGGATAGCCACTAGCTTCTTGTTTTAGTTTTAAAAAGGCATCCACGTAGTCTGCAAAAATACCTTTCTGTCTCTCGTCGTCCTTGCAGTATTGTTGTGTTTTGGGAAAGTGGTAAATTTCGTACACTTCTAACAGTTGGTATCCCATGTCCAGAGCTTTAAACAATTCCACACTCACCCACGTTCCTGTCAAGGTACGTTCTTCCTGAGTGTGATGACAAGGTTGGTCTTGGTTGCACGTTTCAGCACATGTGCGACACAAAGGAAACATCAGTTTTCCTTGGCAATGGTGAGGTAAAACGGGATGGTACAAGTCTGTGGGTGGCAAGACTTTACACTTGATCAATCCTTCGTACTGACGAATGTGGTCCAAATCAATGTGTTCTGTCATCAATTCTGGATGCCCTACGGGAAAGTGACAATATTTACACACGTAAGGATACAATGAACACACGTCCAAGTATTTGATTTCTTCTTCTCCTTTCTCCTCGTCCGCCTGGTACAGCAAACAAGTGGCATTCGTTCGTCCTCCGTACAAACTATCCCGGGGGTTCAATGGGTCCACCCACTTGTAACTTTCTACGATGCGTTTAAACTCGGGATCGGTTTTCAAACGCTGATCGTACTCGTGTTCCCACATTTCCACTACCTGGTATCCTTGTTGTTCTAACTTCAAACGTCGTTGACACGTGGTCTGGTACAAATCTTCCATAGTTCGTTGTAAAAACTGATTTTTGATGTCACGCTGAGGGTAGCACATAGGACATCCGTGAAATAAGCATCCGTTAAACTCGTACACGATCTGAGGGTTTTCTAAGTCCCAACCATCCACTGAATACGTTCCAATAATCTTTTCGCCTCCTCCGTTGCGAGCGTATTGGATCCATTTGTCTTCCTTGTCGCACAAGTAATGGAGCCAGCGCAGGGCTTTGACTGAGTATTGACGTTTAACAAAGTTCGTCGTTTGAGGACTGATGACCGCTAGAGTATTTTCAGGCATAAAGCGTTTTCGGTACACTAAAGAACACGCTTTGGCAATGGTACAAGCTTCTTTCAAAGGATCGATCCCTCCGTACTCCATGAACAATTCTCGAAATTTTCCACAGCAACGTCGTAAAATGTCCACGTCAGATCGACAGTACTTTAACATTTCTTCTTGAAAGTCAAAAAGGTCCGAGGCATGAGTCTGGTACCAAGCGAAGAAAGCTTCTCGTTGTTCGGTACGCATGTTGTCAGGGTCGTAATAGTGAGCCTCCGGCAAATGGGGTAGAACGGCATATTGATTGGCTTCGGTATTGAAAAAGTGTGGAAAATAACCTTTAGCCATTTCTGGCATACCAAACGTTTTAGGCATGCGACTCAATGGCATGGCCAAGTAACACATCGAATCTTTAAACTGTACTTGTCCTACTTGCATAGAAATGATTTTAGCTCCGTTCAAAGTCACTTGAGGTCGTTCGGTACATTGTTCCGCATAGTATCTGAGCAGAAATTGCCCATCGTATCCCGAAAAATTGTGAGCCATGACCGTAGCATGGCAATGACAATTACCGTAACGTTCGATATCTTCTGTACTCCACGTTTCGTCAATGGGGTTTAAGATCCATCGGGCAAACTTGGCTAACGTGTTTGACCCTCGAAAGATTTTTTCACGTCCTCCAGGAATCTTGTTGCAGTGAGGGCAATAACTAAAGATAGGTTCTTGGATGCACTGTTCGCACGCACGGTGAGCTACGCAGAAATTGGGAATGTGAATACCGGTTTCTTGCATGCATTCGAAATCAAAAAAGATAAAATTCCCTTTCTTCTGGGTATCTTCTGAATGGGGTTGGTATTTTTGAATGAAGCATTCGTGTTCCAAGTCCACGATTTGGTGACAAATGTGACATCGTTTCTTCCCTCGACAAACGTGAAACTTGGCACTATTGGTACGTATGTCTTGTCCACAAGTAGGGCACAATCTCAGAAGTTGACAAGTGTTTTTCTGCTGTGAACCTTGCATCTTCAAATGTTGTTGGTAACAGGTAGGACTGACAAAAGTGCGCTGACACACAGGGCAATGCACTCTTTCTTTTCCTTGGTCCAGACAAGGTTGTGAGGCTAAACATCCCTCACATTTTGATCCACAATGTTTGTGTTGTTCTCGATTGTTATAACCATAGTCACATTTTTCACAGTAGTAACCGTATCCCAGGAATCCAGTGATACTGGTAATGGTATCAAAATGACCATCGTGATGATAGACGTGAATGTATTTTCCGTCTTTGAAATCGTGGCCTCGAAACAAAAGAGGTCCACGCACTTCTTGAGGGTGTACTTTCAAGGTGTAACGTGGAGCCAAGACGTCTTGTAATTGTTGCATTTCTGGAATGCCACAAGGAGTGTCTTTGGATATCCCCGCTTGCTGTAACAGGAGTTCTGCTTCACTTCGTTGTTTGGCTCGGTCCGATCGTTGAATAGTTTTCCAGGCTCTTTTCCATTCTACCGTGTCGTTCTTGTTGGCATACGTTCGTCCCACGACGACAGCACGGGCTAAACACATCTGGTCTTGAGGATTGTTAATTCGGACGAGACTTAGTTTGGTGCTGCGAAGGCTGTCGACCAATAATACTTTTTTGCGTCCTGTCCCCTGGGGAAGAGACACGTGGGTTATGAACAGTGTGGCTTTTCCATCGTCAATGTGAAACTTGTCATTGGATTGTTGCACATGTTGAATTTTGTCAATGACTTTAGAAGGTGTCAGTTCTGATGGACTAGTAAATTCGATCCAAACGGGAGACTTTAAATTATCGTGATGAATAGAAAGTCTCAAGCGATCGTCTTCTTTGGCTTGACATTGCTGTTTCAGTGCAGTTAACACAGAATCCCACACCTCAGTAATGAACCCTTCTGTATTCTCCAAAGGTACATTGGACTTGAAATCTTTAAACTTTACGGCATACGTGTAAGCCGTTGTTCTAAATTTTCGAGAGGAACGCTTTTCTGTCTCTCGAATGTGATAGTAATTTTCAGGGTTAACTAAGGGTAGTGTACTTTGCTTGGACGTCGATTGCTTAGGTGTAAATTCGGGCTCACTCATGTCATCTTCAAAATCACTGGCATGAATTTGAGCCAAGACTTCAGCTACTGTACTAGGCGATACATTACGTTTCTGTCTCTTACTGTCTTTTCCTTTCTCCACAGCATGATGTGACCTTTTCATCTTGTCTGCAAAAAGTCAAATGACTACCTTTTAAAGACCATAACCCCTATATATTCATGTTCGATCCGTGCATATATATAAAGGGTTAGTGTCTAACGGTTCAGTATTCCTTTCACTCTCACATTGACCAGAACGATGGAAGAACCTACACAAGTGGAACTTCTCATTAGAGCTTTACGTGGGGTCATACGAAAGTTTTCGTCAGACCAGCCGACAGCCTACTCTCCCTCCTATCGAGATAAAAGTCAAGATACTTGCTATATCTGTAAGAAGAAAGGACATTGGGCTACAGAATGTTCAGATCGTAACAAAAATAAAAAAGGCTACAATAGAGACAAAAGTCAAGATACCTGTTATTATTGTAAAGAGAAAGGACATTGGTCTCCAAACTGCCCTAAGAAACAACAGGAGCAGGAGGAGGAGGAGGAGGTGGAGGAAGAGGAGGAGGAGGAGGAAAGAAATTCTGAACAGGAGGAGAAAGAGGTACCCTCCTCCAAGGAAGAACCCCGTCACGTTCACAAAAACAAGAAAAGAAGACGAAACGAAAGTGAAGAGGAAGAAAAAAAAGCTGTGACAGTAAAGAAAATGAAAAAACAGAAAGAGTGAAACAGAAGAAAACCTATGAACTTTTTTAAAGTGGTCTTGTGTTATGTTATGTTGTGATATTGAATTGTGTCGTTTGTACTAGAATAAACTAAAGAGAAAAAACGTAAGTGTCTCTTGGTTTTGATTTGATAGTATAATTACCTACACTCACACATTCATTCACTCACACGTATATCATGGGTTTTTAAAAACATAAAGGACTTTTGAGTTTTCATTGAAATAGGCAATTGACATAGTATTTCTTTTCGAAATAATTGGAGTGGTCCTGAAAAGGACCGTTGGTGTTTTGTGTATTTAAAACAAAACAAACTCAGAAACGGGATGAAATCCTCTTGAGCTGTCTTAAGCCTTTGCCACGGCCAAGGCCTACTTCGGGACTGGTGGTTCCTGTCAATGATTTGGTAGAAATCACTAACGGTGGTAAGGTAGACGTAGTCACAGAGAGATCGGGTTGTTTCGCTCGAGAAGGTCTTTTTCTCTTCGGTCGTGATAAAGAAGTCTGATACATTTGTTTCAGACTCTTTAACTCAGCTAAAATATCTAAAAGTACCGTCGTAACCGTTTGATTTTCACTATTTTCTTTCTGTCCTTGGTCTTCATTCTTCTCCGTTGCTGCTACTGTTTCTTCCTGGTGTTTTCTTCTTGCTTCTTCTTCTTCCTGCTGTTGCATAAGAAAAGCTTGTTCTTCTACTTTCTGTTGTTGTAAAAATCGCTCCAATGCTTCTTTTTGTCTCTGCTTAAAATCATCGACGTGTCCATAAGAAGATACAGAAGGCAACGAAGGTTCCGGAATAAATTCTTGCGATGTTAAAAAATCCACAATATCCCAGTTAAAATCCACTTCTTCTGGATGTAGATTTGTCATGACTTTAGTAGTCACTGTTGGTCCATGACTTGCTGTCTCTACTCCTGTCTCACTCCAATTCATTGTCTTCTTACTGTCCGCCATGATTGACAACTCTCTTGAATCGATGGACTGCGCACAGGCGCTAGTACCTCTATATAGAAAAGGTGACGTCACAGACTGCTCTCTTCCGATTGGATGGCTGTGTCTGACTTTTGTAACGCACGTTTGGATTGGTGGATACACTCAATCCGTTTCAATCCGCTCTTCCCCTATAAATAACCGCAGTACACGGCATTCAATTCACCTGTTCTCATCAGAAGATGTGGACTAATGTTGAATCGTCAACCCTTGTGTCAAGTATGCTGTTTAGGACTGACATACCCATGTATGTCAGATCATCATGGAGTGTCATTGATAGGACGGAGACAGCCTATTGGAAGAGAAGAGTCTATGTGGAAAGACAAGGTTGCTTGAAGAGAGTTCTCTTCTATGGACCCACAGTAAGGAGAAGTTTAAGGAAGAGAAGAAGATCTGTAAGATGTCCTCTGTGTTAACAAGACAACGTTAACATTACACCTAACGGTCCTTTTCAGGGCCACTCATAAGTCTCGAAAAGATAGTAGCTTTCATTGCCACCCCTTTTTTTCCTTGTTTTATTTCCCATGTTATATTTCCCTTGACGCTATATAGTCCCACTCTGTTCAATTCCCCTTGACACTAGATAGTCCCACCATGTTCAATTTCCCTTGACGCTAGATAGTCCCACCATGTTCAATTTCCCTTGTCGCTAGATAGTCCCACCATGTTAAATTCCCCTTGTCGCTAGATAGTCCCACCATGTTAAATTCCCCTTGTCGCTAGATGTTCCCAAGCTGTTTTACATAGGATTTTCCCATTGTCGCTAGAGTATCCCCATTAACTACTGACATCTTCAACCAAAGATTTTGTACGATAACCGATTGGAGTCATAATTACCATATATAAGATATAGCGAATCAACAAGCACTCAAGACTTAATTTTCTATGAAACTGATTTATTACATTAAACGAGACTTACCAAGTGGAAGTTTGATGATCATTCATTGAACCTGGTTACGTGACGTAAATCTTAAGAGATGTTAGACGATACATGATGAGACGGAGATGATCGGTGGACAAGTGACCTCAAAGGGTACTATAAGTTCAATGAAATTATCATCAAACTTCAACTTGTTAATTACGTCCTTAACATATAATCATGGCGAAAAACCAAGACACAAAACAAATTAAGTATGCCTAACACCAGATAAATAATTATATTGGGTTCATTACAACTGAATTTTTGGGGCAGTAACAAGAAGTAACATTACGTCCTTTAAAAAAATAAACCTTGCATATATAAACTGTCGATACGAAGCAAAATATACCACTTGTCAAAGCATTACATTAAGACATCTCTAGAAGCCCGCTACTCTGTTGATTAATGAGGAAAGTGGGATACGAAAGTAATGATGGTATTGGTCTTGCGCACTTTTAAATTCTTACATTTCTTTGATTGGATGAACTGCTTATTGCCAAATTCAGTACAGTAGCCATTTTGTTATAAATGACAGGATCTGTATGATCCCAAACTGATAGAACTGTGACACCTCTGCCACAAATGCACCGCAGAACCTTCAGCAAGTTCCTTTATGATATTTTCCACATATAGGCGTTCTAATTCGTCCCTCCTTGATGCCTTAGTGAGTGAGGCATCATTATTGTTGATGGGGTGGTGTTAATTCCTTGTCACTAGCATCAACTTGAGAGGTTTCAAACGTATTCTGATGCATGCGCTTTTTAGCAGACATGGGACGCAACTTAACTAGTGTGCTTTTGCTGGAGATGAGCTTGTTACTGACCCAACAATTCAGTTGTAGTGAACCCATTAGAATGATTTATCTAGTGTTAGGGATATTTAATTCGTTTTGTGTCTTGGTTTTCGACATGATTATATGTTATGGATAACTATATTGTATGCGGGGCCCCGAGTGGCCGAGTGGTCTGAAGCGCTGTCCGTTACGGATCACTGCCATCTCACCTCTGTCTGCGTGGGTTCAAGTCTCGGATTCGGCCAATGTGGGTATGTGAGAAAGCTTGCCAGTAGCTTCTCGTGGGTCGGTGGTTCTTTCCGAGTTATTCCTCCACCATTAATACTGGCCGCCATGTATTGCCCTATCTTGTGCTGAAAAATGGCGTTAAATCATAAAAATAAACAAAATAAACAAAACAAACTATATGGTATGGTTCAACTTGGTCAGTAAATGAGGTTAGAACCTCCTGATCTAACGTCTTTTTATGTTTAAGCAACATACGACAAACTTTGGTTTTATATATGATTTTTAATGTATGTATGTATGTATGTATGTATGTATGTATGTATGTATGTATGTATGTATGTGTGTGTGTGTGTGTGTGTGTGTGTGTGTGTTTAAGCTGTAGTTCTAGCTTAATGACCAATTAAGTTCTTACGTATAGTATACTGCATTTATTTTAACATTGCCTCACCTGCTGCCCTGACTTCCACCCACCCTACATTATAGAATGTTTTCTAAAGTTGTCGTGGACGCTGGGTTTTGTTAAGGAAGATATATTTCACTATTCTACTAGTGTTGTGCTGATCTACAAACCATCCAGTTCATGGAGTTTTTGCTACTGTTGTAAGGATTATTGTCATTTTTCAGCAAAATATAAGCTATACATGGCGGCCAGTATAACTGATAGTAAACGTACCCTGATAATCCCGCTTAGAATCACCGAGAAGCTAATGACAAACAACTTTCATATATCCATGTTAACCGGGATCGAGACTCGAACCATGGAGGCAGGTGAGATGGCAGTGATCAGGATCGGTCGGCGCTTTAGACCACTCCGAGTCACATGTCGCTGTGTGTAAATATCTGTAGGCAGCGTTTCGAGTTGTTACACGTTCATGTCATCTTGCGCATGCGTTCATTCATCTTATATTTCACCTGTGTTTACATTTGCTATAGCCTCGTTTGATCCCGATGTTCATAAAACCAGAATAACTCTCGCATACCGGCAACAAATTGTCTATTATGCATGACTAACACATATTGATTTGCTTTATTGGACCTAGTTATACACCATGGGGCCTTAAAGTCATTTTTCAATTTAAAAAAAATAACAAAAACTTGGAATATTTAAAACAAGAACATTTGCTGAACAGTGGTTCTAAGTGAGCAGCAAGAAGGGTAGACAGACCAAAACTATTTCAGACAAAATCAGAAAATAAACCGAAACTATTTCAGACAAACCAAACCTAGAGAGAGAAGGGTGAATAGACAAGTGTTCATGCAAAAATAAGGCTGCTACGGAGAGAGAGAGAGAGAGAGAGAGAGAGAGAGAGAGAGAGAGAGAGAGAGAGAGAGAGAGAGAGAGTAAATAGACCAAGTTTTGAAACCTCTACGGAGACCGAAACTGTTTCAGACAAAACGAATTTGTTATGGTAAAAGTCTTAAGGTGAAAATCGTTTTACGATTTTACATACAGACTAATTTGTAAAGTCTCTCCTCTTAAGTCAATCAAATTATTGGACTGGTCAGTGAGTTTAAAATTAATTCTCGTTAATGAATCACTATGACATCGCATATACACTGGATTTGTTGGCTCCTCAATTATTAAAAATCCGGGTGGAGCCGTTGGTGCAAATGAATATAAAATGTATCCCTGCTGGGCTTGATTTGATCTTTCGAGATTTATTTGGTAACTCCCATCGATAGCGTCACATGCTAGATTTACTGCAATCACCGAGGATATATTCACATTAGCAGGAGCAATATGCCTACCACTACCGTCTGGGTCATTATTATGTTTGAGGATGGTTGTTTGTGGTTGTGTTATTTTTTTTCCATGCTGCGAGTATTTGTGGGAAGTACTCATCGAGGAGAACATTGAGTGATTTTTTTAGTTCGTCTGCATTATACTCGGTAAACATAAATGCTGGAATATCTTCTACGCGTATATTAAATCGTTTTGCAAAATTTACTCTATCATCCCTATCTTTGGTATTTAATAGTCCTTGAATAAGTCGATGATTAATCAATTCCATATCAGATGTAATTTGATTTAGTATTTTTATGTATTTGATGATTGAGAGTTTCGACGATAAATCAACAATATGCTCTTGAAAACTCTGTCGTAATTTATCTAAATATTTTTGATGTTCATTATTAAAAAATAACAAAAACTCAAAACATCACCTTCTAAAAGCATCCATTCGTCTCCTTGTCGCCATTTCCATAACCAATTCCCCATAGAAAAACTTATATTAAATTCTTTTGGAAATTATTCATATAATTTTTGTCAGTGACATAATCAGACTTTTTAGGTTCGGGTAGATTTAGATAAGATGTCCGAGGTGGGATTTCAGGCCATCCTAGCATGGTTCTTATAGAACTCTGATAGATATCTACAGCATACCCGGGTGAGTTTATCTCAATCGTGGATGATAGTGTTGGTTCATGAACTGTTATAGCTATTTTTGATTCTTTTCCCGTAATGGATTTTATTCTACGCTGTAATTCATTATTGATCTGTTCGATTTGGTAAGACCCAGATGGTAAGGAAACTATATTCCAGTCTGGAGTTCCGTCTTGTTTATTTTTACTCTCAAACACTAGAGAATTATTCGGTCGCTGACCACTAAATTGTTTTGATCTAATATTTGGCCAACTGTGGTATACTCGTAATTTTTCCAGCGCTATCTCCTTAACTGGAATCGCAGTGGGAAAATTCACACTGAATTCAGGGTTGATTGAGGTTATTGAGATCATGGTTGTCTTTTCTGGCGTCGTGTTTGTCGCTATTTGCTGAAGTAATTCCGTTGTTGATATTGACATTATTATTATTGTGTTGTTTTTCTAAATTTGATGTTGCACTGTGGTAGATATTCATCATCGCGTAGAATTCGTTATATGAAATTGTTGTGTCATCGAGACTGTATGATATCAGCGACGATAATTGGGAATACGCGGTATATGCAATATGTAACTTACTTATATACTCGTGTAGTTTATTCTGACTGCATGTGGATATTTGTTGTGATGATGCTAAGAATTCCTGTAATTGTTGTCGCCGATGACACACAAATTGTGACAACTACAGGAGCCAGTGCTGTTATCGCTGATAACAAAATTCCAGTTCCAGCAATTACACTTGAAACTGAATACACAATAACTTCGACGCTGGTAATTCGCCTGCAGTATTTTTTTTAATACTTTTACTGTATATTCGTCAATAAGAGTTTTTTGTTTAGTTTGAAACTCACGAACGTGATCATATCTATACTGTTGGACATTCATTATATTATTTACGTAAATCAACTACAAATTCTACGTAGTATGTCATTGATCCCCGAGCTAAATGAGCCTTATCTATTATTGCACTTGCAGTATTAATTCTAATAGATGTATCCGATGACACATTAAACTGTACTCCTCAAAGCAGGGTCAATCTATAGATACCTCTGACTTCAGCGGTAATATTATTGATATTTCTTTGAAGTGTCCAGTCGAAAGATCCTTGAAATGTCGAGTATACGGTATAAATATTTTGTTTATGTGGTATTTTGATTTTATCAAGCCGGGTCGCGATAGCAGGAAAATCACTAACAATATCGTCATCGATATTTGTTTTAATATCAGAAAATTTCATTGGGATAGTCATCGGAGTACCAAAGAAATTATCTGCGGTTTGATCAATTTTTCTAAAATTCTTACGAAGATTTCCAAAATACGCCTACATGAACATCATACTCAGCTCGCAGCGTTGTAAGTTTATCATCTGTGGTTTTATGCTCAGCTTGCAACGTCGATAGTTTATTGTCTAACACATCTACATATTTGTTTGTCACAGCATCAGTCTCAAATGTTGGATCGCCAAGTGTGGTTATTTCATTTGATTTCATGTCGAGAACTCCTGTCATTGTGTCACCGGATTTTTTTTACTCGACTGTTAATACTGTTAATACTATCTATCACAGTTGGTAAAAGAACTCCTGGTTGTATTTTACCAGCGGAATTAAACACTGCTAGGGAATTTTCGGTTACTTCATTTATTTTAACAAGAATATCATTCATGGAAACATCACTTGTTTTCAATTTCCCTTGTTTGTCTTGAAATACGTCTATTTCATTTGGGTCCACACTTGCGAGGTTTAATATCTCGGATATTTCATCTTCAATTATTTTTTTACATCCTTGGTTGCAGATATTTTCGTGGTGGTTTTTTCAGGTTTGAGAGAGATCTTCCCCAAATATCAATCATTATATTTTAAGATCTCTCTAAAAAACGATTACTCGTATATTCGTGTACGGTTTTATGGGGTGGTTTAGTTGATGATGATGACGCGTTAAGAACATTTAATACTTCTAGGTCGCATATTGATGGGTCGGTCATTTTCTGTGTTGGTAGCGTGGAATACCAGATAGGTATTTTTAATTGATGTATATAACGCATAAATTCTTTAGGTGGCGCTAACCCATATGAATCAAAATTAACAATTGCACGAGGATCAATCGCGTATGCAACCCAGTGAGTTCCAGGTCCGGTGCTGTTATCGAGATTAATGATACCGGTTTTAGTGCTGCTTGGTTGTTGTGGTAATTGATCTCGCATAAAAACACCTCTAAAGCTTTTTATCGCTAATTTTTTTAGCAGCATCAAGCAAATCAAAATTTTACATTGGAACCTTCGGTGTTGGAGGTAGTAAACCGTCCCTAGTCTCAGGCCGTTTCCTCTGTACCATGAATGAGGAGTTAGTCTTAGACCCTTTCCCTTTTTTTGTATCCCTTTTCCAGTCGCTTTCTTTACTGCCATCCCTGACTTGGTACCAACGGCTCCGAGGGCAGCACCTTTCGCCACCGCTGGGGCGGCTGCTGCAATTAGTGCTGATAGCGCAGCGAGAAGTGGAAATATGCCACCTGATTTTATCATGTCTTTGATCGCGGATGGAGAGAGAGAGAGAGAGAGAGAGAGAGAGAGAGAGAGAGAGTGACCTGAACACCTTTTTTATCATTGACAGCATCATTGATATGCTTAATTTGACGAGCTGTCAATGATAGTTTATTTTGACCACCAGACATCTGATTGTATTTTAAAGATATCGTAGTGCCACATTTTTTAGCTGAATCCGATTGCAATTTTTTAATTTGACCAGGAGTTAGAGTAACATTAACATGACTATATATCATTTTATATGTTATATAGAGATTGATCTAATTGTCTATATGTTTTTGAAAAAACATTTACATGTTTTCTACTGGCGCATCAACTACCCTCATTCGTCCACCAACACCTTCTAGTAGCATTGATTTGTCACTGAGAATGACAGCAACTGCTCTGTAACCACCAGCAGGAGGATCGGTTACACGAGCTCGGAAATGTATGTCAATTACGGACTGTCTGGTTAAATCAAGATGTTCCAACGAAAAGTAATAAATCGGATATAGTTTTCTAAAATCTAACTGATATTCGCAGACCAGTATCTACATTCAGATCATGTCCCATAAATGATAGCAAACGATGATGCACGCGTGCTATTTGGTTTTGTCCGTAATCAAGTAGAATATCCTCGGATCGTTCTTGTTGGCCGTTTATCCTCAACGAGACTTCAGTAACACCTAGTTTATCAAATATCATATGGCTATGCTCCTGAGAATTTAATCGTACCTTATCCTGTAACGCAACAAATATATGCCGCGGCTCAGAAACCACTTGTTTGGATGCCATGTGCCATGTAAATATACCATTAACAGTAGTCTCCATAATATCCGTTGTTGTCATTAGCCATGATAGCAATGACTTACCACCTGTATCCATAAATGATAGTAATTTTACCTCCGCGGTGATTGATGGAGTCATTACTGGTATCCACAGTGAGAGTTTTGTTATATTTACTTTATCATCAGCAGCAACACCAGCACCACGCCAGACTTCATCATTATCATCACCTTTTCGCACGAGGACTACTGTATGTTTCGCTTCAAAGATAACTTTTCTCACATTTCTGCAAAATCCAAATATATGATGCAGTGGAATCGCGCATGAAAATAATCTTCGCTGTCCATGCAACATTGATACGCGTGTTGCAAACCCTAGGTTGTAATTAGGATTAGTATTTTTTATAACATCAATGGCAGCGCCTGGTATAGCTTCATGTTCAGCGTCGACTGGTTGTGAATTAGATGCAGTATCTTGTGGTGTCCGTAAGTTAACATACTGAATATGTTCAGCGTGATCATTAACATCCTTAGCGAACATCATAGATGGTCCAGCCGATCTTGAATAATCATCAGAATATCTTGCTAAAGCCACTATTGTTGTGGCAACATCAACATCATGCTCTAAAGATTCAATTTCTCTTCCATCAATCATATATCTAGCGCTGCAAAATAATAACATGATACCATTATTAACAAAACCAACTCGGAGATTTGAGTCATCTGCATATGGTGTATTAGCATCAACATTTGCTACAAGTTCTCCTTCTACTTCGATAAATGCTTCAGCGGGTAGAAAGTATTTGCTTGTATCTTGAACCTGAAGTTCAATTCTTGATCGACTATTTGGTTGTATTGCGTTATAGGAATAAAACTGATAATTGTGTACAGAATCATCTTTGCGCACTGGGGCATTTAAATCAAATGCCGTATCAGGTGACAATTTGAACATTTTATTATATATTTCTTGATCTAAATCGCGATCTTGATGACTTTGTCATTCCACTTCCCGCTATCATATTTGCAGTAATATTTCCCTGATTATCAAATCCCTCCTTTATCCGTGATGCTATTTTTTGATCCACTGCGTTGTTTATTATTTTGCTAATACTCGCAGGCATGATCTCCGTAGATGGTAGTTGTCTTAGTGATTTTATCACTGGTGGGTTTTTTCGTCGTCGAATTAGTGTTAGTAGTTTTTCTTAGGCCGCGGAAAATGCTTTACCGGCAACATCACCAACAGCGCTAATATCCTTATCACGAATAACATCAATAGCTTTCATTGATAATTGTTTTGCGATTGGTGCTATTTTTGGAGCCACCCTTGCAAATAACCCTTGAATAATATTACCGAGACCATTTCCATAATACGTCCTATAAACAGGCAATCGTGAATTTACTACGTAGGTCATGGTTGGTTTATTGTGGTTGTAGTGTATGATCATCTTATTTAAATGCTGTTTATCTAATCAGTAAATCAATCACCAGTGACAAAGTCACCAATGACAAAGTCATCAGCGATAAATTAATCACTGTTGTAATCATCAACTAGTTCATCAATAAACTCTCGATATACACCAATATCCATGACACCACCTTCAAATAGTCGTCTGAAGATATCAGGGGCTTCATTAATTATTTCCGGTGAGGTATTTCCGGCTCGTTTTCCCCCAATGATAATTTCTCTATCGTGCTATGTCTCCGAGAATATTATTAGAACAACGAACAAGACCACTACCCAAAGCGGGGTTTGGAGTTACATTTTGAGAAAATCCACCCGCGAATTTTTCAGTTGTACCTGTTGAACCCTGCAAAGATTTTTTTTAATGTCTAACAGTTTTGATTGTTCTGGCAATTGCAAAAAATTAGGATCTGATTGCCCTGTTTTTATTTCCTCCATAAGATCATTATATACGTCATTTTTAGCTGATGCCTTAGATGCACATGTAAACACACGGTATAATCCAGTATACTGTAAGGCCCCTTTTGGTCCTTAAGGGTGCTACATATATTTGTACATAGGAAAAGAGAGTGACGTGTTATAGAAGGTCACAAGTTTGGGGTTGGGACGATGGAAGAGGGCTTATATCATCAACATAAAAGCGAGAACATTTTGACATTGTTTAATGAATTCTAAAATTAAATTAAAAAAATAGGAATTACCTATAGTTATAGTGAATAACCAGATTTGGTAATTATAATATAACAGACTGTATGTGTGTGTGTGGGGGGGGGGGGGGGGGCTATCAGGTGTGGTAGGAGACAACTGTTACAATCTGTTTTTCATGGAACAAATCTATTATTCTTGTTTGTTCAATGTTGTAATATGCTATTCTTAAATATCCAAATGTACTCACTCGACGCTTTGCTCTGACACTTCGAATTCTGGCGCCGACTGTACTCGTCAGTTGTCTGCTCTACAATGACAGCACTCCCCTATTTATAACCTTTCCCCAGACACCACATGAGACAATTTAGCCAATCGCAGAATGCATGGTAATCCATGTAACCAATCAGTGTCTTGTATGGTGTGCCATGCATTTCATTGTAAACAATAGTTTTGTATGGTATACAATGTCAACATTGTAAACACATAAATTACATTATAATAAGTAATTAAATGCAGTAGGGCTTGTTAATGAAACGAATAAGAATAGTTTATGAGCTCACGTTTATGTGAAATCAAACTTTATGATGATAACTTAAGTCTTGAATAATTGAGTCGATTTATATAGACGCGGATTCTGCACTTTATGCAGACGACAGCTATTGTCACATCAAAACATGAATTGCATACGTCGATACAAAGGTATTGCAATGATTATCACTAAAACATGCAAATTACTTTATTAGTAGTACCCTACTGTCATTAGAGAGAATAATCGCAAATGGCAGAATATAGAATCTCAAAATACGAAACTCATGCAAATCCAAAATGGCGGACTTGGTGATACAGTGATATACGTGGACTTTTCCCGTCATGATTTTGTATGTATATTACATAAATTACAAATAGTTATAGTATAAGAGCATAATATGTGTATCAGATAAGCTAAATAGTACGCTCTGAAAACACTTTATGACAGACCTTCAAAGACGTTTTACTGAAATGACCTCTACCTCGAAATTAGGTTACACATGTTAAGATACGTTGCCAGGATTGACTGTTAGTTTGACAGACCATATACATTATAGATATATATCGTTTATATGCTATGTAAATGAACATTATAATTCATATTCATATGTACCATATTTATAAAAACAACTTAATAGAAGCAAAGACTGAACATTGTTTCCGAGTCAGTGACTCTAAACATGTTCATTACAATACCATGTTCTTTTATCAGTGATATTATAATCAGGCTGGATATATTTTTTCTATGATGGAAACTCATGATTAAAAATTAGCCATCTGGGTTATATTATTGAATCTCATTTTTTTTATTTCATCAACCCTACCCGGAAGATATTTATCATCGAAAGATAAACTTTCACTAACAATTTCCTCTTGAGGTTCAGGTTGTGCGACAACAGGCTCAAGTTCATGTTGTTCAAGTTAAGTTTTAGGTTGTGTAGCAGCTATTATATCACCAGGAAGTGTTTTTAAAGATTTTTGGTTGTCTAGATTTTCTTACTATTTTCTCAGTAGCGGTAACAAGCTTCTCAGTAGCAGTAACAACCTTCTCAGTAGCAGTAACAACCTTCTCAGTAGCAGTAACAACCTTCTCAGCTGCTGTAGTTACCGGTTTAAATAATTGTGTAGTATCAGTTGCAAACCAGTTTCAAATTCCTGACGCGCTTGCAATTTTTGCCTGACATAATCCTTTACGTGAATAAATCTCTTTATTGTTTCTAATCGCTCGCGAGCGAGTCTGGTCGTTAATGATTCTCGGACCATTATAAATATACTTGATATGATTTAATTGTAAGGGAGCTAACCCATCGGCAATTTCTGTATTTGTGTTTTCAAACACTCAAGATATTACTTCCGTGTTCATTGATTTGATCACCAGTGACAAAATCAATGCAGCGCAAAAAAAAAACCACATACCTGGAAAGGTATCATTTAAATCTCCTACTGTGATATATAATTTCAAACCCATACAACTTGTCAAAAGGACTTCGCTATGTGTGATGGGTCATACCTGCATTGAAACAAAATGTAGAAATTACAAATCACATTTCCTATTTCAAAAATATGTACTTGTTATGTTTTCAAAACCGTAGTTTTATAGTTTCAAAACCGTAGTGTTATAGTTTCAAAACACGATTTCTATTTCAAAACACGCGGTATTTTCAAGTGTATTGTTATGTCTAATGAGATCCTTTATCATTTTAATCCTGGAAAATATTGTACGCCTAATTTCATATTGTTTGCCGAGTTCAGCCTTAACTTTTTCGACTGCTGTAAATAACGGAATGAATTTATTTACAACACTGTTATAGGCCAATAATTCATGAGTGGACAGTTGTATCCATTTAATGAAGGCTTATTGACTATGCAACACGTACTTATTATTTTGAGCGCTATCATCGAGATCTGGAAAATCAGAGAGAATCTGATTACAATCTAATTTATCTGATAATTGTATTTTTTTATTTTTTAAATCTGAAATTTCATTTATATGCCATTTATATTTTCGAAATTCATTATATGATACACATATATATATATATATATATATATATATATATATATATATATATATATATATACATACATACATATATATATATATATATATATATATATATATATATATATATATATATATATATATCAAATACAAAAAAACGGGGGTCAATTTTGACCCGTTTTCGTATATATAGAGACGGCACATACAAGGAATTATACAGGATGATACAACCTTTAACTTCAAGGTTCGAGTGTTCTAGCAAGTTCAAGGTATATGTAATCTTAATTAAGGTATATATGACGGTACAATCTCCATTCGCGTTAAAATGCCTTCGCATGTATCACGCCTAGAGATATACATGAAAGACCCCATGTGAACTCCTAAATTGCCTTCACATGTTATAAGTCCAGAGGTCACATATATGAAACAACACAACCCCATGTGGGCCCTTCAAATGTCTTCATATCTGAGCAAGCCCAGGGGCAACACGAAGCAGTCCCCATGTGACCCATCAAATAACGGTCTAGAACCCCAGAGGGTGTGCTTAGTGTATGACGTCACATAACTTATATTTCTTAATTAAAATATATATGATATAGACGGCACAACAAAGGATTATATGATATAGGACGATACAACCTTTAACTTCTAGGTTCGAGTGTTCTAGCAAGTTTAAGGTACATGATAGACGGCTCAACATGATGATATATCTGAACACCTAGCCTGTCAAACATAGGCTAGCGAATTCCAATAAGGCGTGGTTTGTATTTATATACATATATACAAAGGACAATACAACTATTTACAATTATTTATATATTTACAATTATTTACAAGGACAATAAGATACACACAGGGGCTATAATCTACATTCAACTAAACCACTCTCTTTTACTAAATCCGTTGGAGTGAATGCAAAAACATATTCACACCGCGTGACGGTGTGTCGTAGAGTGGTTTTCAGTTGAATTTCGAATCATGGCTTGGAGCCCCAATAATATAACAGATTTTATACTATATAAGCTGACTAATACACGGAAATCAATAGCACTGATGTGTGATTTTTACTCTCGTGTAACTTAATTGTGATTATTGACAGCATCTAAACAAATCAAGATACCTAAAATCGGTAACAAAAAAAGAATATCATATTTTTAAATACTAATTTGTTTGATTCGTTTTCTGATAAAACAAAAAATTAATAGATAAGAGAACGAATACGTGATTATTCCCATGAGATCCGTAACAGTTATCTCTGTTTCAGAAACTATACACATATGCCTACACGAGTTATTTCCCTTGGTGTTATACACACAGTACAAAATGGAATTTAGATATATGTAAATTGAATTTTATTTTTAAATCGTTTAGAAAATGCTGAATGTTGTATTCGTTCTGCAACGCGTCGAACCGAAGGCATACAAATATCAAAATACTTTCCGGCCGCATTCATTTATTGAAATATTCTTTCTTCGTTACTTTTTATGTTGAGAGATTTGACAGGTCTCTTTGCCACTGTTTTAGAAGTACTGGTTTCTTAAAAATAAATTTTCACTCTGAGTGATAGCCTGTAGGTTCTCCAGATTGTTATTTTTTGGACATCCATCAATATGATCAATTACAAGACCACCTTTGATCAGTCCATGGAAACACTCATATGCAAATGTAGACAAATAATGATTTTTCCCTCCAGCATGAAACATCAAATATTCTCGATTGTTGATACTTCCTACTCGTTTTTTCAATCTGCGGTAATTGACAACACCATCACGAGATGCTTCATAATCGATGATCATGGGATGTTGTTGAACCTCTTGGCTCATTTATATACATACATATTATTTGTCTAATTAATGAATTGGTTTAGTTATTACTTATAGAGAATCTATCAATGTAGTCCTGAGGTGTTCTTATGATTTTGTCAGGGACAGAGTCAGGGTTTTTGATTCGCTTATCATAATAGCTATTAAGTTCCCGTGAATCGCTTACCATCACAACTGAGACACAGCTGCGAATTTCCTCGCACACCCACCCCACATCGCATGTAGGGTAACGGATCTAAAATTCCACGTCGGACACTCTGTAAATGATATCCACAGAATTTATTTCTGCATGATTTGTTACAAACAGTTACTGATCATATCATAAGCCACTTACAGTGATTCATTATATATAAATTCTTTATTTAAATACTTGCTTTAATTATAATATGGAGGAGTTCGAGAGATTATCCAAAAAAAATCTTGGAAATATGCTAAATTTAATCTCGATAGAGTATCCATAGATGTACCAAATAAGGGTTTAATAAGTGATAGAAGCATGATAGATAAAATCCATGAGGGATTTAACGAATTTAAGCGTTATGGTGCATCTCATTGTTGATCAACATTTCGAATCGATGGTGGTGTTGATGCTACCATGAGCGACCAAAGAGCAGCAGTGATAATCTCGCATCTTGACTATAGAAAGTATTTTGTTAGAGTGAAATTCATTATCCGATCAGAAACAGGAAATTGGATTATACGCGACAAATTTGAACCCATCTTGAAAGATAAAAGAACTGTCACTGTGAGTAAGGATTCCAAACCAGGAACGCTGACTGGAATTGACAAACCGTATTACGAGAAAGCTTATCCTGTAACCGCGGTTGTTTATGAGATCTATCCGTTAAATGGCAAACGGAGTATTGCGATATTTAAAACCATGAAACAGTGGCCGCTGACTTTGTCATGGAGGATAAGTTGTGTAGCCGAACGAATAATAGAGCATTTTACAAATGCGTTGCGTGGAAACAAATTGACGGATTAAGACGCAAAAAAAATACACGAATGGGAGTTAGAAGTAAGGGAGAGCGGTGCAACAATTCAAAATGTAGCTGAGTTATGAAAGATATTAAAATTTCCAATAACCATAGCGACAATAACAGGAATCAATATGAATATTATATGAATCAAAATATAAATCGAGGGGATCTCCAATAAAATTTACTGACCATAATGCACACGCTTGGACCTCTGCAGTAACAATATTACCGCGGGATAGAACCATAAAATATCTACCCATGGAGTTCTCCCGGGAGGAGGAATTGTTTTATTTGATTCATGCGGAGAGTAAAATCGATCCTGTGTCAGTGTGGTTATTTCAGAGTTTTGAAGACGAAGACTGTAAATTCAATCAATGTGTAAAACCTAACGGTGAAATATACTGTACTGAATCTCTTCACGACGAGATGAGAAAACTAGCTCGTGATTTTTCAACGGATAACGACAAACAATTACTAACAAACTGTTTTACAATCTCGTCAGTTGCAGCTCATTTCGCGAGAAAGAAAAATGTATGGAAACCAACAAAAGTTGAATTTCTATCAGATGTCCAGTCAAGTTGTGTTGATTATGGCCATGGTGGATCATGGAATACCAAATATGATCCTAAAAGTGTTTTTTCGGTTGATATAGTTGCGTGTTATCCAGGGAGTGTTCTCGGGATGGGTGAATGCTCTGAGTATTTTAAAAGATGTGGACATCCTACACACGAGATGACCCGTGTTGCGATTATTGGGCCGCTATCCGATTTTGATCTAACCGGATTCGCTCGTGTGGTATCATTTGAATTCGCTAAAGGACTTCATCCGTGTTGCTATGTTTGGTTTGGTAGACACATATCTGAAAAAACACTGGAAGCAAATAGTGTTATTACGGTATATGATTGATTGTAAAATGCTGATATCGCTGATTGTCAGTGAGGCAATTATATCATATCGGAAACAAACTGAAGTTTGGTTAGCACAACACGATAGTCTAGATATTATAATTAGCGAAAACAAAAAAGAATTCCTTTCGCTCGACGAAGAAAATATCGTTAAATGGTCCAAGGAGATCTTTGAAGTTAGAAATAAACACGCAAAAGATCTCGGTAGAAGAATAATTGGTAAATTCACCCAGGGTGGAAAATAAGATCACATCCGACATTATTGACGATTAATTCTAGATGATGCTGAATACGATTTTTATAATCGCAGATGCAACATCTAAAGGTATATATGTCAATCGTAAAGACGCTTTCTTGTCCGATGGAACAAAACTCGCTACAATTGTTACTTACATAGATGGAGATAATCCCCAATACACATATTTAAGGGCTTCTATGCTGGCTTATGCTTCTATCAATTTACTTTCGATGATAAATAGATTTCCTGAATCCTCGGTTAGAGTCGCCACTGATTCATTTTAGATAGATGTAAAACATTGCGAAGCAGTGGCTAAATTTACAAATTTCACGAGTGTTGGGGATCATGGAGAATAAAAAGGAAATATTGCGTGATTATTCTAAATCAGCAGATGTTTCAATTGAAAACAATTAGTTGAAAAATAATCAGATATCAGAATCATTTAGTGCGCCTTCGTGTTCCGATCCAATATGTAGATATAAAACCAGTTACTTAAATGGTAGTGGTGGGTCAGGGAAGACGACTCGTGTGATCGAATTATTTCAAGGAAAATCAAACATGACTGTGCTAACATCAACACACAGACTTGCAAGAGAGATGAAACAGCAAGGAGTTAATGCTTACACTTATCACAGTTTCTTTCGATGGAAAGGTGACGCATGGACTCCTGATCGAATGGGCGAGAAATATATTCCTGAAATTATTATTTGGGATGAGATATGCACAGTGTCGTTAGATATATTAAAAATGTTACTTGATTGGCTATTGCTAGCGAATGCAACTGTGATAATGTGTGACGATCATGGTCAACCACCGCCATTTGTCGGTTTATCTCCACATGATTGGCTGAAGAATTTGTAGATTATTATGAAGAAATTAATATTGATCATAGATTTCTTGATAATGAATTAAGTGAATTTAAGAAATTAATCAGATTACAACCGGATGTGAAATAGCGCGTGAAATATTTTCAGAAACCTTATTAAATGATTTTTGGGAAGCGTGGAAACCAAACGATTTGATAGTGGCAAGTAGAAAGATAATCAGAGATACACTTCAGAGGAAGTTATTTAAAACACACAAAGAAAAATTTGCAACACTTCCAGTGCCATTGTGTTATAGGCCTACGGATACACGAAGACAGAATATTGAAATTGATGTTCCTGGACAAACTGAGTAGCAGATTCTCGTGTTAAATGATATTGTGTCGGTTGATATCAGTGTTGTCGAAGATGCATTGCGTGCTGATAAATCCCCATGGACGCTAGGATACGCAATGACGATACAATCTTCGCAGGGATTGACTATATCCGATACGACTGTTTGGATCGTAGATGATCGCATCGAGTGGTCAAATTTAGTTTACTTGTCAGTATCCAGAGTACGAAAAATAAATCAACTTCTAAGAGTTGTTTTAGATGCTAATGACACCAGCAAAAATGAAATTGTCAGCGATGGTATAATCAGAAAAAATCGCTGGTTATAAACAACAGGATTTTTTTATAAAAAAAACAGAGAATTTGATATTGATGCTGAATTTATAATTACACTGAAACAACAACAGAATAATCACTGCGCGAGCTGTAATTATATAATGCGTTGGTGTTTTTCGGATAAAGATCCTCGCCAATTTACTGCAGACAGAAAAGATAATAGTCTTGGTCATACCAAAGATAATGTGATGTTGACTTGTCATGAGTGTAACAGACGCAGAGGTGCTAGTTAAGACCACGCGGTGGTAATTGAGCATCCTCGGGTATCACTTGCAATTTTTCCCGTGTAAATCCGCGCTGAGGAGCTGTTGAATCTAATCTTTAGATTGCTGGTCTATCCGTGGATCTTGTTATGTTAGATATTTTATGTGCAGTGACACTCCAAATAGGAGCAGTAGCTCTTGTTTTACCACCTTCGAGTTCTCCTGGTTCATATAAATATCTCACAGTGACATTGCCTAGTATCCATAGTTTTGATAAATCATTTTGCGGTTTTTGTTAACGAATATACTTCTTTTTTATGGCGTTAAAAGGTTTCATATCAATTGTTCGAGTAATTTTATTATTTAGCTCGGTAATTACACTTGGTAATCTCTTGACCCATTCACGAGATCGTGTATCCTGGATAAATTCCTACGCGTATTGATATCCAAATAACCGCAAAGCAAGTGTCCGATTAAATCGTTCAACAATTGCCTAATCGCTATGTAGTGCAGTATGTCCTCGTCTGATGATGACATTATGATGCTTCATTATTGATAACACTACACCCTGAAATTCCTTGCCAGGATCAACTTGTAATAGATTTGTCCACTGCAGAGGACCTCGTCGATAAATCCTTTCAAACGCAGAAGCTTCTTCAGTTGATGACTTTGTCTTTAGCGGCTCTGCTTCTTTGTATCTACTCGCAACATCAACTATGGTTAGCGCGTACTTGTATGTTTGTTTATTAGCAGTATCATGCGGCAGAAATAATATATCAGCCTGATGAACTTCATTAGGGACGCTGACATCAAAATGTGAGAAGTTAATTTGTTTAGGCTGTGGTAGATAAATCTGCCATATCGCCTGTTTGGATAACCAATCCGCCGCAGTGGTATTTTTCACTTTTGCGGCGTTAGCGAGTTTATCGATTGCTGACTTACCCCTCCAGTATCCTCTTGGGGAATAACAAATAGATTCCATGCTGTTATTAATTACCAGCACCCAGCATTAATTTACTTTTCATCGCCGATTTTATCAACCATGAAGCTAATTTTTCTTTGAAGGATTTAACAGAATTTAATGCATGAATCAATTTCACATCTGCGATATGTCTGTGTTGCAGATTACTACTTTTATAAGCAACATCATGAACATGACATGCCTTATCAAGTCGGATATCGAGTCTGGTTCCAGGTCCAAAATAACTATATCCCGGAAGGTGTTTTTCTCCTGGATATTTTGCCCATGGTGTCCCGGGAAGTTTTGCTAGTTTGTCTGCAAAATCACCTCCTCGCTTTTTTTAAAAAATCCTTTGAAACAAATCTAAAAATTTTTTGTACCACATTGTACACACTTACCAGGAAGTGCTGATCTGTTATTGCTTGTTGTAATTGTTGTCAAGTCGTTTGTGCTAGTACGCTTCTTACATTTCACACAAGGGGCCCCGAGTGGCCGAGTGGTCTAAAGCGCTGTCCGTTACGGATCACTGCCGTCTCACCTCTGTCTGCGTGGGTTTGAGTCTAAGATTCGGATAATGTAGTTATGTGAGAAAGCTTGCCAGTAGCTTCTCCTGGGTCGGTGGTTCTTTCCGGGGGTTTTCCCGGGTTCTTCCTCCACCAGTAATACTGGCCGCCATATATAGCCTATCGTGTGCTGAAAAATGGCGTTAAACCCTAAAAAATACAAAACAAACATTTCGCACAATATAGATCCATAATTTATTTATATTAAAATGAATGTAAGTGATTTTTCGGCGACAAAAACAAGAGATCCCGTTAAGCATCATGCAGCGCTACCAAATTCTATTCGCATGATTATAATTGGACCATCTGAAAGTGGCAAGACACAGTTGTTACTTATTTTGATAACGAGATGGATGAAATGGGATAAACTATATTTGGTAGCCCCGAGTGTAGACGATCAGCGATGTTACGAGGTGTTAAAAGATTTTAACGAGAAAGCAAAATCAGAAATCGATGAGGATATTATTGAATTTAAAACCGATATCGAGGATGCACCGAGTGTTGATGTTATTGATGAAAGTATTAACAATTTAGTTGTATATGATGATGTGATGCTAGACAATCAAAAGAATCCCGCTAGGATATTTTCCAAAAGTAGGCATAAAAATACTGATGTGATATATGTTACTCAGAGATATACACAAATACCAAAAGTGATCAGGGATAACTGTAATATTCTTGCGGTATTTAATGGAGTTGACACATATACACTACGAAATATTCACCAGACCTGGTGCAGTGGAGATATGGATTATAATCTCTTTAGAAATTTTTTTAGTCACGCTCAGTCAATCCCACATGGATTTGTAACGAAAAATTTGCATGATCCTAGATCAAGATATCGTATCGGACTTTATCAAATATTCGGTTAAAACCATAATAATTTCGGTTTGTCTGAAACAGTTTCGGTCTCCGTAGAGGTTTCAAAACTTGGTCTATTTACTCTCTCTTCGTTGCAGCCTTATTTTTGTGTGAAAACTTGTATATTCACCCTTCTCTCTCTAGATTTGGTTTGTCTGAAATAGTTTCGGTTTATTTTCTGATTTTGTCTGAACTAGTTTCGGTCTGTCCACCCTTCTTGCTGTTAAGTGTTATCATATATCATACACAGCGTCAGTGGGGAAAATCCTAGGTTTTATTATTTGCTTGTTAATTGATGTTATCATCATAATTCCTGACGTACACGCAATACTTTTCTTTGTGTCGGATATAAAGTTTTATGTTGTTAGTTTGTTGTTAGTTTGATTTCACCTTTAGCACATTTTTGGCTATTGATGCCGATGAAATGCCTGATAAGTGTCTTTTTAAATTTTTGGCTATTAATGCCGAGGAAATGCGTGATAAGTGGGTTTTTAAATTTTTGGCTATTAATGTCGAGGAAATGCGTGATAAGTGGGTTTTTTAAAACAATTTTTGGCTATTATTGGCGATTAAATGCGCGATAAGTGTCTTTTAAAATGACAAAGGTTCAGTCAAGCTGTTATCAAATCCGCTCCCACAGAGTTGCTGGTACGACGCTCTACCAGCTGAGCTACCGTGCCATATATAAAGGTTTAAATTTGTTGGACTTGTCAGTTTAAAGCACCAGCAACAACACACAATGTATATACTAAAATGGCAGTTAGAAACAATAGTGGTCCCCGTGTTGAGGTCAGAGTTCCTAACACGTGACCAGAAAAAACATGCCAAAATGATATTCAAAGTTGTTTAGTTAGTGTTTTCTACTCTCGACTGCTTTAATCCACCTCTCAACATCATATGCTTTGCACTTTCATTCAGATAATTCGATATATACATGGGCTTACGGGCTTTACTTCACAACAATCGATAACGAGCGACGATAATGGTAATGGTTGTATTAGAACGAGTCTGTAGACGTGTGTAAGCTGATATGTATTCAATCTGATCGATGAAAACATTAGAAATGTAATGAAAGATATGTTAACATGACAAATGACATTTTCATCCAGCATAAGTGGAATGAGGAATGGAGTAGACCTTTGCAGACCGACAGTAATCAGAGATGAACATTGACTCCATTTGTACAAGTCTATTGAAATTTGTACAAGTCTATTGACATTTGTACAAATCTATTGACAGATATTTCCATAAAGGGTTTTAGTTTCACGTGTTTTTGTCTATTTTATGGAATAAGTACATCAGTTCATCTGTCAATTTATAAAACAGTTCATATTTCTCACGAAATGAGCTCAAGCAAATTTCATGTATATTTGCATTTGTATTCTGGAAGATACGGATTTTGGGAATGAAAAAGCCAAGGGCAAACTCGGTAAACCCTTGATAAGATTTGAAATTCGTCATTCGAATATTAAAAAATTGCTACCTAATTTGTCTTCAAAGCGAAATAACGAAACGTGAATTTTGCCTTACCTTGCCGAATCACACACGACTGTAGCCCACAGGAGCTGATCCGATGGTAGAATTCAGATCCAACTTTAGTCGGCATTCTAACCCGAGATCCACTGTGGTTCATGTCATCAGGTACATATTCATAAACAGTGGCGTCACTAGGGTTGGTGTCACCCAATGCGGTAACTCATATATATATATTCCCCAGATAGGGGATGGAAAGTGCTATCCCTGTATTCTATAGGACAGGTGTACACATCCTTTTTCGGTCAAGGGTCAGCTTGCATTTTCTAAGACCACTCGAGGGTCGCAAACACTAATTTCTTTAGTATAATTATTCTTTACGGGCCAGATTTATCTGAGCTGAATGCTTGATAATAAATAGTAGACAGAACTAATATGTGATACCAATAATACTATCATATAGGTTAGAGAATTTTTAATTTGTTCTCTACAGAGATTCGAACCCAGGTTCGTGGGTAAATAATTGATGCAAGTGAGTAGGTGTTATATGTACTTGTGTTGTGCAGACACACTCGCATGACAATCGAGATATTAATTCTCATCTATCGACACAGCCATCCCGGATTACTATCAAAGAAATCAAGGTATATATAATCACATGACTGCTTGCTATATCCAGGTTGACAACTCTGTATCATGCCATAATACCTTGTCACGTGATCACCTTATGGTGTAATGTACAACAAACTGGTAATATTCAAGGAATGTCCCTAGCTTCATGTCACTACCCATAGTTCCTTGAGCTCAGACCTAAAATATGAATACATCAGTACACTTGAAGGGGACAATTATATCACTTTTTTAATTAGTGCAAGGCTTTCGATTACTTTTCTCTAATTAGCGGAACCTGCTAGCTTTTGTATTAAACTTGCGGTTAAATTGCTGGGTGCTGTCGTGATGCTACTCTATAAATATTTTCCCGATTATCTTCTTTTTCGTTTTATTTGTGCAGTCCTGCATTTTAGCGTCTCTATGGCATAGTTGTAACCATCTAATTGTAAACGAAATGTATTTGGGGGTAACGTTCCATTTGTTTTTCGCTCATATTTTAGAGTGAGATAGCGGGTTGACTTGGAGATGTGTATTCATGCACGTGACAACACCAAATATGGATAAGCTTTTCTCGGTATCTGTAAGGTATTAAGTTTACTAATAGTTTGTCAGAAACGAATGCTTCAACATTATCCTCTTCTGTTTCTATAATCCGTGCCTAAAGATCTGTGCCGACCGGGTCAATGTTCTTTGTTTTACTGATTACGTAAAACACACTGCGCTGGCTCAGACACGGGTTTGGGCAGTTTGCAATTAGATTTATCAGTGTGCACACACGAAAATCCAATTACAACGATAACCTGAAAAATACTAGTATGCAATCTAAATGAAATCGATGTGAATGTTTTAGAGTATAGTGTGTGACAGGCTGGTAGTTTTCTCATGTTTAGAGAAAATACATCTAAAATCTAACAAGACCTTTGTATGTAGGACATGACAACTTTATCGTCTTATGAGAGTGGATGGCATGATGACATCACAATTTGAAACTTGATGCTTTCTTTACTATTGAATAAGTTCCTTTCCAGACGCTAAAAATAATTATTAATTTGTATTTGTTGGTGCATAATAATTGCAGGAACATGTTGTGAAATAATTAAGTGTCCTGAAATAAATATACGAAGCAAAAAGTAAGAAACAAAGGGAAAAAAAAACACAAGTTTAGTCGGGTTACCCGTTCTGGTTCCGCAATGTTCCTATTTTGTGTGAGCTTAAGTGGGTCGAATTCCACACCAGATACACATGTATAAGGCTGATTCTTTTCCCCGTATCTCTAGTAATAATTTTGAAAGATGACCAACATGATGTCCTGTGTCGGTCATGTGATACACACTATAGTGTGTGTATGGAAGACTTTTGTGTCGGAACGGCATTTCTAACAGACTGATATCTCCATTGATTGTCTATATGATTATTTTGGAAATAACTTGTACAAACGAAAAATTAATTTTGGGCGGGTGGGTGGGTGAAGTAGCGTTTTGCACTTGCTGTTGTTTTCCTTTGTTTCATAAAAATAATTTGCCAAATATATTGAAGACATGTGTTGTGTTCTTTCCCCAAAATTAAATTTAAATGAAAATAAAAGGACCTATATATGTTTTATCTGGTGGCAAGTATATGCTATTAGTTATTATCCGTCTCTTCTATTTCACAGATCTAGTCTTACAAAGGTCAGTTTAATCAAATTATTTGCCCTTTTATCATGTTAACCTGTTTTTCATATTTTTGTCGAAGTCTATTAAAAAAGAGCCAAAAGAGAAACAGTAAAAAAGCGAACTTGTTGTGTTCATGCTATGTACACATGGATGCTTAGTTGATGTGCTGGGAAAACTTGTAAGTATTCAATGTTTGTGGTCCCCTCGTCTTTATGTTTGGTGTGTAACATAGTCTGCGAACTCGATTTGTCCCAGGCTCCTCTACATGCCTGTCACGTGACATAGCTCTATGGTATTTACACCCGGTACTTCTCAAGGTTCGCTCATTTCTGCTCCCGTCTGACTACCTATTCTGTGCCTAGACGTGTCTTATTATTTCTATGTTAGATGAGTGAGTTTTCCCATATTTTGAGTACTATTAGGTTCTTACTTTTCAGGTCAAGTTAGTTGTTCTTAAAGAGTTTTTAAAAAAATATATAATTGTTTAGATATTCTCCCTCCAGGTCCCCATGAGGTACCCGAATCTTGTTTCGCTGTAATAAAACATTTCGTTAGTGCTCTTTGGCTTAATTTCTGTCAAGACCAATAAGTATGTTCAGTCTTGCTTTGTTGTGACAGCCATTCTGAGAGTTTCATATGCTTACATTTCAGCATATTGCCATGTTTTGTTGTGACAGCCATTCTGAGAGTTTCATATGCTTACATTTAAACATATTGCCATGTTTTGATGTGACAGCCATTCTGAGAGTTTCATATGCTTACATTTAAACATATTGCCATGTTTTGTTGTCACAGCCATTCTGAGAGTTTCATATGCTTACATTTAAACATATTGCCATGTTTTGATGTGACAGCCATTCTGAGAGTTTCATATGCTTACATTTAAACATATTGCCATGTTTTGTTGTCACAGCCATTCTGAGAGTTTCATATGCTTACATTTAAACATATTGCCATGTTTTGTTGTCACGGCCATTCTGAGAGTTTCATATGCTTGTAATTCAGCATATTGCCATGTTTTGTTGTCATAGCCATTCTGAGAGTTGCATATGCTTACATTTCAGCATATTACCATGTTTTGTTGTCACAGCCATTCGGATAACTTCAGATTGCTTCAAAGACCTATCAAAATGTTGTATCTCGAGTATCTCAACGAATACTACAGCATGGATGCTATTTATCAAAGCTTCTAACGAATACTACAGCATGGATGCCATTTATCAAAGCTTCTAACGAATACTACAGCATGGATGTCATTTATCAAAGCTTCTAACGAATACTACAGCATGGATGCCATTTATCAAAGCTTCTAAATCACGGTGTTTCGGGCCAAATATTGGCATATAAATTATAGGCCATAAAATGAACATCATTGCTGAGAATGCAAGGTCTATTTAATGGGCAGTACGAGGGCTAATAGCGGAGAAGAACATATTGGTCTAGAAGCTAAGGGGAAATATGGATCTACTAAACATAATACTTTATTTGTTTTCCCATCGATAGGCAGTAAAAGGTTACTCTTACAAGTTTTTACTTTTGTCTTTGACGTCAAAAGATCCCTTTTCCAGTGACCCTAGCTCGGTTTTCGAATTGGCAGAAACATTTATTTGGAAAGTAAATCAGTTTCCAAGTAATATTGATGACATGAAATAAAATCCTTATAGAAAATATTTTTTTAAAGTTAAAAAGTAGCTGATATGAAACAGTAATATTGAAATGCATAGTTAAGACGATCTGAAAATTATTGGCCATATTCAACCAAAATCCGAGTGTACGAGTTATGGCCTTTGATCCCGTAAATTTTCTGATATAATGGCATTGATCTAATTATAAAGCTGATTTTCATAAATATCTGTATGACCTCTTTAATTTTTCGTAAAACAAAATGATTCTGAGGTCACAATTATTATCTTAATATGACGTCATCCATGTGGTCGCTCCAAAAGATGTGTATATTGAAACGTTTATGTCGTGGTCAAAAGAGTTTAGCTGCTATTCAAATGTGTAAACCAACCGCCAAAGCAAGGTTCCTATATAAATGTCATCAACCATAAATAGGACACCTGCTTTCCGCGGTCAGCGGTTACGTGTTTCCTAACCAAATATTGGTTTCTCACTATTTTAAGCAATCAGTAAAGCCTTTCGGCAATGACCCATAAGTGTGTGTGAATCGTTGAGCAAACTTTTTATTTCTCGCTTTATATTCAATATAATCCAGTCGTATTGTAAGTGAAAATGAAATGTGTCAATAAATGAAATTCGAAAGCTATGCTATTATTAGAATGAGAGGAGAGTGGCATTTCGTTTGCTGGATCGTGGAAAAAAGCAGTGTTGATGTCGAAGCAGAAACACGAGGCAATATAAATGTCAGAGTGATGGACATATTTTTATATCTTTAAACATCTGCATGCGAAGTGTCAGTTATCTCTGATCAAAATACACATTTATTGTTTAGAAGAAATACGAGTTGCATCACACTGAATTAGGATCAGGGTTAATTTAATTTTCACAAACTTGACTGAAGGCAGACGAAGTTTTGTACCATGTGTTTTCAATAGCAATAGCAATGCGATGCTTTTGTCATTCGTTTAAAGGGGCCCTGAGTGGCCGAGTAGTTACGGATAACTGCCATCTCACCTCTGTCTGCGTGAGTTCGAGTCTAAGATTCGGCTCATGTAGTTATGTGAGAAAGCTTGCCAGTAGCTTCTCGTGGGTCGGTGGTTCTTTCCGTGGGTTTTGCCAGGTTTATCCGCCACCAATAATACTGGCCGCCATGTATAGCCTATCGTGTGCTGAAAAATGGCGTTAAACCCTACAACAACTACAACAAAATCATTCGTTTAGCATCACATGGCTCATAAAAAAGCTGACAGTCTTTTGATCTAGACGATTTGGGCAACTATTAATCCAGATATTGTCTGACGTATAAACAGCTGTTGCTAAGCCAAATTATACAAGACGACCCAACAAAGTGCATGTTACGTATGTTAGTAGTGAAAAGTAGGCATATTGGAATGTAGTTTAGATAATGCTATCTATAATATGTAGGCTAACATATCAATGGTTGTAGAACGTTTTCATTAGATACTGTGTACACACGCAGATACATGCACTTTGTATAAATCAATTATTTCTTAGCGTGTCTGTTGCTGCAATTTGACTATAGCTGCAGACTTTATGCACTGCACACCATATGCATTATCAGATAAGTTTAATGTTATGATTTACATTTACAGCTACATATTTCTACAATATGGATACTGACAACTCGGAAATGATATCGGAACTGAGGACCCGGATGAAAGATGTTTCTCCTCTGGAGGATGAACCGGACTTTTTCACTTCAGAAGAAACGTAATAACTCTAATACAACGTATTTATCCGAGCTCATCTCTCTCTCTCTCTCTCTCTCTCTCTCTCTCTCTCTCTCTCTCTCTCTCTCTCTCTCTCTCTCTCTCTCTCTCTCTCATGTTTCCTTCTCTATAATGAAGTTAACGATATTTGTTCTTTTGTTCTCCAACTAGAATTACACACCAATCCGGTTCTATGACATACCTGGACAATCCTGAAATTTTACATGCGAAAGATCCAGAAGGAATTCTTCTATCTAAAGTTAGAGTAACTGTTGTCTGTGTTTTGGTAGGATAGTATAAGAGTAACTGTGGCCTGTGTTTTGGTAGGATAGTATTAGAGTTACTGTAGTCTGTGTTTTGTTAGGATAGTATTAGAGTAACTGTGGCCTGTGTTTTGGTAGGATAGTACCCTTAGTTGTTGCTGATTTCAATTCCTGCATACATACAATTGTAGTTCTCTTGTAAACTATGTAACTTGTAAACTATCCACCACATTTTAAGTTGATATGAAAAACTCAAGGTACTCTAAAAGCTGGATCATTGAGACCTATTGAACTTTGTTTGTTCTTTGAGTTTATAAAGACATTTCATACTGATTAATTGCGGCAAATGGATTTTTGTTTATCTTCCATGACAGCATGATATTCAGAGCAGACTTCTTGATGTCTTAAGGGAACTAAGATAGCGACAGTTCCGCCATAGACAGTGTATTGACTATAGACAGTGTATTGACTATAGACAGTGTATTGACAATAGACAGTGTATTGACAATTGCTCTTAAACCTATTCGTCTGTAGTATTGTTACATACATCATTTATTCATAATCATCGCTCGCAGTGTCATCCAAATTATATGTATTATGTAATATTATCGTTTGATTTATTATAGTTTTTGTATATGTGTAACATAACTGAAGGTCAGATATTGTATTTGTCACACTCTGTTACCAGATACTTGCTCCAAAAAAGAGACGAATGTTGTAGTTTATTAATATCGGTATTTACTGCAAGTATCTTGCAATATAATAGTGTTGTATACAGTCACTAACTTCATCTGTATGACACATATTTCCGAACCTGCATGAGGTTTGGGTGGAGAAGGGCGAAACTTAATACATGGATAGAAGTATTCAGGTACTATCAGTCGAAATGGTCATAATCACAACAGATGAATATGCTAGTATATCACACCAAATGGAATACTGCCTCTCATTGGTCGAACGAAAATGACGTCTTACGCTTACTGATTTTCAGCTGACCAATAAAGAGGCAGTATTTATTCAGTGAGTTGTACTTTCATATTAGCAGTGCGATCATGACCCTGTTGACCGGTAGGTGGGGAAATGGACTGGAGTTTTGTTTATATTAAAAGTAATAATAAGTTAAACTTTGTGTTGAATGCCTGAGGTAAATAAAACTTAGTACGAAATTATTTACGCTGACCGAAGTTCATCTTGAGATGGCAGCGTTGATTCTTAAACTGGTTGAGTGAAAAAGTAGAGCAAGTGTCCTCATTTGTTTTATTATATAGTACACATATCATAATGAGGTAAACTGTATGCAACGATACGAACTCATTTTCGTATTTTAAGTTGTTGTTTTTTCTTCCTTTTGTACTTTGCATACCCTTTTCAAAGTAAATGTGTTGCATTCAGAGTTCTTGCTTAATTGTAGTATTATCTGGGCTCTCTTTGTAATGTTTAGTTTTTTTTATGTATCTTGATTAGCAGGTTGTGCTCTGTTATATTGTATCCTCTTCATTATTTTGTTGCGAGGACAATGGTTGTCTCCTTTGATTAGGTTCCAGTTTTGCGTGTAGTTTTATTATTGATGGCTTCTAATTTCGCAAGGTGTGGGCAAATGATAAGACGGTGAACTACGTTTCCTGCATACTTCCTAAAGAAGGTTGTCGTGAGTACATTGGCAATGAAGACAAGAAGATTCTCTCCAGCATGGAGTGAATTTCCTGGGCAGCATCTCATGATGTTCAATTACTCCAAAACTCAACGTTGGTCTAAGAGTTCTCATAATATTTTTTGCCAGTATACAAGAATTTACTAGACCGTAGAAGGTTTCTCTGACCTATCCTCTACACTTCACACTTGGTTACTCACTAACCTTCTTAGCATGGCCACATTGGCATCCTCCTTCATATGTTACCCCTAAGTCCCTACGTGATGTGGGGAACCCCGTGTTCGGGAACGACAGTCCTCCATGCACCTTGTTAGGGTGAACGTCACGTGGGACAGCTAGGTCTTTTTTGGATAGGAACAACAAAAATGAGGGAGGACAGGTGGCTCACGTCCTATCAGCAAGTCCACTCGCCTAAGAGGTCTACTAGTAGGGTTACTTCCCGCCTGCCTCTCTGATAAGTGGCATCTTAATAAGAGAGATAATGTGAAGAACAGTCTCCACTATTTTAAACTCAAATGAGTTCTCAGAGGAACCGTTGGCGACGGTCTCTCGCCTCACGTGGGAGCCCTGACTATTTGTCTAATGTTGGAACAGGTTTTTCGATTAGATAAAGTTTGGACGTGTGATAAGACGGTGAACTAAGTTTACTGCATTCTTCCTAAAGAAGGTTGTCGTGAGGCACATTGACAATGAAGAAAAGAAGATTATTTCCAGCATGGAGTGAATTTCATGGGCAGCATCTCATGATGTTCAGTTACTCCCACACTCAGCGTTGGTCTAAGAGGTCTCATAATATTGTTTGTTCCAGTATACAAGAATTTACTAGACCGTAGAAGGTTTCTCTGACCTATCCTCTACACTTCATTCGCTGGTTTCTGCGTCAGAAATTAGGATATCGGTGGAGACACAGGAGTGCCTCTCAATCACATTTTTGGATACCTTAAAGCTCAGGTCCGTACTCTCCTGACTATCGGTTCACATACCTTTATCTTTTAGGCGTCCTCCTCCAGTCTCTCTTCTAATTTTTATTACTAGTATGGTCCTCTAACATTGATAACTAGTATGGTCCTTTTCTAACTTTGATTACTAGCGTGGTCCTCTTCTAATATTTATTACTAGTATGGTCCTCTTCTAACATTGATTACTAGCATGGTCCTCATCTAAACTTTGATTACTAGTGTCACAAGATAGACCGAGTCGGGACTGGATTAGCGAAGACACGGAACGCAACTGCGTTAATAAGATGTTTATTTTATAAACGCAATTTTAAAAATCAACTCTGACACCAATATTTTACAAAATATAAGAAAAATCTATTTAAATAAATGTTCCTAACATGGAACTATGAATTTCAGTAACGTAATGACAAAAAAGAAGTATATGAATGAATTTACAAATATGAATATATATAAAAGGCTCGTATAAAGAGATAGATGCAAATATGAAAAGATAATGCGTCGTCAATATGACGAGACTAGAATGAAGATATTAAATAATTAATACGTCGTCCATATGACGAGACATATGCAATTGTGAACTCTAAATTCTGAAGTTCTCGTTCATGAAACGAGATTTGTGTAGAATGAAATTATGCAGGTGTCGTTCATATAACGAGACTGCAAAGAAGATATTAAATAAATAATACGTCGTCCATATGACGAGACTGGAATGAATAAATGTAAACTACTTGCTGAGGTATTTTGCTACTAGCCTGGCGTCCGTCTGACGTCAGGAAGTACATCCGGTTACACAAGAGTCAAACCTAACAGTTGTGACCTTCACCTCAAGCAATCATATATAAATACCATATATCTATACATCTAACGCAACATACATAAATGCAGCATACGTAAGCACCATACACAGGCACCACACACGGGCAGTACACGGTCAGCATAGACAAGCCCACACACGTAGTCACCACAACATGGCACTACACACGGGCAGCATAGAGAAGCCCGACGGTCACTCCATGACCCTACGGTCACTCAAAAATGGCACCGCACACTGGCACCACCGGACCCCACTCAGCTAAAATTAAAACAACCGAACCGTGTAATACATATGACACGGTCAAGTATTCTCACACATATGTAGCGCATGCGCGCACATGAAATAATTATCCATGTACATTTAACGTTAAGCATGCAGCGTATAATTGAACTCAATTATGTTCCGATACAAAAGAACTAATGAACTAATGAAACAAAATATAGTACTTCTGATAAAATGGCGCTGCCTAACCTATGTATTTATTCTATAGATTTTATAATAAATACTAAACATCTAATATGTAAAACAATGAATTATATCATAATACAAATAGCAATGAGAACAAAGTTAAATCTATTGTTACCTCTTTTAGCTGATAGATTGCTCCGTTTAGGATGGAAGCGTTTCCGACAAGACTACATTGTAATGTGATTTCTGTCTTATAATTTCGTCCTTATATACCCCTAGCTGTGACAGATATGCGCAGCTAGGTACTTTAAACTGCAGGCAATTTCGCACATGCAGCATGAGCTGAGTGTTCGCTCATTATGCCGATATAACTAAAAAGCCCAAAAAATAATAAACTACCCTCGGTAAGGCTGTACGCAATTACGAAATCGAGACTAGATTTTTGACCACATATATATATTGAACATAGTCGTATACAATTCCGTGACAACTAGCATGGTCCTCTTTTAACTTTGATTAACTTTGATTACTAGCGTGGTCCTTTCCTAACTTTTATTACTAGCATGGTCCTCTTCTAACATTGATTACTAGCATGGTCCTCATCTAAACTTTGATTACTAGCATGGTCCTCTTCTAACTTTGATTACTAGTATGGTCCTTTTCTAACTTTGATTACTAGCATGGTCCTCTTCTAATATTTATTACTAGTATGGTCCTCTTCTAACATTGATTACTAGCATGGTACCCATCTAAACTATGATTACTAGTATGATCCTCTTCTAACTTTGATTACTAGTATGGTCCTTTTCTAACTTTGATATCTAGCATGGTACTCATCTAAATTTTAATTACAAGTATGGTACTCATCTAAACTTTGATTACTAGTATGGTCCTCATCTAAACTTTGATTACTAGTATGGTCCTTTTTTAATTTTGATTACTTGTATGGTTCTCTCCTGTGTTTGATTACTAGTCCTCTATTAGTGTTATTACTAGCATGGTCCTCTTCTGATTTTGATTACTAATATGGTCCTCTATTAGTGTTATTTCTAGCATGGTCCTCATCTAAACTTTGATTACTAGTATAGTACCCATCAAAATTTTTATTATTAGTATGGTTCTCTTCTGATTTTGATAACTAGCATGGTCCTCTTCTCACTTATATTACTAGTATGGTCCTCTATTAGTGTTATTACAAGCATGGTCATCTTTTATCTTTGATTACTAGTATGTTAATTAAAAATATAATATTGAGGATAGAACCTTATATTTAGAAGCTCTAAGCGCTTTACAACATCTACTAAAAACAAAACGCCATAAAATTAGAAACCATAAAAATATGCTGAAAATATTTAAGGTAGGAAACATTATTAGGTCTTTAAGCTTGTTCTTGCAGTCGAAAAAGGTGAGCTTTAAGAGCCCTCTTGAAAGGAACCAATGTGTCTTTGTGTCTAATTTCAATGGGCAATTTATTCCACGTTGCTAGGCCCTGGTATGCAAAAGAATGTTGTCCATATGACTTCTTCATGTTCCTCGTCTACTTTGATTACTAGTATGGTTCTCATCTAAACTTTAATTACTAGTATGGTCCTCATCTAAACGTTAATTCCTAGTATGGTCCTCGTCTAATTTGGATTACTAGCATGGTCCTCTTCTAATTTTGATTACTAGTATGGTCCTCTCTTAAGCTATGAGTATCGACCGATCACTTTGCTTCTGAATATTTTTTGTATTAACTATTCTATCTTGTAGTTAATTGCATTGTATTAACTATTCTATCTTGTAGTTAATTGCATTGTATTAACTATTCTATCTTGTAGTTAATTGCATTGTATTAACTATTCTATCTTGTAGTTAATTGCATTGTATCGCACTGTTTTATTAGAGCAATTAATCTAGTTTTCTTTTGATTTCTTTTAAATGAAGTGCCATGAAGTTTCATGTTTTGGTCATCTGAAGATATAAAAATCGATAAACCGCCTTTTTTCCCCTGTATTTTATTAGAGTTTGTGCTCTTTTTGTCTTATGCTATAATGCGTTGTACAATCCAATCATTTTTCTGCAAATAGTCCCGCATTGTTTAGTAGATTGCTACGATAGGTAGTACAATTGGTCATCGCCAGGACTCGTGAGCACACCACTTTTTGTTCCTGCCCTTCTTGCTAGAGTTTCTGACCTAATAGTACTGCACCGAATGCAGATTGTAAGACGGAATTTGTTTCTATGAATTGCTGTGAATCTGATTATCCATTAAAGATTCACATTTTGATAAATCTCTGTAATCCATTTTTGTTTTGAAGATTCGTTACGATTTGTTACTTGTAGCTGGATTCAACTTATGACTATTTTGCAACTTTTAGCGGACAATTGTGAGAATGTTTATTATTTTATTATAACCTTCTGCTATTTATGTTGTCCAATCATTGCGCTTTTACTATTTTTAAAGTGCTAAACTCTTTTTGGACATTATATTGAACTCCATCATGGACTGGGGGTGGGGGTGAAAATATATTTATGTGAGCACAATTCTTCAAGTACTTAGAAGTACTTGAGGAATTGGGTTCACATAAATATTCAGATGTGGCTGGGTATCTTTGAAATGTCATACAGATTAAAGTTGTTACAACTTGAAATTTGTATTCCAAATAACAGCCACCATCATAGTACAACCAGTTTAACCTGTCCCGACGATAGCTTTTCTGTACTACAGCTAGTTTAGCCTGTTTCAACCCGCGCCGCTCCGGTGGCCTTGTGGTTAGAGTATCTGGCTCGATGAGAGATGTCGTGGGTTCAAACCTCGATTGAGTCATTCCAACTACTTATAAAAATGCTACTATTAGCTGACTCGATATACGTTCAGCATTAAGAGGTTAGTGTTAGGACTGGTGACTGGATGGGACATAGTGCAACATGTCTGCGGCAATTTTAAATTTGTTATTCTTTTCGTACTTAGTCTTCTATGCCTTTCTCTGAAAGTCTGACCTTTATGAACACAGTAGACCAAGGATTGTACTGATGTGTGATTAAACCCTGCATATAAATATTTATTCAAACATACATTCCTGTTTTTTTTTTTTTTTGTATGGCCGTACAAGTGTCTATTTTTACATCTTCCAGACTTGTACGATTCCTCAAGGCTCGGAACTGGGATATAAATGCCTCTGAGAAAATGCTGAAAGAGACAGTGGAATACAGGAGACAAAAGCGACCCATGCATATGGATTGTACATGGTGCCATGATAAACCTGGATTCCACTCAATGGTACTATAGTTTGTATATCTGAGAATGTCAGTAAACGATGTAATAGAAAGGAAGGCGCATTGGTATATTGCAAGGCGAACGAAATAGTAAATTCCTTCCAAAAGGATGCATGGGACATTTTATTTGGCAATAGCTTTATATAAAATAAGTGTACTCTTTTTATTTTCTACCTCTTTAAATGCATTTAGAGTTTAATGGTTAATTATGCATTAAATATACCTACTGAGGCAGCATCTACCTTAAAGTGCAGTGAAGCAGTTTTGTTTAGTGTAGTCCATTTTAATTGAGATTTACAAAATACGAATTCTGTAGCTAATTTTTTAAGTAAAGGCGGTAGTCATGGTCGTCCTTTTGTTATTGTATTTAAATTAATATTTCTTTTTTTGTCAGTACATAATACCTTCATTTTAGAAAATAAACCCACATTTGTATTATACCTTCGGGAACAACTGGAACATAATGATAAAGCATTATTCTTTTAAATTCTTTTTAATACCTCATTCTTAATTACTAAGTTTGTGAATAATTTTCTTTCAAATGCATCCTGGATGGTTAAGTGGCTGAAGGAGCATGGTCTTAAAGATGAATGAAATTTCACCTATGTCTGCATGAGTTCAAGTCTTGGCTTGGCCCGTGTGGGCATGTGAGAAAGCATGCCATCAGCTTCACATGGGTCAGTGGTTGCTCCTAAAATTTTCCTAGGCTCTTGCTCCAACAATGGCTGCTATGTATTGCCTATCATGTGCTGAAACACACAAAGGACATCACTTGCATCCATCTCTATCATTTGCAATTTCAGCGCCAAGTTGGATTTGATCTAATGGGCAGACCAGTGGTATATTCCAACTTTTCCCAGGCCATCTGCCACAGAAATTCTGTAGAAGACTCCATTACCCACAGTACCTATATACTAGAGAATGCCAAAGCTTCAATGGGCCCTGGTGTATCTACATGGATATACATTCTTGATTGTACAGGTATCATTTTATTTGCCTGAAATAAATTTGTTTTTTTATCAAATATGTCATTGGCATCTATGTAAATATCCAAGACCTCAAGCAGCAGAGAGGGTGAACCTCACAACTTTCCGAGCGTCGATTCGGAAATCTGAGGCTTCCACCAAATAGTAAAAAAAATGGCGTCTATTCGATAAAATAAGATTTCCTTATATACGCCAACGTCGTTGTCATCCACCCTCTCTGCTGCTAGTGATTTCATCACTAGTGATTTCATCACTGGGTTAACAAAAAATAATAAATGATTTCAACCAAATATTTGATCGAGTCTTTAGGACGAAAATCATTTATGATGAAAGTCCTTAGGACTTTACAAACAAACTAATCGCTAACACCTCTTCTTGTAAATCAATCAGATTATTTGACTGGTCGGTGAGTTTGAAATTAATTCTCGTTAACGAATTATTATGGCATCGCATGTAGACAGGATTAATTGGGTTTTCAATAATTAAAAATCCTGGAGGAGCTGTTGGTGCAAATGAATAAAGAATATATCCCTGCTGAGCTTGATTTGATTGCTCTAGATTAATTTGATAGCTTCCTTCAATTGCATCACATACTAAATTGAGCGCAATCACCGTTGAATTATTCACATTATGAGGGGCAATATGCCTACCACCACCATCTGGATCATTATTATACCTGAAGAGGACAGCTGAATCTGATTTTTGTAGCGCCTTGATATCGGTTTTAACAATTCTTGCTAGTTCATCAGCGTTGTATTTGGGAAACTTGAAATTACGCAGATTGTCCTCTGTGATATTGTAATCGGTTAAGAATCGTTGTTTATTGTCGCTGTTGTCATTAATTATTGTTTGAATAATTAGTTCATAGATATATTTCATGTCCGATATAAGCTGATTTATTATTTCAACGTGTTTTTGCGATTTTGTTTTCCGTAGTTGTTCTAGTTGTGTGTCATATAATTGTTTAATCTCATTAAAATAACCACGGACGTCAGTTAGCGTAAATGAAATAGTAACAGATGAGTCGGTTGTTCTTTTAATGATAAAATCCCATTGCAATGTGTCTTTGTTGGTAAATATAAATCTATCGGCGATTCTTCCTTTTCTTATATCAGATAAATTATCTTGATAACTGGGATTGATTTCATGATATGATTGTATGTCCGTGGTTAAGTCGGTGGCGGATTTTTCCGGTGGTTTTTCAGGCCATCCTAACACTGTTCTTAACGAGCTGTTATATATATCTACAATGTATCCCTCTGTGCTTATTTCGATCGACGACGAGAGCGTCGGTTGATGAAGATTAATAGCTATTTTTGATTCTTTTCCAGTGATTGATTTTATTCTACGCTGAATTTCAGCATTGATTTGCTTAATTTGGTACGACCCAGTTGGTAACGAAACTGTTTCCCACTCTGGAGTACCATCGGGTTTATTCTTATACGAGAACACCAGTGTGTTATTGGGTTGCTGACCATTAAATGCAACCGATCTGATATTAGGCCAACTGTGATACACTCGTAGTTTTGCTAGCGCTATCTCCTTCACTGGAATCGGAGAGGGGAAATTCACACTGAATTCTGGATTCGTTGATGTTATTGATATCATACTCGTTTGTACTGGGTTCGTGTTCTCCACTATTCGTTGAAGTAATTCCATCGGTGTCGTCATCGTTGCTATACTCATGATTTATTTCTAATTTTGGTATCGAGGAATCATAAATACTGACCATCACTGAGAACTCACAATCTGGTAATGTTGATATTATTGAGATCATTTTTTGTTTTTTTGGGTTCGTGTTTTCTGATTCCATCGGTGTTGTCATTGTTATTATATTCATGTTGTCGCTCTAATTTCGATATCGCGGAATCAAAAATACTGACCATCGCTGAGAATTCACTATCTGATATAATCGTATTATCGAGTGACGACGATATCATCAATGATAATTGCGAGTATGCGGTCGATGCAATATGAAATTGAAGTAAGTAATTCTGCAGTTTACTCTGGCTGCATGATGATATCTTTTTTGCTATCCCGGTTAATATACCCCCGATTGTAGCCACCGCAGAAATGCAAATTGGAACTACGACCGGGGCAATCATTGTAACCGATGCAAGTATTATTCCGGCACCAGTGAGAACGCTTGACACCGAGTATATAGTAACATCAATTGCGGTGATTCTTCGTCGGTATTTTTTTATTTTTATTTGATACTCCTCAGTGAGGGTTTTGAGTCTAGTCTGAAATTCTCTGACCTGATCATAGCGACATTGCGTCGATGACAAAGTCATTGTTATTTTAAACCCGCTAGTGTTTTCAATTATTTGTCATCGTTAGCGGGAATTGCTAGTACTTCAGTCGGAAAAATGAGCTACGAGTTCTAAACACCAGGCTATTTTTGATCTAATGGTGGAGCTATCAACCGCGACGACATTAAAGCTTTTTTTGCGACCATCCATAATTAACGTCGCGGTGCCACCAGAGTAGGTTTTACCGTCCGCGATCATATTAAATTGATCGATAGAGATCCACGTTAGCCTGTAGATACCATCGGCCCATGTTGGCTTGTAGTCAGGGCCCACTATGCCGGGGAGACCCAAGATACCGATGGATAATGTAGTATAACCGTCTCTTATCCAATCCATGGTTCCATGATTAACCGTATACACGATATTTTTAACGCCCGTGTAGTGATGTGGAATCTTTACCTTTTCAGATATTCTTTTCAGGTTAAAAAGATCGTCGAAAATATCGAGATAATTTACCGTGATTCTGGTAGGATCTATTGTTTTTCCACTCTCCTCCCTGTTAGAGAAGAATAATGAAACCAGAAGGTCTTCAACTTTTTGCTCTGCTTGGGTTTTAATATGGTTGTCGATGTTAGAAAATTTCGTCGTGATATCTTGGAGGCTACTGCCCTCAAAGAACTTATTAACAATATCGCTGGTGTGCTTTTGTTTGTCAATAGCGCTTTTAATTTCCGCGAGAGTCATGCCTGTCAACGATGTGGTTTCAGACACAGGTGTTCTCCCTAAAAATTTATCCACGATGGTATTAAGTGTTGTTTGTCTCACCATAAACATATTAATATCTTTGAGAGTCATTGTAGATGTAGCCGGGACACCAAAGAAACTATTAGCGATGTAGGCATTGTGAGTGTGCTTGCCGATAAACTCACTGATTTCAGCGAGAGTCATGCCAGCCACAAGCGGGGTTCCAAAGAACCTACCAACAATGTCGTTTGTGAGTTTTTGATCTTCGCTTACTTTAAAAATCTCGAGATAATTTGCCTTGATTTCTGAAGCAGTCATCATCCTTCCAGCTTCCTTGTTAGCGAAGAATGAATTCAACAAGTCTTTAATTTCAGCGAGAGTCATGCCAACCACAAGCGGGGTTCCAAAAAATTTATGTACGACATTTTTGCGAAAACTATTATAACCTCGTATAAAATCATTCAGCTCACGTTCGTTGGTAGCAATCGCGTCGGTGATCGTAGACACAAGTGCGCCTGGTTTAAGTTGTCCATCGTTGGAATACAGTGCAATAGAGTTTTCAGCGGCAGCGCGATGCCGTATCAAAATGTCATTCACGGATATATTACTGCTTTTCAATTTACCCTGGCGATCTTGAAATACAACTATTTCGTTCGGGTCAACACTTGTTAAATTTAACGTCTCAGCGATTTCATCTTCTATTATTTTTTTTACATCCTCGATAGAACCCGCAGATGTTTCCTCGGTGGGTTCCAACATTGACAGAGGTTGTCCCCAAATATCGATCATTATTGTTAGCGTAACTTGTGTTTTCAATTTATTGATCCTTGTAATTTCCCACTCGTGTATTCGTTTACAATAATATGAGGTGGTTTCCACGGAGATCCAAAGGATTTTAATGAAATCTCCGCGAGTACATTTAATACTTCACGGCCGCATATCGGTGGATCATTTAATTGTTGTGTTGGCAGCGTGGAATAAAAAATCGGAAACCCTTTGAGTTTCATCGAGGAATTTATATACCGCATAAACTCGCTTGGCGGAGCTAACCCATATGAATCGAAATAGACAATCCCACGTGGATCAATCGCGTATGCAACCCAGTGAGTTCCCGATCCGCTGCTGTTATCAAGATTGATGATACCGGTTTCAACGTTATTTGGTTTTCTCGGTAATTGATCTCTCATAAAAACCCCTCTGAAGTTTTTTATCGCTAGTTTTTTAGCAGCATCAATTAAATCAAAATTGGACATAGGAACCATAGGTCCGTCAACTATAGGTTCGGAAATCGAAGATTTGTAAATCGAAGATTTTTCAACTAATAAACCGTTCCTGGTATTTTTCTTAGACCCGATCCGTTCACGGATTTGCCGCTGTACCATGAATACGGGGTTCCTGGTAGGTACAACCCCTTTCCCTTTTTTTTATATCCTTTCCCAGTTGCCTTTTTCAACGCCATCCCTGCTGCGGTCCCAACGGCTCCCAACGCTGCCGCCTTCGCCACCGCTGGGGCAGCCGCTGCAATCAATGCTGGTATTGCGGCTAACAAAGGAAATATACCACCTGATTTTATCATGTTCGCGACTGCAGCTTTCGAAAATTCTATTTGAACTCCTCGCTTATTTTTCATTGCATCATTGAAATGTTTTATTTGACGATCCGTTAATGATATTTTATGTGTACCGCCGGACATCTGCGCTGGTTTTAACGTTATTGTTGTTCCACATTCCTTAGCGGATTTTGATTTTAATTTCTTGACCTGACCATCAGTCAGCTTGACACTAACAACACTATATGGCATTTTATTGTAAAACATATTTATTCTTTCAATTGATCTAATTGGGGAAATCCTATGGAAACTTTTCAAGTTTCATTTACAGATTTTCCACTGGTGCATCAACAAGTCTCATTCGTCCGCCAACCCCTTCTAACAACATTGATTTGTCGCTGAGAATGACAGCAACCGCTCTATAATTAACACCACCAGGAGCTATACGAGCCCTAAAATGTATGTCAACAACGGATTGTCTCATTAAATCAAGATGTTCCAGCGAAAAGTAATAAATCGGATACAATTTCTTAAAATCGAGTTGAGATATTTGCAAACCAGTATCAACGTTTTGATCACGACCCATATATGACAGCATCCGATGATATACACGTGCTATATGATTTTCTGTGTAATTAAGTTGTATATCCTCGGTTGGTTCTTGTTGTCCGTTTATTCTCAGCGAGACTTCTCTAACACCTAACTGATCAAATATCATATGGCTGCGTTGTTGATTACCAACTCGCTCATTATTCTGTAACGCTATAAATATATGACGTGGAGCTGAAACGCCTTGTTTTGATGCCAGGTGCCATGTGAATATATCATCGACATTATCCTGTTTGACATCAGTCGTTGTTGTTAGCCAACTTAGCAATGATTTGCCACCTGTTTCCATAAATGAGAGTAGCCGCTCTTCTCTGGTAATTGATGGGGTCATTACTGGCATCCACAATACCAATTTAGTTATTTTAACTTTACCCTCAGCGGCACCAGTACGCCAAATTGCATCGTTGTCATTGCCTTTTCGCACTAACGCGATTGTGTGTTTGGCTCCATAGATGACTTTTCTGACATTTCTGCAGAATCCAAATATGTGATGGAGTGGAATTGCACACGAAAACTTTTTCTCTTGTCCTTCCAATGCTAATTTTCGTGTTGCAAACCCTAGATTGAAATTACCATTAACGCCTCCGAGAATATCAAACGCAGCTCCGGGTCTAGCTCGACGTTCTGGATTAGTTGCTTCTCGTTGATTATCAACTGAAGTGTCTTGCGGTGTTAACACTTTAATGTATTGAATGTGGTCAGCGTTATCAGTAGTATCCTTTGCAAACATCATAGACGGACCAGCCGATCTTGTATAATCATCGGAATATCTCGCTAGTCCGATTATTGTTGTTGCAACATCAACCTCGCGTTCTATTGATTCAATTTCTTTTCCATCAATGAGATATCTTGCACTTTCAAATAACGCCATTATGCCATTGTTAACGAACCCAACTCGGATATTTGGGTCATCTGCATATGGGGTATCCTCTGCAACATTTGTTACGAGTTTTCCTTCGATTTCGATAAATGCTTCACACGGCAAAAAGTATTTACTGGTATCTTGAACTTGAAGTTCAACTCGCGATCGTAGGTCGGGTTGTATTGCATGATAGGAATAGTATTGATAATCGCGGACGGAATCATCCTTGCGCATTGGGGCTTCCATATCTAACGCGGGATCAGCTGTTCGTTTAAACATTTATAACATACTAGTGTTTTCAATTGGTGAATTGCAAAGCAATTTCATCTTTGTAATCATCGTCGTTGAAAATTCCTCGAATTTCTTTTTAGTTTCAAACCACTTCCTGCTATCGCGTTCATGATAGCGTTATCTGTTACTGGCGAAGCTGTCAATTGTGACGAAGTCAATTGCGCTAGTTTTTCTTCCACTGCGTTATTTATTACTTTGCTGATTTTTGCAGGCATCACTGTAGTTGATGGCAGCAAAATCGGAGATTTCGTTGGTTTCTTTCGCACCAATGATGCTATTTTATCTTTCGCAGCAGAAAATGCCTTTCCAGCAAGATTTCCAACGAAATTGATTCCCTTATCACGAATGATATCAATGGCTTTCATTGATAATTGTTTAGCTAACGGCGCCACCTTGGGAGCCATTCTTGTAAATAACCCCGCAATGGTATTGCCGAAACCATCTCCGTACCACGCGCGATAAACAGGCAATCGTGAGTTCACCACGTAGACACTTACGGGTTTATCATGGTTATAGTGTATAATCATCTTGTTATAAAACTAGTAGTTTTTCAATTAGTGATCAATCGCTTACATCCATAAGATTTTCATCGTTGTGATTTTCAACTAATTCAGCAATAAGTTCTCGATATACATTAATGTCCATGATACCACCAGCAAATAATCGTCTACAGATATCAGCGGCCTCGTTAATTATCTCGACGGAGTTATTTCCGGCTCGTTTCCCTCCGATGAGAACCTCTAACCGTGATATATCACTGAGAATATTACCAGGACATGTCACGGTAGAGTCAAATACATCCTTTGGATTTTTAATCGAATATCCCTTTCCGCTTGTTTCCTCAGTTGTACCAGTTGCGCCCTGACTATCATCAAGTAATTGCCTTTGTCGGCCTCGACTTTGTTTTTCTCGTTCTTGTTGTTTTTGTATACCATAACTATCAACTCCTACTTTAAAAGATCTATACTCAATTGTATCCTTTTTCAAATTACCAATAATCCCCTTATTCGTTTTATACAACCAATTAACCCATTCATCTCGGCTTATTCTACTGTTTTTATACTCGTCTTTTAAAAAATCCTTTCTAGAATCAAAGCTTTTGGCGGCGAAATCACCAAAAGTCGTATAATCCTGGTGTTTCTCCAATTGAGGTCGTTTGATTTCCTTTATAGCTCCTTCGGTGAGTTTGTCTATAAAGGAAACACCTCTTGGGGTGACGACATCAACAAGTTGTGGTTCAGGTGTGGAATCATCAATATCAGCTAATCGTTCATACTCACGCTGAGTTTTTATATCACTGGATAACTGTTGTATCCCTGCGCGTGTTTGTCCGGTCTCTGCTGCTACCTTTTCAAGCACACCAAGAACAGGCACTTCTCGTCGCTTGCCTTCCTTAGGAATATCTCCGTATATTGCTCGTTCAGTTGCTGTTTTCACATCGCTGGTCGCCTTAGTTACCGGGGCGAACAGTTGTTCACTTGACACAGAAAAGTCAGTCTGCGCTTGTTGTCGTTGTTGAAGTTGATCGCGAAGTCTGTCTCGAACCGGTATAAACTTTTTAATTGCTGCTAGCCGCTCTCGGGCTAATCTAGTTGTAAGCGATTCACCAACCATATATTGTTTGTGAACTAAATTTTCAAATGTGAAATCCGGAGGGTTTCCATCATAATTAAAAGCTTAGTTATTAAATAACTTAGTTATTAAATAATGTACCATCAAGCTAACGTATTCATCTTCGACAGGGTTAAACTGTACGACGCTATTCGCGAGTGTTTCAGAAATAACATCGCTGGGGATTTCAGAATTGTAATATCTGAGAATGGCGATGAACGATTTGTGTTAACGACGCGGCAACAAGAACAATTACGTGAAAATGGAGGCGTCGCGGTGATTACTTGCTACTACGACCAGATCATCCATTATGCACATAACTGCATGAGCAAGTCCAAACTGATGAGTATCCTTTCAGGAGAAAATCCTATGTAACAAGTGTTACAAAAAACGCTAAAAAAAATAAATAAATTATTTAAATTATTTACGAAAGCCTATATTATTTTTTAGTAACACTCACGTGGTTAAGATACGGGTCGCTCCTCGTTTAACATTTTTCTAAGATCACGAACTTTAGAACCAATTTCAGCTCGTTTTTGATATTCTTGGCCAAGCTTTTGACGTATTGCTTCAACGGTGCTAAATAGCGTTATAAATAAATTAATGTCGTTACCGTACAAACAACCATTAATGGATTTTTGAATTCCTTTCACGAGCCTGTACATCCTAGGTAAAACATAACGACCCTTACTAGACAGATATTCAATATCTTCATATTCCGAGGTAATCTTGTCAACGTCGAGACTTTCAGATAATAATACCCCTTTATTATTTAAATTTGAGATTTCAGCAATTATAGCATTTACATCATTGATATCCATTATTTATATTTTTATATAAATAAATTTATTTATAAATATAGTATACTGTATCTCTAATTAATAAAAATAAAACATATATGACAACACATCTTTGGAACTCCTTGGGTGCCTTCGCATCCAAGTAAGCCCAAGGGGGACCCGAAACATACATCTCCGGAAGGGAGGCCTAAGGTGGCAAACGCCATCTTAGACCGCCCAGAAGATATGCTTGAGGTATAACGTCACAACATGGACGGCACAATGCCATATATTTCCGCTCGAGTGTTGCGGCAAATTTTAGGCATAACATATACTTAATTAACTTAATTAAGGATGGATTATAATTCAATGGAACGATGATGGTATGATATATTTCCGCTCGAGTGTTGCGGCAAATTTTAGGCATAACATATACTTAATTAAGGATGGATTATAATTCAATGGAACGATGATGGTATGATGTGGGCGTGGTAAACCAAACCAACATGGCAACCCATGAAATCTCATTCATGGTTGCATGAGTTGGAAAAAAACACCAACCCACGCTACCGAGAATGCGATAGCATGGGTTGCCATGTTGGTTTGGCTGAGGGGGACCGCCCCACCCCCCCAATTAATAGAAAAAAACATCTTCCGTTTCGCCATCAAATAATGTGTCTGCTATGGGGACCGAACACGTAGTAGTTGATAGCTATGTTTACAAGACAAACACGATACCATTACACCACGGACTAGTCATACAGAATAGAGATTTTTTAATATATATATATATATATCTGATATACTTAACAATAAGAGATTTTTAAAATAGACAATTTTACTGTATCCATCGTATTTAGGAATATAAAATACTAAGTACACAAAAAAAAATTAATTTAACTGTTTGTAAATATCAATCACGCATGCCTGCGTCAGTGAAATACCGATCATACAGGGTGGGAAACAGAAGTGTGTACTGAAGGTCACATGAATACCGATCAATATAGAGGAGAGGGAAGACATGTATACTTAACAATAAGAGATTTTTAAAATAGACAATTTTATGCTGCAACAATGAGAAATATTTTAAACAAAATAATCCAGTTGTTTAATAAAACAGCGTTTTATATACTCTGTTATAATTCTCTAGATAAAATACATTCACATACAAGGAATTTTAACCACGCCCACCTACTTCAATGAATAGGAAACACTCGCGTTCTGGCTGAGCGAACATAGGTAATGCGTGGATTATAAAGAACGTCTGTACTGAAAAGAACGAGTTAGCTGTCTGCTTTACTGCTAGTCCACCCACCCCACACATGAGATATGTAGATAAATAAAACTAATAATGCAGTTTTAGCCCACAAGTGACAATAAAAGTTTTATTCTCTATCGAAAACTCATGCATTATATCTCCATTACAGTCACGTGGGCGCGCCTAGTCAAGTACAGGTAATATAGCAGGCGACAAATTCCTTTGACGTCATAATACAAGGGAACTTAGTAGGTAGGGTGTGAATTGTAGTGCGGATTTATCCATAAAGGATTTATCTCCCTTAAATAGTTTCAGTGTATACGAACTTTATTTTATGACCATTTTTTTTAGACAGAGATGTTTTAATGATTTTTTCAGCAACAAATCGAATGGAAGTACTGCAAATATCGAAATATTTTCCAGCCGCATTTATCGACTGAAAGCTTCTCTCTTCATTATTTTCTAAATCAAACGATTTCACACCCTTGGGATGTTTCGCGTGCTTACCAGCGTTGCTTTTTAAAAGGTTATCGCGCTGCGAGACGGCTTGAAGATTCCCAAGACAATTATCAGTCTTCACGCCATTTATGTGATCAATCACAAGACCGTCTTCGATTAATCCGTAAAATGCTTCATAGATGGCTCTGTGACAGAGATACTTCTTCCTCCCAGCTGAAAACATCAAATAGCCCATATTATTCAGATACCCAACAGGTTCTTTGAGTCTGCGGTGCCTGACAACACCATCACTAGAGGCTTCGTAATTAGCAAGCACTGGGTGAGGTCTGAAATCTTGGCTCATTTGTATAATAATACTACTTGTCTAATTTATTATCTGCTTTAATTATAAATCTCTGGATATAATCTTGAGGGGTTTTTATTACTTTGTCCTTGATTTTATCAAGGATGACGGAGTCAATGATTCGTTTGTCATAGTAGCGTTTTAGTTCCCTATATCGTTTACCCCCACAAGCAAGGCATAATTGCGATTTTCCTCTAACACCCACCCCACATTGGAGGCATGCGAGAGGGCCTTTTGAACCGTTCCTCACGCTTTGCATATGATACCCACAGAATTCGCTTCTGCATGATTTGTTACACGGGGTTGTAGATCCAATCATTAGCCACTTGCAGTGATTCATTATACTATATTTTTCTATTTAAATACTTGTTTTAATTATAACATGGAGGAGTTCAAGAGATTATCGAAAATTAAGCCCTGGAAAAATACTAAATTCAATCTTGATAGGGAGTTCCAAAGATTATCGAAAATCAAACCTTGGAAAAATACTAAATTCAATCTTGATAGGGAGTTCCAAAGATTATCGAAAATCAAACCTTGGAAAAATACTAAATTCAATCTTGATAGGGAGTTCCAAAGATTATCGAAAATTAAGCCTTGGAGAAATACTAAATTCAATCTTGATAGAGTCTCTGATACACCAAAACGTCTAATCGGTGATAGAACTATACTCGGTAAAATCAGGGAGTGTTTTAATGAATTCTACCGAGACGGTGCAGCATACTGTTGGTCGACATTTCGAATTATTGATGAAGATGTCAATGTACCCATCATCGATGCTACTATGAACGATAAAAGAGCAGCTGAGATAATTTCACACCTTGGTGAGAAATCCAAAGGTGGAAATCCAAAGGATTTCAAGCAAAGCAATTCCCAACAAAGCAATTCCAATCAGAAGTATTTTTTCAGAATAAAATTCATTATCGAAGTCGAAGGCAAATGGATTATTAGGGATAAATTTGAACCAATCCTCAAGAATAAAAAAGCTGTCATTGTGAGTAGAGATTCCAAACCAGGAATTCTAACTGGAATTGACAAACCATACTACGAGAGATCTTATCCCGTAACAGCAATCGTTTATGGGATATATCCGTTAAATGATAAACCCGATATTGCAAAACTAGCTCCTATGAAATATTCACCATTGACTTCGTCAAGGCTCAATTGTGTAGCAACACGGGTAATGGAACACTTCACAAATGCATCCCGAGGAAATAAACTAACTGATCTGCGACGTAGGAAAATAACCGAATGGGAACTGACAGTGAAACAGCACGGTGCAAAGATTTCTGATATAGCTAAATTAGAAACATCATTAAGATTTCCAATAACCGTTATGACGATAACCGGAGAAGTATTACACGAACCGAAATATAAATTACAAGGAGCGCCAATACAAATTATTGATCATAACGAACACGCGTGGACACTTGCAGTAACAATATTTCCACGAGATAGAACCGTGAGATATATCCCCCCGGAATTTTCCGGGGATGTTTTCTATGAAGAGAAATTATTTGATGCTATTCATGCGTTGTGTAAAGATGATCCTGTGTCAGTGTGGTTACTTAGTAGTGCTGGTTCCGAATCAGGATTTGATCAATTTGTAAGACCAAATGGTGAATTATATCGCGTTGAAGAATTAGATAACAGAATGAGAAAAATCGCTAATGATTTTTCACCAGAGAGTTTCCATGAAAAACTACTCACGGATAGTTTTACTATTTCTTCAGTGGTAGCTCACTTCGCAAGAGAAAAAAACTCCTGGCGTCCAACACGAAGTGATTTTCTCGAGGATGTAAAATTGAGTTGCATCGAATTTGGTCATGGAGGACTGTGGAATACAAAATACCATCGTGACAGTATGATTTCAATTGATATATCCGCGTGTTATCCTGGAAGTTTTCTCGGGTATGGAGAATGTAGTAACTATTTTAAACGATTTGGACACCCCACGCATGAAATGACTCGTGTTGCGATTAATGGACCATTACCTGATTTTGATTTAACCGGATTCGCTCGTGTGATATCATTTGAACTCGCTACAGGGTTACATCCGTGTAGTTATGTTTGGCTCGGTAGACACCTATCTGAAAAGGCCTGGATGCCAATAGTGTTACTACGATATATGATTGATTGTGGCATGCTGATATCGTTGATTGTTTCCGAAGCTATTATATGCTATCGAGCTCAGAAAGAAGTTTGGCTACCACAACCCGATCTAGATCGTATAATCAGCGAACTACGAAAACAGTGTCCAGATGGAAATTCTTCGAATTTCAGTGAAGAAGAAATCATAAATTGGTCTAAGAAGTTATTTGAAAGTAAAAAAGAACAAGCAAAGAATTTTGGACGAAAAATAATCGGTAAATTTACCCAGGGTGGAAGATACGACAATGCAAAATTTTCCTCGCGGTTGATCATAGATGTCGCTGAATACGATTTTCTTGTAACGGATTTAACGAAACAGGGAAAACTTGTATCCCGTAAGGATGCTTTTCTATCCAATGGTGAGAAATTGGGTACGGTTGTTACCTACTGTGATGGATATAATTCCCAGTACACACATTTGAGAAGTTCAATGCTAGCCTATGCTTGCATTAATCTATTTTCGATGATAAATAGATTTCCTAATACCGCGGTTAGAGTAGCCACTGATTCGATGTATATACACAATAAGTACAAATCAGCTGTAGCGGCATTCACAGATCCGGAGGAGGCGTGGGGGCGTTGGCGATTTAAAAAGGAGATGCTACATGAGTATTGTGAATCCGCAGACGTTGCCATGGATGAAAAGTACTTAAAATGTGATGAGATTCAATCAGAATTTTCTAATGCACCACCGGTATCTGATCCAATATGTAGATACAAGACAGTTTATTTAAACGGTTGTGGTGGGTCAGGAAAGACAACTCGTGCAATTGAATTATATCGTGGTGGTGGAAATACTTGTATTTCTACTAACATGATTGTGTTAACACCGACTCACAGACTCGCCAGAGAGATGATACAGCGAGGGGTAAATGCTTGCACTTACCATAGTTTTTTTCGATGGAAAGGTGACAAATGGACTCCTGAGCGTATGGGTGATAAATTCATTCCTGAAATCATAATTTGGGATGAAATATGCACAGTGTCATTAGATGTATTAAAAACATTTCTTGAGTGGTTGTTAAACAAAAACACAAAAGTCGTCATGTGCGGTGATCACGGCCAACCACCACCATTTGTCGGTGGATCTCCACATGAATGGCTAAAGGGTTCTGTAGACTATTATGAAGAAATTAATACCGACCATAGATCACTTGATGAACAATTACGCGAGTTCAAAGCACTGCTTAGATTACAACCGGATAAAATCCAATGCGAAATAGCGCGTGAAATAATTTCAGAAACTCCTATGAATGATTTCTGGGAAACGTGGAGACCAAATGATTTGATAGTAGCAAGTAGAAAAATAGTCAGAGACACACTTCAGATGAAGTTATTTGAATTGCATAAAGAAAAATTTGCAACGCTTCCAGTACCGTTGTGTTATAGGCCTTCGGATACACGAAAGCAGAATATAGAAGTTGATATTCCAAGCCTGACAAAGTCAGGAAGTGAAAAGCAGATTCTCGTGTTAAATGATATTGTGCTGGTTGATATCAATGTCGTTGAAGATGCATTGCGTGCTAATAAATCCCCATGGACGCTAGGATACGCAGCAACAATACACTCTTCACAGGGATTGACTATATCGGATACAATTGTTTGGATGGTAGATAATCGCATCGAATGGTCGAATTTAGTCTATCTCGCAGTATCCAGAGTACGAAGAATAAATCAGCTTCGAAGAATTGTCTTCGATGATGAAATCATTGGTGGCGATGATGAAATCATTGGTGATGATAATGACACAACAATAAGTGATATTGATGTTAGCATCATTAATAAAAAAACTCTCCGGTTACAAACAACAGGACAAAAAAAAACAACGAGAATTTGATATTGATGCTAAATTAATAATCACTTTGAAGAAACAACAGAATAATCACTGCGCGAGTTGCAATTGTATAATGCGTTGGCAGTATTCGGATAAGGATCCTCGCCAATTCACCGTAGACAGAAAAAATAACAATCTCGGTCATGTCAGAAATAATGTGATGTTGACTTGTCTTGAGTGCAATAGACGCCGGGGTGAAAGCACAATGCCTCTGGCATCGGGTGCTAATTAAGACCATGCGGTGGCAATTGAGTATCCTCGGGAATCACTTGCAGTTGTTGTCGAGTAAATCCTCGCTGAGGAGCAGTTGAATCCAGTTTATAGATTGCTGGTCTACCAGTTGATCGTGTTATACTAGATATCTTATGCGTAGTGACGCTCCAAATAGGATCAGTAGCCCTTTTTCTACCCCCTTCAAGCTCTCCTGGTTCGTATAAGTACCTAACAGTGACATTACTACCAAGAATTGGTTGGGAAACGCTAGCGTTTCTAGGGAAATCTTTTTGTGGTTGTACGGGTATAGACTTCTTTTTAATCGCGTTGATAGGTTTCATGTTGATTGTTCTAGTAATCTCGTTATTCAGTGCAGTAATCACAGCTGGTAACCTTTTGACCCATTCACGGGATCGCTTTTCTTGAATGAATTCTTTTGCGTATTGATATCCAAATAACCGCTCAGCAATCGTCCGATTAAATCGTTCGACAATGGCCTGATCGCGATGTAGCGCAGTATGCCCTCGTCGTATGGTGACATTATGATTTTTCATTGTAGATAGAACCGCACCCTGAAATTCCTTGCCAGGATCAACCTGCAATAGATTCGGCCAGTGCAGAGGACCTCGTCGATAAATCCTTTCAAATGCAGAAGCAACTTCAGTGGCTGATTTTGTTTTTAACGGTTCTGCTTCTTTGTATCGACTTGCAATATCAACTACGGTTAACGCGTATTTGTAACCACGATCATGTGGCAGAAATAATATATCAGCCTGATGAACTTCATTAGGAGCGGTCACATCAAAATGCGAGAATTGAATTTGTTTAGGTGGTGGTAGATAAATTTGCCATAGTGCCTGTTTAGATAACCAATCCGCCGCAGTGGTTTTTTTCACTTTTGCAGCGCTAGCGAGTTTATGTACTGCTGATTTACCCCTCCAGTATCCTCTTGGGGAATAATAAATTGATTCCATATTAAAATGGTAGCATTTTCAATTACCAGCACCCATCATCAATTTGCCTTTCATAGCTGATTTTACCAACCACGAAGCCAACTTTTCTTTAAAAGATTTATCAGGAATAGCATTTAACGCATGAATTAATTTCACATCCGCGAGATGCCTGTGTTGCAGGTTGCTGCTTTTATAAGCAACATCATGAAGGTGACAGGCCTTATCAATGGCGTTTATTGGTTCTTCGCCGGGTCGGGGTTGATTTTGATCATCAAGTCTGATATCTAATCGTGTTCCGGGACCACAGTAGCTATATCCTGGAAGGTGCTTTTCTCCGGGGTACTTTGCCCATGGGGTTCCAGGGAGCTTTGTCAATTTGGCTGCGATATCACCTCCTCGTTTTTTTTAAAAACATCTCCGGATTGTAAAATCTTTGATTTTGTAGAAATAAATCTAAACTTTTTTATACCACATGTTGCACATCTACCAGTTAGTGCTGATCTGTTATTTTTAGTTGTAACCGTCGTCACATCATTTGTGCTAGTACGCGTTTTACACTTCACACAATATAGATCCATAATTTATGTATAGAGATATGAATATAATTGATTTTTCAGCGACTAAAATAAGAGAACCAGTTAAGCATCATGCAGCGCTACCAAACTCTATCCGTGCAATTATAATCGGGCCATCTGGATCCGGTAAAACGCAATTGTTGCTCAATTTAATAATGAGATGGATGAAGTGGGATAAGTTGTATTTAATTGCCCCTAGCGTAGATGATCAACGATGCTATGAAGTGTTAAAGGATTTTAACGAGAATGCATCAGAAATTAAAGGTGAGAATACCATTGATTTTATAACTGATATTGACGAGGCGCCATCCGTGGATGACCTTGATGGGAGCATTAACAATTTAGTCGTATACGACGATGTGATGTTAGACAATCAAAAAAACCCAGCTAGAATATTTTCCCGGGGGCGTCACAAAAACACTGATGTGATATATGTCACTCAACGCTACACTCAGATTCCAAAAGTGATCAGAGATAACTGTAATATTCTTGCTGTGTTTAACGGCGTTGATACACATACGCTACGAAATATTTGGCAGACATGGTGTTCCGATATGGACTTCAATCAATTTAAAAATTTCTTTAGTCATGCTCAGTCAACCCCGCATGGATTTGTAACAATAAATTTACATGATCCTCGGACACGATATCGTATCGGACTCGATCAAATATTTGGTTGAAATCATTTATTATTTTTTGTTAACCCAGTGATGAAATCACTAGTGATGAAATCACTAGCAGCAGAGAGGGTGGATGACAACGACGTTGGCGTATATAAGGAAATCTTATTTTATCGAATAGACGCCATTTTTTTTACTATTTGGCAGAAGCCTCAGATTTCCGAATCGACGCTCGGAAAGTTGTGAGGTTCACCCTCTCTGCTGCTCCTCAATACTCTTTTTAAACACATGAAAACCAAAAATAAAAGTTGGAACATACAGGAAAGTTTCCAGCACAAAAAACAGTGCTTAAATAGACATGAAACCACTTTATTAAAAATTAATGCATTAATTAACCAAAACTGTATGCAATGGTTAGCAGTAAAATGGCCAAACCAGTGTAGTTGATACAGTTCTCTAAAGAAAGTGATACACATTTTAGACATACCAGTTTTATATATTTTTTGTCATCTCAGATTTATTATTCAAGTTAGATTTCACCTTTATATTATCATTCTGGATGTAATTGGTTTGAACTTTAAACACATGTACTATTAAAAATAACTAATCTGGAATTGAATTCCTGAACCAGTCTATAGTATTTTGATTTATCTGTATATTTGGGGAATCCTCACTATATCTGAAATCGTATTGTCAACATTATTTAAAGCATTTTTGAAAGAAAATATAACTTATTATGAATGTTTTCAGAGAGATAATTTACAAAAAAAAATATAATATTGACAATACATCACAATCTGTACATTAAGAACCAATCTTGGTGTTATAACTCACTCCTGTCAGCAGTTGCATAATTTATTATATTCTGTACCATGGACATGGTTAGAAATACATTTCTAACAATAATCAAGGCTTGTTTTAAGCATTTGATTTTGTTACAGACTAAAACTGATTAAGCAACTTGATCTGTCTTTGATATTGTTTACAGTTTGCAGAAATGTAATTAGGACTGGTCATTGGGGATATTCGTGTAGTGCCAATTTATCACCAATGGCAGCACATGTGTCTGAACAGAATGACATAGCAGAGTTTTACAAAGAGAAAAACATATACTAGAACTGCAACCAGAATTTTTAATTTGTAAAACAAAACACTAAAACGTTATTATGTACAGGTTCTATGTCTAGATGTGTGATAATAGGATTGATTTTGTAAACAATCATACTAAAAATTAGTGAAATCAGTGAAGTGCCATCATTTTAAATACGTAACATGAAACCATCAATGGCAGCAAGGCTTGCTCAGATTTGTTGTATCAAAATAGTTTAGTGCACTTTAGGACACATTTCTGTAACATTTTCCAACATGCTAAAGTATCCAAGAAACTGAACAATACACCAGTTTAGGACATCTCTGTACTATTTTACAACACGCTAAAGTATCCAAGAAACTGAACAATACACCAGGTAATGTTGTTTATAGCAGCATGAAAAATACAGCTCACATTTACCTAGTTTTGACTGAAAGATAGAATACTGCTTACAAGCTAACTTTTTTCTGTAGATAATACCAGTTATGTCTGAATCGTTGAGGTAAATCCAAAGGTTAACAGTGATCACTGGTCATTGAAATATTGACCGTATATCATATATGACAGAACGAAAAAGTCAGCTTAGGTCATTGAGATATGCAAAAGTTTCGTTCTGAGTTCAAAAGAGAGAGTATCTTTTAATGAGAATGGTGACATTTTCATTGCAGCACATGTCTTCAATTTTCGAATCCCAGTAGTTTGGGTCACTATGCAAGTAATTTTCATCTGTTATCATCTATGAATTTTTTTTGGTGATTTCTGAGTCGTGGAACAGTATTTTGACTAGGTCTGAAAAAGGATAGCCCATAAATGGGAGATTATGCTTGACTGTAAATATGTCAAAGAGTATCTCTGCATGTATATCTTTTTCACTGTTTGATGCCAATCCCACATATATGGGTTTCAGTGATAGCATGTTCATGGCAGCATTTTTTACACTTTAATAAGTTGCATAGCTAGGAATGTCATTCTTGCCACCAAGGCAGATTTATCAGCTGTAAGGAAAGGGCTGAATGCATATCCATTTCCTCTGAACTTGATTTTAACTACCGTAATTCCCATTTCCATCCATCATTTATTTTGGCTGCTTAGATACTGGCAGTTTAGCATTATAATAATGCACACCACGACTTGGATATCATCTTGTAAAACCTTACACACTGATGCCAAACCAACCCATTTACATTGACTGAGATCTTTAAGAATGCAACCATTTGAAATTAATTTCTTTAATCCTTTTATCATTACTTCGAATCACACATAGTATAATCCATGTCAACAAAATTAAAACACTGCAGCCAACCGACCCTGCTGAAAGAATCAGCAGTGTTATTTGTTTTGTGCTGCTTGAAATTAGCAAATAAATCATCTTGACAATGGTAGTATTACTGTAAATATACACTGGAAACAAGGTGTGAAAAAAAGGAAAAATTATAATTTTACACACAGGGTAGATTTCAGTGAGTGATAGGATGGATGGGAAACCATTTTTATTTGGAAAATCCTCCTGTCTGGGCAGTTCATATGTTTAGAATTAAATATAAAGAAGCATGTAAAAGCATTTTCTTGCCTACTTTTAAATCCCATAGGAAATTGTTTAAGGTGTCACCAGGAATGGCCTTAGCAAACACGGGGCCTGATTTGGATCAGTTTGGTGGGGATACAAAGATTTACGCCAAGGGCCCACAATGATGAACTTCAACTATTAGTTTCCGCCCAAACAAATATACAATGTATTGTAAGATTCAAATCAATACAGGATAAGGTGGTAAAATAGTTTTATGACAACCCAAAAGTAATAATATTCACTTCCAGACTGATGGTATTTAATGTAAGATTATTGAATATCTGTACTAGAGGAACTTAGATTTGAAAGCATAATTTTAAGTGTTGAATCGGCATTGAAATGACAGAAAATATAGATTTGCAGCTTTATTACCTTGCCAGTTCATACCTAAAACAACAATGGAAAACATCAGTCTGTTAAACAAATTTCAATGATGTTAATTTAAATACCAAGCAATACTAAAGGGTAACTGAACTCATAAATGATGGCCATATTTTTCTCTTGCTACATAGAAAAATTCTTGTTTTTAATACTGTAATACATTTCATGTCTATATAGATACATACATTCCAAAATTTAGCATGACAGTTTGCTGTCAAGCGATGAAATATAGCACATCAGAAATTGAAAGTTCTTTTTTTATAGATTCATGACAAAAAACAAGGCAAATAAAAAAAGGGTTGTTGTTCTGGTTACCTGACTGACCCTTTTTTCCTGCCGACCTTTGAAAATAAAATGGGGAATTTTTGTTAAGTTAATGGAAAAGAAAAAGTTTCAGAAGAAAAATAAAATTAACAAAGGGTTATAACTACAATGCTAATTCAAGATGCAAGTAAGGTATATTTTCTAGGTTATGCTTTGTTAAAATCCATCAACCCCTCCTCAACAAAACAACACACACACATGTACCAACCTTCATACACTAATTTTGTTTTCAATGTAACCATAACCAAATATTTTTTTTAATTTGGCCTAATCATATTTTGATATTATTCCAGTTTTTGTTCGTTTGAAAAGGGATTTAGAAACACCATCTGGGTTGTCAAGCGTACTCAATTAATAAATTGAAACTGTTCATCAGACTGGTATGTCAAAAATGCGGAGCTAAGATGAAGACTGGTTTCAAGCAAGTTGTAAAAAATGCTGAGGAGTTATTTTCATTGTGTACAAAAAATTCAGGCTATTGATGCTTACTCTACATCTAGTTGATACCAATAAAGTCATCAAAATCCAACCAGCCAATAAGAACCTGATAAATAACAATTTTCCAACAATATCACTTTTATATTTGCATTTCTGCCCTTGACAAAATTTTATTTTTATTTTTGCAGGAATGACTCTACCAGTATGCAATCCAAAATTGGGTTATGCTGTTTGGCAGGTGATGTCCAATCACTACCCAGAACGGCTAGGTATGGTCATCTGTGTAAACCACAATGCCATTTTCCAGGGAGTTTACAGTGCCATGAAAGTGTTCTTACCGTCCTCTACGGTGGCTAAATGCAAATTGGCTCGTTCAAAGCATAAAATATCAGAATTATTCCAGTCTCATTTCTCAGAAGAAATGACAAAATGGCTATTAGAAGAAATCCATTTGAACAAGATCCGACCCCTCCCTAGAAATCAGATTGAATTCTGGAATGCACCATCTAAAAATAATGAGCATGACCCACGTGGAACACCTTCATATGTAAAGATGTTTATAGAAAGTTTCCAAATGGAAGACAAGATTAATTCAAAGATTCACAAACCACATCCAAACATAATTGACAGTGCCACAGGAAAGAAGGTGATAGCCTCTGAGTCTGCAAGTTTAGAGCAACAAAGAGATGATGAGAAAAGCAATGGAAGTGCAAATGCAAGTGATGATGATGAAAATAATATTGAAACTATAGAAATAGCAAAGGAATATGAAATACCCGAAGAAGCAAAATTAGAGCAGGAATGATGTATAGTTTGTCTCCATTGTTCACATAACTATGTGTAACAATACACTGGATCAAAAACCTCATCACTCAGAAGATACAAAAAAGATATTAAGTTTTTCTTACCTTATTTTTAACTTTGTAATTTTTTTTAATTAAAGAACTTTGGGGGAAAAATGGCATACAATATACTCATAAAGAAAACAATAATATCAAGAACATTACATAAATAAAATGTTTATATAAGATACATTGTAAAAAAGGGCTCTACATAAATCTGTTTTGATTAACTTCTTCCTCTAAATTATTATACATAATAAATTGACAAGAGGAAAGACAAAGTTTTCACCTTTATTTACCATATAATGAAAATGATTTCACTGTTTTCAAAATTAAATTTACTGACAATTTTTTTCCATTTGAATGCAATACTGATGGAGGCATTTTAGACAAGATTGAAATAAGATTATATTCATAATACATCCAAGAAGTGACATATTATTTGCACTTCTGTATATTAACCTCTGCACTATCTCACTTCTGTATATTAACCTCTGCACTATCTCACTTCTGTATATTAACATCTGAAACAATTTGCACTTCTTCTAACCCTGTAAATAAAACCAAATATGGAATGCAATCGACTGTATGAATTGTGATCCAAACTTGGAATAAAACATTGTTGCACCTAGAATCCCAACAGTTACCCCCTTTCAAACTTTTCCACTTGCAATGTACCATCATCCTTTAATTTGAAACTTAATTATTCTAATTAATGTTATTATAAAGTGTTCAAATAAACATTAACATGGTTTAATATCTGGTTAACTTTCAATGAGTTGTACTATGGAATTTTCCATTCCAAATATTTCTCAATTAACTTTAGTCCTCATCCATTTTCTACCAGAATTTTTTTTAAAAATTCCCATTTATTTCTGAATTATTTTTCTTTTAAACTAGGAATTCACAGAATTAATTTGCATAATTAAGTACCTTTTGTGATTAATTCAATGTCAAAATAAATTAAGTCTTCCCTGTCGCATATGTGCCTTCAACCTCATAAATATGTTACTTTAGTGGCTGGCAGTGACTTTACATTGTAACTTTGTAGACTAACACAAAACTATAACATTTTAACTATGAAATGTGTTTTGCTAAAATGGATGCTAACTGGCATTTTTATGGTTCTGATAACTTTTGAAGACTCATGCTAGCAGATAACAGACAAAGAAGGATATGCACCATTTTCTAGATTTTTTTTTCATGACACAGATGTACCCAGTGGGCACCTAGGGGTTACAATTTGGGGGACATAGAAAAAGTTGTGGCAAATCTGTGTGCAACAATGAGCACAGAACCTTAAGTAGGAACAAGACACAACTTTATATGGAAATTTGGAAGAAGGTTTGGGTAGCTGATGTATAAAGGTAATTTGAAGAAATATTCACACTGGATTCGAACAAGAGCTGTCTAGAAATGAAGCTCTTAGAAACCCTACCATAAAAAAAGCTGGCAACAAAATATAATAGATAAATAATGTGAACTCTTGTCTCATTTAGGGTTGAAATGATAACACTCGCTTACTGATTGTGGAATTTATTGTGAGATGAAATGATACGAAATAAACCTAAAACAATACAAAGTACATAGTTAGAATACAAGACACATACAATACAGAATTTAACCAAGACGAATACAATCTACAATACACAACACACACACCAGTATTTATAATTTGATCACAGAAAAACCCAAATAATACCTTACCAGACTTGAAAGGTATAAATTTTTCCAAATTATATTCAATCCATGGTCTTTCACTTGCGTGAAAGCCAAGAGCTCTTCATCTTCATGACTCGTACTGCCGAGGTGTTGTCTGTCTCAAGAACTAGACTAAGAATGCCAGAAGCTTTTTGTTAGTAATACGGGGGATTAATTTTAATACTCATGAAGCACGGGAATCCTGCACATCGATCGATCGCTCACTTGCGCACACACTCATGACAAACACATACACTGGTCCGCGACATTGAGTCCTGGGTCACAATATTAAAAAGCAATTTCCAAAACATATAAACATGGTATAGAAAAATAACATGTTTCTAACATAATCTGCGCTTGTATAACATCCACCATATTACCTGTGATTAAATCCAAAAGTGATTTGTATAAATATTTATCCATAGATCTTAATATATTAAGCATTTTATTTATTTAGTTATTTATTAAACATGTTACTTTCATAAAAAAATGTTCTTTATACTTGCAAAATCAAACTATTTACTATTCTTTCATGCCTATCTGTTCAATGTGGCAAATCTGAGCAAATGCGACTTGTGTATGATGTAAGCAAGAATTAGTCCCAGAACCATCACAAGAAAGCAGGTGTTGGCAAACTCAACCTGTGATTCAGTCTCCAGTTTGCCACTATACAAGAAAAGAAGAAAGGACATGCTAAATCCAAATCCAAGGGGTAGCAGGTAGGCAAGGCTGGAATGAACCAATCCAAGCAGCCGGTCTTTGATCCATCTTCTTGCCTGATGACCTTGAATTATGGTCTGAAGAAGTCTACGACTAAGTGGGTGAGGAATTGTTAATGGAAGTTGTTTGTAGCGAGATTTACAAAAATTTTCTATAGTAGCTCGCTCTTGATATATATCTGGGTAATCAACTTTGAGTCTCTGGTCCAAATCTGAAATGCAAAAAAATGTATAGATTAAAAAAAATCTATTAACTGATACATCGTCAGGCAGATGTTGAAATACCTATCAGGTTGGCAACTTGAATAAAATCAAAGTCTGTATCTTAAATCCACTTTATTTCATTTTCATTTCATCATGAACTTATATAAGCACTAGATGAAAGATAGTGAAGTAATAATTGTTTGAATTTGTACATGTTATATAGTAAAATACACAACATGTACCAAACCATTTGACAAACTTGTTCTTAATTTGCCTGTCCTAAAATTGGTCAGTGGTCCAATCAAATTTTAGATAAAAAAACTGTAGGAAGGTAGGGCTCGGTGAGTTATCAATTGAAAGGACTCATTGTTTTAGCTTTTCATGTTCCACTATCCTGCCACCTATTTTTCAAAAGCATGATCTTTATTTTTTAGGTATTAGCTAGGTAACAATTGTTATGCATATATAAACTTTAGTGCAATAGGCATTAATTCTATACAAAAGATTTCTTAAATGAAAATTAAAGGAACAAACAACCAGGAATGTAATTGAGAATATACACATGGTAGATTTGTGTTTGTAAAGCATGTTGGAACTACTATGGCCATAAGTGAGCAGAGTTCCAACATATATTTTAAAGTGGAGTGATTATATAGCTAACTTTATTGAAGCTTTAAGCGGTTTCACTGTAAATATTAATTACTGTGTTGTTATAACCAAAAATACCTAACCAATCTTAATAAAGCTTAAAGTGTCGATCAAAGTGACATACTTTTGGTTGTTGTTGTTGGGTTTAATGGTATTTATCAGCACAAGAGGGCTATACATGGCAGCCAGTATAAATGGTGGAGGAAGAAGCCAGGAAAACCCTGGAAAGAACCACCGACCCACAGGACGCTACTGGCAAGCTTTCTCATGTATCCACATTTGCCGTGCCTGAGACTCAAACCCATGCAGATAGAGGGGACATGGCAGTGATTCGTAATGGTGAATGCTTTAGACCACTCAGCCACTCTGGGCCCCTCCCTTCTTTTATGTGAAATGGTGAAAACTTTGATAAATGCAATTATGAAGCTTCCTGATGGAACACAAACTGCAATTAATAAATAAATTATAAACACATTTCAACAAAATCAGCAAAGCATGAAATACTATTCAAAAACCTCTATTTCCAATGAGGATGTAGAATTTATCCAGATGCATTCACTCACCAAATATTTTGATTCTAGGAAGGAAAATAGTATAAATACAAAATGTCAAAACCTTGTGTGATGAAAAGAAAACATTGAACCAAAGACAGTTTAAGCCAAAAAAGTGATAATGATGAGCTTTTGTTATAAGGGTATGGTAGTAAGAGAGAAAAATATCATCATTAATTTCATGATTCATGTCTGATGACTGAGAAATGAATATCAACTCAAAATTTAACTAAAATCTGTGAAGCATAAAATAGAGGCCTAATGACATCCTACTGAAATAGTTGTACTCAGCATTATGCATCCCTCACAAAGTTTCATGACTCTAAATAGGACAGTATGTATATAGCATACAAAAAAACCTATGCCACTCTAAATAGGACAGTATGTATATAGCATACAAAAAAACCTATGCCACTCTAAATAGGACAGTATGTATATAGCATACAAAAGACCTATGCCACTCTAAATAGGTCAAATGTATATAGCATACAAAAAAAACTATGCCACTCTAAATAGGACAGTATGTATATAGCATACAAAAAAACCTATGCCACTCTAAATAGGACAGTATGTATATAGCATACAAAAAACCTATGCCACTCTAAATAGGACAGTATGTATATAGCATACAAAAAAAACCTATGCCACTCTAAATAGGACAGCATGTATATAGCATACAAAAAACCTATGCCACTCTAAATAGGACAGTATGTATATAGCATACAAAAGACCTATGCCACTCTAAATAGGACAGTATATATATAGCATACAAAAGACCTATGCCACTCTAAATAGGACAGTATGTATATAGCATACAAAAAAAACCTATGCCACTCTAAATAGGACAGCATGTATATAGCATACAAAAAAACCTATGCCACTCTAAATAGGACAGTATGTATATAGCATACAAAAGACCTATGCCACTCTAAATAGGACAGTATGTATATAGCATACAAAAAACCTATGCCACTCTAAATAGGTCAGTATGTATATAGCATACAAAAAACCTATGCCACTTTAAATAGGTCAGTATGTATATAGCATACAAAAAGACCTATGCCACTATAAATAGGTCAGTATATATATATAGCATACAAAAGACTTATGCCACTCTAAATAGGACAGTATGTATATAGCATACAATAGAACCTATGCCACTCTAAATAGGTCAGTATATATATGTAGCATACAAAAGACCTATGCCACTCTAAATAGGTCAGTATGTATATAGCATATAAAAAAAACCTATGCCACTCTAAATAGGTCAATATGTATATAGCATACAAAAAACCTATGCCACTCTAAATAGGTCAGTATGTATATAGCATACAAAAAACCTATGCCACTCTAAATAGGTCAGTATGTATATAGCATACAAAAAGACCTATGCCACTCTAAATAGGTCAGTATATATATATAGCATACAAAAGACCTATGCCACTCTAAATAGGACAGTATGTATATAGCATACAAAAAAAACTATGCCACTCTAAATAGGACAGTATGTATATAGCATATGATAAAACCTATGCCACTCTAAATAGGACAGTATGTATATAACATAGCTATGCCACTCTAAATAGGTCAGTATATATATATAGCATACAAAAGACCTATGCCACTCTAAATAGGTCAGTATGTATATAGCATACAAAAAAACCTATGCCACTCTAAATAGGTCAGTATGTATATAGCATACAAAAGACCTATGCCACTCTAAATAGGACAGTATGTATATAGCATACAAAAAAACCTATGCCACTCTAAATAGGTCAGTATGTATATAGCATACAAAAGACCTATGCCACTCTAAATAGGACAGTATGTATATAGCATACAAAAAACCTATGCCACTCTAAATAGGACAGTATGTATATAGCATACAAAAAAACCTATGCCACTCTAAATAGGACAGTATGTATATAGAATACAAAAAAACCTATGCCACTCTAAATAGGACAGTATGTATATAGCATACAAAAGACCTATGCCACTCTAAATAGGACAGTATGTATATAGCATACAAAAAACCTATGCCACTCTAAATAGGTCAGTATGTATATAGCATACAAAAAACCTATGCCACTCTAAATAGGTCAGTATGTATATAGCATACAAAAAGACCTATGCAGTCATGAGCTAAATGTTTAACCTATGCCACTATTAATGTAAAGTCAGTGACCTCTTTTGTACAGGTGTGGTACTTAAGAGTTGTATACAATTGTCAAGTTTAATTATTCAAGCATGTAAAGTAAACTTGCAATCTGACTTAAGTTAGTCAGGTGTGAAATGTGGGTTATAGTGACCTACTTCTAAGATGACAGTGCAGTACTCCTCAATATTGATCCTCTCACCAAGTTTCCAGACATAACAACATTGAAAAGGAAGAAGGCCCTATATGGTCACGAGTTAAATGCAAACACTGAAGTCGAATGTCAACCATAGGTAATTTAATTACTTTCTTTTTACAATTGTTTGGTACTAACAGAGATGCATACAGTCATAAGTTTGAGGATTTTGAGGAAAAGTTATTGAGGCTGACCAAATTTCAGTGAAGTCACTCAACAAGTTTCATGTTTTCAGGTCTGACAGTATGTACAGAAGGTGCAAACAAACGAACGCAATTTAGTTACAATATCATTACAATAAACTCAACCCTAGCAAGTGTGAAATTATAGGTCACTGGGACGTACTTTTTTCAGTAAGGGTATGGTACCAACAGAAATATGTCTTTCAAAATTTGACGATTCTACCATGAAGAAACTTAAAAAATCAATTTAAAACATAAAATTTAACCAAAGCCAGTGAAAAGCTGAATATAAGTTACAGTGACCTAAGTTTACAATGAAGGTGTTGTACTTAAGATGCATACCCCCATCAAAGACTAATTATTCCAGATATGAAAGCATTCATAGTGTACAAAACAACATTTATGTACAAAGTCAGACCCACCTGTGAGTGAGGTGGGGTCGGGTGTGGATGCTAGGTATTACAAAACCATCTAAAAAATGTTGTATTTTGACTTACGCAGAAAGAATGGTTGAGATTTGGTGAGAATGTACACACATATATATATATATATATATATATATATATATATATATATATATATACATGGGGTTTATCTGTGCAGGCATATAGATACCAAAGGTAGTAAAATAGAATTTTTTTTACCGATATGATAATCTAATTAGGCTATCTATGAATGCATTTAAACAAGATTATCTATATTGATTTATCTACAAAATAATTCTAAACTGATATAATGGCATACAAATTTCATCAGCCAAGCATTCACACCAAATTTCATCTGATACATATGCAGCCAAGCATTCATACCAAATTTCAATCTGATACATATGCAGCCAAGCATTCATACCAAATTTCATCTGATACATATGCAGCCAAGCATTCATACCAAATTTCATCTGATACATATGCAGCCAAGCATTCATACCAAATTTCAATCTGATACATATGCAGCCAAGCATTCATACCAAATTTCATCTGATACATATGCAGCCAAGCATTCATACCAAATTTCATCTGATACATATGCAGCCAAGCATTCATACCAAATTTCAATCTGATACATATGCAGCCAAGCATTCATACCAAATTTCATCTGATACATATGCAGCCAAGCATTCATACCAAATTTCAATCTGATACATATGCAGCCAAGCATTCATACCAAATTTCATCTGATACATATGCAGCCAAGCATTCATACCAAATTTCATCTGATACATATGCAGCCAAGTATTCATACCAAATTTCAATCATTTAAATGAGTAGTTTTTGTGCAAATGTGATGCAAAGATATGCAAAGATTCTAAAAATGTTTGTAATTGATTGAAAAATGGTAAAACTTTCGTGTCATGAAAACCTGATCAGGTCATCTAATTAAGTGTGAAAACATGCCAACAAAATTTCATTTGGCGATGAATTAAATGTTAATGCACAAATACAAGCAATAAGGAATATAAAAGCCAACAAAGAGTTGATGATGGATGGATGAATTGCTAAATCTTGCCACTTAAGATACTAATCACTGACAAGTCAGAGAACAGCATGTAATATCATACCTTTATCATGAGAACAGCTTTGAATGACATTTCTACAATATGATACCTTTATCACGAGAACAGCTTTGAATGGCATTTCTACATGGAAGACATGGCATGTAATATCATACCTTTATCACGAGAACAGCTTTGAATGACATTTCTACAATATCATACCTTTATCATGAGAACAGCTATGAATAAATTTTCTCCATGGAGGACATGGCATGTAATATCATACCTTTATCATGAGAACAGCTTTGAATGACATTTCTACAATATCATACCTTTATCACGAGAACAGCTTTGAATGACATTTCTACAATATCATACCTTTATCACGAGAACAGCTTTGAATGACATTTCTACAATATCATACCTTTATCATGAGAACAGCTCTGAATGACATTTCTAAAATATCATACCTTTATCATGAGAACAGCTTTGAATGACATTTCTACATGGAGGACATGGTATGTAATATCATACCTTTATCACAAGAACAGCTTTGAATGACATTTCTACAATATCTTACCTTTATCATGTGAACAGCTTTGAATGACATTTCTACATGGAGGACATGGCATGTAATATCATACCTTTATCACGAGAACAGCTCTGAATGACATTTCTACAATATCATACCTTTATCATGAGAATAACTTTGAATTATATTTCTACAATATCATACTTTTATCATGAGAACAGCTTTGAATGACATTTCCACAATATCATACCTTTATCATGAGAACAGCTTTGAATGACATCTGTACAATATCATACCTTTATCACGAGAACAACTTTGAATGACATTTCTACAATATGATACCTTTATCACTAGAACAGCTTTGAATTATATTTCTACAATATCATACTTTTATCATGAGAACAGCTTTGAATGACATTTATACATGGCGGACATGGCATGTAATATCATCACGAGAACAACTTTGAATGGCATTTCTACAATATCATACCTTTATCATGAGAACAGCTTTGAATGACATTTCTACATGGAGGACATGGTATGTAATATCATACCTTTATCATGAGAACAGCTTTGAATGACATTTCTACATGGAGGACATGGTATGTAATATCATACCTTTATCACAAGAACAGCTTTGAATGACATTTCTACAATATCATACCTTTATCATGAGAACAGCTTTGAATGACATTTCTACATGGAGGACATGGCATGTAATATCATACCTTTATCACAAGAACAGCTTTGAATGACATTTCTACAATATCATACCTTTATCATGAGAACAGCTTTGAATGACATTTCTACACAGAGGACATGGCACATACTCTGCTGATATGGTTGTCAATTTCCGCAGACAAGGCTCACAGAATATATGTTGACAAGGGTGACACAGGTGAGGTCGAAAGTACAGCTCCAAACACACTGGACAAGTAAGAGGGTTGCCTATTTCAGAGTCAAACCCTCTAGGTCTCATAAGTTCCTGGAATTATTGGATTATGGTTATACATTGTTTATTGGAAGATAAAATCAGGGTTCTATGTAATAAATTTGTCAAAAAATAAAAGTTGGGGCAAAGCCCATAATATATATATATATATATATATATATATATATATATATATATATATATATATATATATACACACACACACATTTTATTCAGAAATGAAGTTTTATTCAGAAATGAAGCCCTATACTGTCCACAGCTTAAATCGGTCAACTGTATTTGTACAGCCATCAATAACTGTGTCTGTTACATACAAACAACAATGAGGCTTAACGACACTTTTACATTATTTACCATATGTTATGTCAAAAAGTGTGGAAGATTTGATCACAGTATATTTATTTAATTAGTAACACTACCATTGGCGACTAGCTAAAACAGACATTGTTTATACAATCGCAAGTTACAATATGGTCACCCAACTTAGTTATTAATAGTAGCCATAGATTCTCAAGGGCTTTACTATTGAGTTTTATGTATTATTCTACTGACTGACACGAATTTCTTGATTAACGGAGCAAACAGATTTAGGAATTTTGTTCCCATTGAATTATGTCTGGATAGCGAGGTTTCAAGATAGCAAGGTTTCCGGATAAACGGATGTCTGGATTAACAAGGCTCCACTGTATCTATGTGAGCTCTGTCTCATTTAGGGTTGAAATGAAAACACTTGCTTGTCAATTGTGGGATTTATTGTGAGATGAAATGGTACGAAATAAAACCAGACTTGAAGGGTATAAATTTTTCCAAATTATATTCAATCCATGCTAATTCACTTGCGTAAAAGCCAAGTGCTCTTCATCTTCAGGACTCGTACTACTCAAGGTGTTGTCTGTCTCAAGCACTAGAGTAGGAATGCCAGAAGCTTTTTGTTAGTAATACAGGGAATTGATTTTAGGACTCGCAAAGCATGGGAATCATGCACATCGATTATCGCTCACTCCCTCATGACAAACACATACATTGATCCACGTCACGAGTCCTGGGTCACATAGATATATATTGCATATGTTGTCTATAATACCCTTTACCTCACTCCTGCCCATGTGTGAGTTTATTAACAAACAAAGTTATCATTAGTACAGAACTTTGTAGTCTTTATTTAGCAGTAATCACGATAGTACAGAACTTTGTAGTCTTTATTTAGCAGTAATCGCGATAGTACAGAACTTTATAGTCTTTATTTAGCAGTAATCACGATAGTACAGAACTTTGTAGTCTTTATTTAGCAGTAATCACGATAGAAGTGTCTTTTCCACATCATCTATTGACAATATTCTGATCAATCAAATTAAATCCTTGTCTTGAATTCGATACGTACAGCATAAATAATAATACAGGTAAAACCTATTATAACAGGATGCTCAGGATCAAAAGAAGACCATCGCAACATAAGCAATATTGCATAAATTGTTTTAGTAAAACTTCACCATAGAAAATGTGCAATGGAATTTCAATGTCATCAGTTTTATGTAAGCTCTTGATCATAAATCGTTTGTTCTGGAAAATTTCTGAAGTTTAGGCAACATTAAATGCAGTACTAGGATTAAAAATCTGCTACAGATATGAATAATTGGCTTTTCTGTGAGCAAGTATTAGGATGTTAAAAAGAGAGGTCACCTATATTAAAAAATGAGAGTCATGCTGCTATTGCATTATTAAGTGGAATCAAGTTATAACGAATTATGTTATAATGGGTTATGTTATAACAAATTATGTTATAATGGATTATGTTATAATGAATTATGTTATAATGGGTTATGTTATAATGGGTTATGTTATAACAAATTTGTTATAATGGGTTATGTTATAACAAATTTGTTATAATGGGTTATGTTATAACGAATTATGTTATAATGGGTTTTACCTGTAATGTGGTATTCGTGCAGATGTACTGTATTACTGAAACCAGCTGAGCAAAACACCAAAGATCTAGCTAAAAGTCTAAATGAAGTCAGAATATTCTTAGCTATTTTTTCTTTACTAGCATGAAAACTTTTAATAAGTCTCTTACATGCTTTTGAGGTTTAAAGCTTGAGGTAATTTTATACTCAGCAATTTCTGACAATATTACATGAGACATAGGATCCAGACTGCAAACTGAAGCTGAGACTGTATAATGAAGTTATAATAAATAAAAATCAGTCATCTCAACCTGTCATATGATGAAAAAGGGTTGGGGAAAAGATCATCAAATTACATAAATCTACTTAATAAATATTAGTCTAATTTTGCTAAAGAATGGGATTGGGTTTAATACAACAGGCTTATTATTGGAGAACTGTGCACCACACTAAAAATAAATTAAAGCAGAACAGGTAAATCAGCACCATTTTCCTTCAGGAACTGCTGCATATTGTTGTTTTACCAAAAAGCCCATGTTGATAAAAAAAATGAATTCAGGAAAAGTACCCATACACTTTTCAAGATGGAAGTTTTATCATTTTAGCATATGACAATATATTGCATTAAGTGTTCCTGTGAAAATCATAACAATCCCAATCAAAGAAGTTCTCACAAGTTATAACAACATTTTTTTTATGATAAATGCTGTATTGGTCATTTCAGAAAGTAATATATATGTATTGGTCATTTCAGAAAGTAATATACATGCATTGATCATTTCTGGAAGTAAAATGTATGCATTGGCCACTTCAGAAGTAACATATATGTACTGGTCACTTCAGACAGTAATATACCTGTATTGGTCATTTCAGAAAGTAATGTCAGCACCATTTGTACTCATGAAAACCTATCGACCATGAGAAGTCTTTTAATTAAAAGCCCATTTTGATATGATCTACTGTTCTGGAGCAACAATAGTAACATTTTCAAGACAGCACTACAAGCTAGGGCCAATCACAAGTTATTAAACTTTTTCAAGACAGCACCACAAGCTAGGACCAATCACAAGTTATTAAACTTTTTCAAGACAGCACTACAAGCTAGGGCCAATCACAAGTTATTAAACTTTTTCAAGACAGCACCACAAGCTAGGACCAATCACAAGTTATTAAACTTTTTCAAGACAGCACCACAAGCTAGGACCAATCACAAGTTATTAAACTTTTTCAAGACAGCACTACAAGCTAGAACCAATCACAAGTTATTAAACTTTTTCAAGACAGCACCACAAGCTAGGACCAATCACAAGTTATTAAACTTTTTCAAGACAGCACCACAAGCTAGGACCAATCACAAGTTATTAAACTTTTTCAAGACAGCACTACAAGCTAGAACCAATCACAAGTTATTAAACTTTTTCAAGACAGCACCACAAGCTAGGACCAATCACAAGTTATTAAACTTTAAACCTTTTGGTTTGTGGTCTTGAACTAAACTTACTTTGTTGAAACCATTATTTTCTTATCAGACTTACCATGACCCATGATGTCAATTAAGTCAACCAGATATTTCAACCCATCATAATACACATATTTTAATAACTATATGGCTGAAAGTAATAGAACTTGATCACCTTTACCTCAAAAAAAAAATCATTGGTTAAACTAATTACTGTTTTAACCAAATGTCATACCTCAAAATTACCATATACATGTAATAATTTATTACAAAAAGTCTTAATTACCTGAAAACTCTCGGCATATCTTGAGGTGCTTTTGCATTTTCCTTCAGGAGGCTTATATTTTTGCATTAACTTGGCTAGCTTTTCTTTTTGTTTCATTTTCTTTGTTTTCTTATATTTAGATTTATATGCAGCTGTAATGAATAAAGCAGTAAGCAATAAATATGACATTTATAAAACATTTTAGAACCAAATATGTATCTTTAATAATGTATGACCATAACATGTTAAGAGAATCCACTACCTCACAAACATAACTCAAACCATATGTTTACCACATTAACCATGAAAATATCATCTACTTACTTTCATCATTTACTATCACATCTGAAGTGACTATTCTTTAACTAATATACCTGCAGGAGTGGGGGAGGGGGGCTTGGAAGGGAGTGCCCATATTGTGATCAGGTAATATATCTAAGAAACTCATTTTATCCAAAATGATCTGATCATAGTGCACTCAATTAATAAAATATGAAGGAATTTACACCCCTTTTATAATGAAGTAAGCAAAAGCTCCAATCTACAGCTACCTTTTGCATTTTTTGCTTCTCATATCAAATACAAACAATGAAAGGAATCAAACCCTTGTAACTCAATTTCTATGATTCTGCCTGATATGGGAAGATGACCAAAAAAAATCTTAAACTAACAATGAGCCCACAAGACTTTAGACTGTGGTTCAATAGTGACTTATTCAACCCAATCAAAAACCATGGCAAATTCCATTTTGAATGATGGCAAAAGGCTGTGATCAAATCAGAAATTTACTGGCTAGAGGGTCAGAAAGGTCTTCATTCTGGCCTATAAATTACTTTTCATGATGGCGAAACATGTTGGAAGTCATGGAATGTTTTGTTTTTGTATTTTCTAAAGTATTCAATATGCTTCTTGTAGACTACACCAAATGTTAGAATAAAAAAATGATATGGAAATGAATGACAACATTATAATAAGTTTTCAGAATGGAAAGAAATTCTTATAGATCTCTTTAATTGACAACCTTATAAACTGATTACTGCATTTCTTGTCTGAAGGTTACATTCTTATCTAAAACAATACATACGAAGTCACATATCTCAACTCTTGAAATTGCCTCACAGTGGATTTAACGATGCATGATTGTTTCTGATTTATTTTTAAAACATAGAACCAGAGTTTACTTTACCAATGTGGAGACTTTGCATCAACCAGAGTTTACTTTACCAATGTAGAGACTTTGCATCAACTAGAGTTTACTTTACCAATGTGGACACTTTGCATCCAGCAGAGTTTACTTTACCAATGTGGACACTTTGCATCCAGCAGAGTTTACTTTACCAATGTGGACACTTTGCATCAAGCAGAGTTTACCTTACCAATGTGGACACTTTGCATCAAGCAGAGTTTACTTTACCAATGTGGACACTTTGCAGAGTGACAATTAAGTCACTGTAAATTAGCTGTTGTAAACACCCCTCAAGATGAATAATTATATGCTTCCATCAGGTAACATGATAATGCAAGCAAAATAATTTTTAAAAAAAGTCGAGGAAAGCAATCAAGTATACATGTAATGCTGATGCCTACAGGAACAGCAACAACCTTATTAAAAAGAATATGATAGGAAAAGGACACCCACAGCTCATTTACACTTTGCAGATGAGAGAAAAATGGAATACAGATAATATACTTTTCAAAAACATTTTTTATAATCTATGTGTATTTGTATAAAAGATACATGTTCTTGGAAGTCAATGCCCTACTACAGAGCATGTAAAACTATCCTATATACAAGACATAAACAGAAAGATGGGCAGACTGTCATGGCTATTGATTGGTTGGATGGTTTTTAATGGTTCTTTAAAAACGTAACTGGCTATACAGTGTGATCGCGATTTATGTGAAAGTTACATTTTTGAAACGTGTGCATAATTTGATATTTGCGTAAATTGAGATAATTTTCTCCGTATAAATTCAGTATGTTAAAATTATAAATAAATAAATAAATAAATAAATAAAAAGTTTTCATAAAAAGCATAGGGAAACAAACTTAAAACTAAGGAAACACAAAAAAATAACATGAAATTATGAATTGTAATCAACAGAATAAATGTACATTTAATTACAAAATGAAAGCTGCATTGAACAGTAGTGTTCATCAAGTCACACTGCCAACATCCTTTTCATCCTGTCCATTATGTTGGGTCAGGTATAGCAACTTTTCTGGTTTTAAAGGGAGGTTCCAGCTTTCACACTTATCTTTATTTTTTCCACACTGTCACATATTGTTCTACATGTACTTTCACAAAGGTGCAATGCATGCTTTATCATGGTGGTACTCTGACCAGCTTTATCATGGCAGTACTCTGACCAGCTTTATCATGGCGGTACTCTGACCAGCTTTATCATGGCAGTACTCTGACCAGCTTTATCATGGCGGTACTCTGACCAGCTTTATCATGGTGGTACTCTGACCAGCTTTATCATGGCGGTACTCTGACCAGCTTTATCATGGCAGTACTCTGACCAGCTTTATCATGGCGGTACTCTGACCAGCTTTATCATGGCAGTACTCTGACCAGCTTTATCATAGCAGTACTCTGACCAGCTTTATCATGGCAGTACTCTGACCAGCTTTATCATGGCAGTACTCTGACCAGCTTTATCATGGCAGTACTCTGACCAGCTTTATCATGGCAGTACTCTGACCAGTTTTATCATGGCAGTACTCTGACCAGCTTTATCATGGCAGTACTCTGACCAGCTTTATCATGGCAGTACTCTGACCAGCTTCATACTTTTTCACTACTTCAAGTTTAACCTCTAAAGAAATAGCCTTCCTTGGTCTCTTCGGACTATCACTTGCTTGTCCTTTAGATGCCATCACTAATTATATTCCAAAATTGTATCAAACAATTTGTACATGTACATACATATGCAGTACTGAGGTCCTATAATAAAGAGAATGGTGGGGGCACAAAAGCTGGGCATTGTGGGTAATGTTTGCCTGCTGTGGTGGCACAATCTATATGTATGAGAGAGTAATCTCAATAGTAGTGATCTTTTATGCATTCTCCATCTCGCGTTATTTCAAATTTGCATAAATCATGATCACACTGTATCATGCCAAAGATATAAGTGCCTATCTAAAAAAAAACAACACTTATGCAACAGACCCACCTAGTTCAGGCAGGTAATGGCTGTTACAATAAAATATATGTGGGACTCAGATGAAGCATTCACCCATAGCTGAAGCTTATAATTCTGTATATTTTCAGATGAACTCCTTCAAAGTACCCTGGCATATACTTTTTTAAAAACTGTCTTCTCTAGCTAATATGTACAGTATGCTTGAGAGGGATGTCCCCAACACAGTATGCCTTGCCACTTTTGAAGCATGACATAAATTGTATCCATTGTTGTTGATTTTTCATGAAATATCTGAATTTCAAAATCTTGAATATGAACCTTTCAAGATATATATTACTAGTTTAAATTCCAAACTAAATATCATGAGTTATGTCACAATGACATATGATGTTGTACATAAAACAAAATAAACACTATTATTTTAATTTAATATCATTATAATGATGAATTAAAAATGCATGTTATTTGAAGTATCTACCTTTTGCAACAATTTGAATATGGTTCTCATTAACATCATCCATTTCATGTTCAGATCTGACAGATGTCACATCAGTAACATGGTGTAATGATGAACTAGCGGAGGTCTGAGCAGAAGTTTCCCTCGTCTCTGTATGTGTGAGCATAAAAACCTTACATGCATTTTCATCACAACAGAAAATGTGATTTTCATGCTCTTTGGTCACATCTCTGGTAGACTTGTAAGAATCACTGCTTGTACATTCATCACAGCAAAAATCATGGCATAAACTTTTGATCAAATTATCCTCAAAGTCAAAGCTATTTTCAACTTCTGTGATAAAACTTTTCTGACTTAAAACTGTGTCGCTTACTGCTTCCATTTCCATTATATCTTTCACAACATGTCCATGTAATATGAACAACAAAGCCAATAGTATTCAGAACGATGATGACTGCTCTAATTAGGGTCATAAGTAAGAGGTTTAAATTTCACTGTATTGATCAGTTATCAAAGCCATAATTAATAAATTAGTACTAGTTTTGAAAATTATATCTTTCAATAAATCACTTGCATAATTAATAAATTAGTTTTTAAACATTTCAAACATGCTACACTTAGTTTGATCCATTATTATAGATCAGAAGAAATATTCATTAAAGAAATATTTATCCTGTGTCTGATACATTATACAACAGTTACTATAGACAGAGTTGTGTCACTGGATTTCTGGATGTACTTTAATCAGAACATTTTTTCTTAATAAATCACAAATAATAATTGGGATAAATGGAAATCTCTTATTTTCTGAGTCACTCCTATCTTTATCTGCTGCAGAACATCAATCATAAACTGCCTTCATTTCTCTCTGAGACAATGTTCACTCATCTCTCCATGTATACTGCTTCTTGCATAGAAATTACTTCAATATTTTCAAATTAGAGACATAATTTTTTTCTCAATATGTTCAAATATTTATGTTTCACCATAATACAACTATGTCTTCCACCTGAAATAAAAAAGTGAAATATTTAGTCATGAAAAATATTAATTTAACATTGACATTCTTCATTTTCTAGAAGTTATATCTACTAATGGTAATGATTTTGTAACTAACTGTTTGAAGCTTTTATATCTGCTAATGGAAATGATAAAGTTATATCTGCTTATGGGAATGACAAAGTTATATCTGCTAATGGAAATGATTAAGTTATATCTGCTAATGGAAATGATAAAGTTATATCTGCTAATGGAAATGATAAAGTTATATCTGCTAATGGGAATGACAAAGTTATATCTGCTAATGGGAATGATAAAGTTATATCTGCTAATGGAAATGACAAAGTTATATCTGCTAATGGGAATGATAAAGTTATATCTGCTAATGGAAATGATAAAGTTATATCTGCTAATGGAAATGACAAAGTTATATCTGCTAATGGAAATGATAAAGTTATATCTGCTAATGGAAATGATAAAGTTATATCTGCTAATGGGAATGATAAAGTTATATCTGCTAATGGGAATGATAAAGTTATATCTGCTAATGGGAATGATAAAGTTATATCTGCTAATGGGAATGATAAAGTTCTATCTGCTAATGGAAATGATAAAGTTATATCTGCTAATGGGAATGATAAAGTTATATCTGCTAATGGGAATGATAAAGTTATATCTGCTAATGGGAATGATAAAGTCATATCTGCTAATGGGAATGATAAAGTTATATCACTAATGCTAATGATAAAGTCATATCTGCTAATGGGAATGATAAAGTTATATATGCTAATGGGAATGATAAAGTTATATATGCTAATGGAAATGATAAAGTTATATCTGCTAATGGGAATGATAAAGCTATATCTGCTAATGGGAATGATAAAGTTATATCTGCTAATGGGAATGATAAAGTTATATCTGCTAATGGGAATGATAAAGTTATATCTGCTAATGGGAATGATAAAGTTATATCTGCTAATGGGAATGATAAAGTTATATCTGCTAATGGGAATGATAAAGTTATATCTGCTAATGGGAATGATAAAGTTATATCTGCTAATGGGAATGATAAAGTTATATCTGCTAATGGGAATGATAAAGTTATATCTGCTAATGGGAATGATAAAGTTATATCTGCTAATGGGAATGATAAAGTTATATCTGCTAATGGGAATGATAAAGTTATATCTGCTAATGGGAATGATAAAGTTATATCTGCTAATGGAAATGATAAAGTTATATCTGCTAATGGGAATGATAAAGTTATATCTGCTAATGGAAATGATAAAGTTATATCTGCTAATGGGAATGATAACGTTATATCTGCTAATGGGAATGATAAAGTTATATCTGCTAATGGGAATGATAAAGTTATATCTGCTAATGGGAATGATAAAGTTATATCTGCTAATGGGAATGATAAAGTTATATCTGCTAATGGGAATGATAAAGTTATATCTGCTAATGGGAATGATAAAGTTATATCTGCTAATGGGAATGATAAAGTTATATCTGCTAATGGGAATGATAAAGTTATATCTGCTAATGGAAATGATAAAGTTATATCTGCTAATGGGAATGATAAAGTTATATCTGCTAATGGAAATGATAAAGTTATATCTGCTAATGGGAATGATAACGTTATATCTGCTAATGGGAATGATAAAGTTATATCTGCTAATGGGAATGATAAAGTTATATCTGCTAATGGGAATCATTTTGAAACTAACTGTTTGAGACTTTAATGCCACTTTTCAGCACAGGATACACCAGTAAAATTGGTGAAGGAAAACCCAAGGAAGAACTTCTGACCTAGAGGAAGCTACTGGCAAGCTTTCTCACATACCAATCTCAATATTCCTCAAATACCAATCTCAATGTTTCGCACATACCAATCTCAAGCTTTCTCACATGCCAATCTGAAACTCAAACCCACATGGACAGAGGTAAGATGTGAGTGGTCAGAAAAGGCGAGATAATTTGACCATTCAGCTACCTGGGGTCCTGTTGTAACTAACAAGTACATGCAAGCAAAACTTATCTATTCAACGTACTGCTTCTCTTTAATGACCAAAGACAAAAGAGTATGATGTATGTATGACTGTTAATCATCAATTATTGCCAGGATGGTCACTGAGTAGTGTTTGCCAGTTGACATTTTTTAACTAAAAGGTGTTGTTTGCAATTAATATTGTCTCTAAGAATTGTAATCTTTTCATATGCCAACTGTTACATGATGCAATATTTTCAAGTGCATTCAAGGTCAGATGAATTTTTTGGAGTTAGAGAACTTGTCCATTAAAATACCACAAAAAGTTACAAAAGTAAAACACAAAAATACAAGTATCTTAGTTCTAAGTATCTTCATGTGCCATATTTTCATAGTACATGTACTAAAACTAGAAACAAATCATAAAAAAGACAATTATTTACCTGTGAATGAAAGTTGCCTTACTTATTTTTTATTATCATTTATCTCCAGACCTGTATTCAGAAAATAATGTAAATAATAGGAATTTTGCAATTAACATTGTTCAACAGAACATAATGTATTTCCTTTCATATAAAACAATATTTTGCATCCTTATTGTAGAGGATAAAACCACTGCATGGGGATCCAAAAATGTTATGAAACTTGTTGCTGTAGTAGGGTTTAACGCCAATTTTCAGCACATGATAGGCTATACATGGCAGCAAGTATTAATGGTGGTGGAAGAACCTGGAAAAACTCCTGGAAAGAACCACCAACCCACGAGAAGCTATAGGCAAGATTTATCACATACCCACATTGGCCGAATCTGAGACTCGAACCCACGCAGACAGTGGTGAGATGGCTGTGATCCATAATAGAGAGAGGTGTAGACCACTTGGCCTTTCGGGGTCCCTAGTTATGAAACTAACATGCTGAATCATCAATCATCGAACAATAGCAGAAAACTTGACATTACTGATTATAAAACACATTTTCGCATCTACAAGTAAATAAAGTTATATATCCAATTATTCTCTACACAGTTAAAACATGCTGTCTTTTCAATACTTGGAATTTTTTAGTAGTATAGTAAGCCCAATAGTAAGACAAAACATATCCGTTCTTGAAACTGAGTAGTCAGCTGCAGGAAATTACGATAATCCTTCAAAACAGTGACTTGCAACTACTCGATATCCAGCGCTCACACACTGCTATTGTTTTGTCATAACCAACTGCTCTTTTATAGACGATTTTGTGAGGGGGAGAAGGGCAAGAGTCATCAATAGAAAAGTTTGTCTTGCCGAATTTCATCTCTTCATTTTGTAATGTTGTTAGTTACCCATCTTTCATGGACATGTTATTAAAGAAATGTACTATCTATAACTGTAGCAATATTTTTGGAAATATTGCTCTCCTATTTTTTTTTCCATTTGAATTTATTTAATAATTACAGCTTTTTTAGTGTAATAATAAATATGAATTACAAGTATTAAACAATGAGACGAAGTGTCTAGCATAGTAATAAAACACTAAAGTCTATGATTTTATGACACCATTTTATGACACCATTTTATTATCCTTGTGGTTATCTATTTTGGAGCCCTTAAGAGCAAATTAAAGAATAACAATGTTTTACTAAAAGTTCATTTACACTTAGAATCATCAATATACACGTACCGAAATTCAAAACTTAAAACTTGTCACGAATGCAAACATTTGTTCTATGACAGTTTATTTATGAGTATCATATTTGTTTTCCTTATTTATAACATCATCTGTTTCAGAATTGTTGATCACAGCACCACTTGCAGCCATCATAGAGATTATAAACAAAATGTATGATTACAGGAAATGGCAATAATCGTAAAAATAACAAAAAATAATCTTAATATGTGTCAGTATTTTCTTCTGCTTAGCATCTAGGTTTTATGTTAAAGCTTCATGGTCTTAACAACATTTTTATTCCATTCTGAAAGTCAACAAGTGAAAATAAAGAGCAGTGATAGAAAGTCACCTGCTTTATTCATTAGACATTCAACAATAAACAAGGGTTTCAATTCACTGATATCATCGAAAAATAAAGTTATTTTGAACGGATATAAAAATGTATTAAGCAAGTTTACGTTTTTTGGTTATTGTTATATTATTATGGATAATGTGTATATTTACATGATTTATACAATCTGGAAGCATTTTTAATTTACTTGTAGCAAAACATGACATAACTCAAGATGATTTCTGAAAATTGCTTCATGAGTTACATGTTATCATGTGATACATGTATTAACAAAATTGCTTCATGAGTTACATGTTATCATGTGATACATGTATTAACAAAATTGCTTCATGAGTTACATGTTATCATGTGATACATGTATTAACAAAATTGCTTCATGAGTTACATGTTATCATGTGATACATGTATTAACAAAATAAAATGGTTACTTCAAAATACATGATGCTTTGAAAATGATGTCATGATGAGATATATTTCATTAGAGTGAGAAACTGAAAAATAACAGCTGAAGATACATACTACTGTGTAACTTTCTTTTTCCATTTAGGAAGTATTTATGTGTTTATGTGTGTTATTCAGACCCGTATTTGCTTATTTCTTAAGCCCATTTCATTTTCTTCTCTTCTGCTCTCCTTAGTCCCACCTTTGGAAGTACAATGTCAGTTATGTCTCCTCTCTAGTGCACAATTAAACAATGAGTGAATTTCCACCAAGAAATGCCAACCTTGAACAACAAAAAGTAGAATTATATTATTAACATTTTGTCATTGACATGATGTGTCACCTATTCTCGATGACAATAGGCGCATTTTAAAAATCACCAAACAAAACCAACAAAAAAAACAATATTGTGATTAAATATAATGATACATTTTTTTAAACAAAGCAATTTTAATTTGCACCACAATCGTGCTTAAAAACATCAGGTGTTGACTGTTTACCGAAATTAAGTGAAATTCAGTGCATAAATAAACTCCATACAAGGAAATTCATAATAATTCAAATAATTTGTTTTATGTGGATTTCACACATCTAGCCATACCGTTCCCTTTTGATCGCAAGTTAATTAGCTAAATGTTGTGAGCATGGCGAGAACACCTTCATAACACCATGTTTTAACATATACTTTGGCTCAAATATTCCTCCTGTCTAATAGGAACTTACCTTTTTCAATTAGGGTTCCAAAATAAACTGAAGCATTTTTTTTTTCTTTGGAAATATTAAGTACAGTGAAAATTCTTTTAACATGTATTATATGCCTAAGAAATGTTTGCATGCAATCCAGTTCCATTCAGATGTTGACTTGGCTGTGCTCACACAAACAGTGGCTTACAAATGGAAAAAAGCCAGGTCTAGCCAAATACTTGATTCCATTCACAATACAAACACTACTGGTAGATTAGTATTAGATATACATACATATATTTTACCATTCAGGCAGAACCAGAACAATGATAACCTGTGAATTACTTATTATTATTCACTGCATACCATTTTCCATGTACAACACCCATCCAACTCTGAAGAGTTTGTTTGTTTGATTAGGATTTTTAACGTAGCTTTAACAATTTTTCAGTCATATCGCTACGATGTCTGCATTGAGGCAGTTTATGGTGATGTCTAGCACTGAGACATCATGCCGCAGACATGTAGCATGATGTCTCACCCAGTCACATTATCCTGACACCAGGCCGACCAGTCCTAACACTAACCTCTTAATGCTGAGCGTCAAGCGAGGCAGCTGTTAGTACCATTTTTGTAAGTCTTTGGTATGACTCGGCCGGGGATCGAATCGACGACCTCCCACTTCCGGGGCGGACGCTCTAACCACTAGGCCACCGGAGCGGTTAAAAACTCTGAAGAGTATTGGCAATGAAATACCATTGCAAATACAAGTTTATGCTATGTTAAGAAATAGAATAGACCCTGATAAGTCAGGGCAATATGGCACCTTACCTTAAATGTTCTTTCTGACATGTCACTATTCATGCAAGAGAGAGAAGCAATAGCAATATGATAACTTTCTGAGGCTGCTATCTGGGTTGACAGATGAACACCATTTTCATCCAGAACTAGGCTGCTATCTGTGTTGACAGATGAGCACCATTTTCATCCAGAACTAGGCTGAGATCTGGGTTGACAGATGAGCACCATTTTCATCCAGAACTAGGCTGAGATCTGGGTTGACAGATGAGCACCATTTTCATCCAGATCGAGGCTGCCATCTGGGTTGACAGATGAACACCATTTTCATTCAGATGTAGGCTGCTATCTGGGTGGACAAATTAGCACCATTTTCATCCAGATCTAGGCTGCCATCTGGGTTGACAGATGAGCACCATTTTCATTCAGATGTAGATTGCTATCTGGGTGGACAGATTAGCACCATTTTCATCCAGATCTAGGCTGCCATCTGGGTTGACAGATGAGCACCATTTTCATCCAGATGTAGGCTGCTATATGGGATGACAGATGAGCACCATTTTCATCCAGAACTAGTTCATATTGCTATAGTGTTTTAGTGGAAATCTCATGCTGATATGACTATTACCCATGTCAAGATTTTCATGTTGGCTATCATGGCAACTCCTTGGATTGGCATTGCACAGCACAGCAACACAAAGTAGGTTATCTACTAATAATGGATAAAATTTGATCAGAAATATGCTGTAAAAAGAAGTGGTTCATGGTTGTGATTTTTTAAAATGTCTCTATGGCCATTTGTTAATGAGAATGATTTTTTTCTAGACTGTTCAATTTTGTTCATCTTAGCATAATTTAGGGCCAATTACATCAGGTGAGAATATTAACAGCTGAAGATACATACTACTGTGTAACTTTCTTTTTCCATTTAGGAAGTATTTATGTGCTTAAGTGTGTTATTCAGACCCGTATTAGCATTTTAAAGCCCATTTCATTTCCTTCTCTCATGTTCTCCCTAGGCCTAGCCCGACCTCTGAAAGTGCAGTGTCAGTTATGTCTCCTTTCTAGTGTACAATTAAGCAACGAGTGAATTAGCACCAAGAAATGCGAACCTCAAACAACAAAAGGTAGACTTATGTTATTAACATTTTGTCACTGACATGATGTGTCACCTATTCTGCACAAAAGGCGGATTTTAAAATGCCAACAGAAAAAAACAATATTGTGATTAAAACCAGTGGTACATTTTTTAAAACTCAATTTTAATTCGCACATCAATCGTGCTTGAAAACGATGGATCGTTGACTGTTTACCGAAATTAAGTGACAATCGAATTTTGGATGCAGCGTCTGCTATCTCGCGAGTAAGGAGACTTGCAAAGGGCACATACAAATTTACGTTTCAATGCAGAAATAAACTCCCTACAAGGAAATTCATAATAATTCAAATAATTTGTTAAAGATATTACGGTCTGAAGCCAGCAGGTACAACGGCTGCTTCCTATGGTATTTCGGGTCTCACAGTATAGTTTCGCATTTTGACACCTCATATTTAAGGTAGAAGGCATGCGCCTAATTATCACAATCCTAGCATTTTTCAGTTCACACATAAGTTAAAACTGTAATGTGGTGTAATTTACTTTGAGTTAAGCTTGAAAACTGCTTGACTTGTTGGTGACTGCCTGTCACAGTTAGACTAGCACTGGAGATCAAATGCGTAACTTGGGCTTCTAATGAGCCGCGCACTTGGCTGGCGTATTTACATGTCTGCTACAGAGGTAGACCAGCTAAGTTGGTCTCTAAGCCTTTTTTTTTTTTTTTATTTTGACTGGGCGGGGGGGGGGGGAGGTACATATGTCCCCGGGCGCCAAGGTACAGGGGCGCCAAAATGAGGCTTGCAACGTTACATTATAATAAGAAAACAAGGGTAATAAATCTGTCACAAGATCGCTGGGGCGCCAATTTTATAGTTTGTCCCCGGGCGCAAAATATCATCGCTACGCCTCTGATAAGGCACATACTGATTCTTTTAGCTGTCTTGTCACAGGAAAATATTCAAAATACCCCCTTTCTGTAAAAAAATGAATGTAAAAAAAAATGGGGTTGGGGGTAGCGTTGATTAAGTATAAAAGCGGTGTTACGAAACACCCAAATCCACAACCAAATCCAACAAAATCAGCTCATATCCACCCAAATCACATTGTGTATGCCATCTCATCTATAAATTACAACGCTACCCTTCTCTCCTTTCAATTTTAAACAAATCCTTTTCCACAAGCCATGCATAACAGGTACATTGTCGGCGATCGCATAAGATGAAACAAAACGAATTGCCGAACAAATGCAGCATGCGGCAAGTGCTTCTTCTCGACGCTTACGAAAATATAACCAATGAAAGAACTTGCCGAATAAGCTGGTCAAGCGGCAAGTTCTCAGTCACTCAAATTAAAATTCATATTTGTTCACCATCAACCAGCTAAACCCAGCTTCGATTTGTTTATCATTGCATAATGAGTACTGATAATTTCCAGCATGTTTTCTTTGGAAATTGTGTGAGTTTCAGTTTTTGTATTATTCATCACTAATATACTTAATGACAATCTGAACAAAACATTACTGTTAATTACAAGCAGCTAAAAGCAAGGTATATAATCTTAATTAATAATAGGACAGGCCCCACAAATTGGATAGTTTCTATCCATGGTAATATGACACCCTAGCTGAAAGGACCTCTTCTATCATCATCCCAAGCCCATGACTGTGAGTCTGATGTGTTCTACCTGGCTGGTGTAAACTAATGTATGCACCAGGTTATTAGTCCACCTAACAACCAAACATGCAATTGATTCAGGTGTTTGTGACAATATAATGAGTGTAATTTTATATGCATTTCAGTCTATAAATAGAGACCTTCTCAATGATCAAATCAAAGGGAATTGGATGAAATTTACTGATTCGTTAGGTGTGGAGCAACTAGTAAATGAACCCACCAGAGTAATATCTACCTCTAAAACACTTATAGATCATAATTATATCAATACAAAAGAAAATGTTTTGGAAGTAATAGTTCCAAAGATTGGTATAAGTGATCACTTTCCAATTTTTCTAACACGTAAAGTCAATGGCAAATCAACAAATAATAATATCCATAAATCCATTACTTATAGAGCCTTTAAAAACTTTTATACTGTTAAATTCCTAGAAGATCTAAAACAGATTCCACGGAATACAGTCCAAATCTTTGAGGATTTTGATGTTTTAGATACTTGGACAGATCTGTTCATCAGTATAGTGGACAAGCATGCTCCTTTAAAAACACACAGGATAAAGAAAATCCATCAGTCAGGCTGGGTCTTCCCAGAAATTTTAAAAGTAACAAAACAAAGAGACCAACTAAAATCAGTAGGAAATCAAACCGAATATAGAGTTTGGAGGAATAAAGTTCATAAAATGATACATCAAGCCAAACAAGCGCACTACAAAAAATTACTGGATGAAAACCTAAATAACCCCAAAGCTATCTGGAAAGTGTTTACAGGTTTTGGTGCAGGCAAATGTAAGCGTAAAGCTGAAATTTTATCCCTCAATCATGAGGGCATTTATACTGATAATCCAAAGGACATCTCATTTATTTTTAACAACTTTTTTGTTCAAAGTGCTGAAAAACTTAAAGAACCCAGAACTTCATCTGATCATCTGGAACTCAAACATGTTTGTGCTAAAAAACTACAAAACAATATAAAACATGTACATGATTCTTTTTCTTTTCTCAACTATTTAAACACTTATGATCTTATTCATGATAATCAGTCTGGCTTTCGCCAGAATCACTCCTGTGAAACTGCACTTGTATCTTTGATTGATAAATGGCTGAAAGCGTTAGATCAAGGAGAAATGGTAGGCACTATTATGGTTGATTTTCGTAAAGCTTTTGATCTTGTAGACCATGAAATTTTACTTGAAAAACTAAAGATTTATCAATGCAGTGAAAACTCCCTAAACTGGTTTACTTCTTACTTAACCGACAGAGTGCAAAAAGTATCTTTAAATATTCAACTTTCTGAAAGGAAAAGCATTAATTGTGAGTACCATAAGGCTCTATACTTGGACCGCTGTTATTCATTCTATTTATCAACGATTTACCTCTTAAGATTGGAACTTCAATTTCTTCCACTGACCTCTATGCAGATGATACTACACTGTCTGAGATTGGTAAAATCAAAACGGTACTTTAAAATAACTAACAAGATGCTCTCAACAGACTTCAAGTATGGTGCAAGGAAAACTGTGATCATAAATACAGAAAAAACGAAAGCCCTACTAGTTACAACACAACAAAAACGAGCAAGACTAGATAGCGACAAACTTAATGTTTTTTTGACAATGTGAGCCTTAATATGACCTCTCAAGATAGAATCCTTGGTGTATTCGTAGATAACAATCTTACTTGGTCTATTCACATTAAACACATTTCAAAAAAGGTTAATTCTTATCTTTGGCTACTGAAGAAAATCAAAACATACATTCCTCTTCAGTATAGGGTCATCTTTTATAAAAGTTATATTCAACCATATCTGGACTACTGTAATGTAATTTGGGGTAATACCTCTAATTCAAACATAATGACACTTATAAGGCTCCAAAAGAGGGCTTGCCATTTAATTCAAGATCAATGTATAGACAATTTTCAGGATGCAATGAATAAATATAAAGGTTTTAACAATACATGAAAGAATATTTCTTAGAAAAACCAAAATTGATGTATAAAGTATCCAGAAAATCCATTCCTGTCTATCTAAGCAATATATTTCACCAAAGAGATGCTGATGGTACTCCAAATTTAAGGTCCATAAGAAGAAAACAATTACATCATACCAAGGCCAAAGAGGGAATTGTTTAAAAAATGTTTTTAATATACTGGTCCAGTAGACTGGAACAACATTCCCAGTGATACTGCCTGCTTGTCTGTAATTTTGCATCATTTTCAAAGCTGAATGTTGCAACGCAGAATGATATTTTATATTTTTTTTATATGTTTATGTTTTTACAGATACCTGTGCATGTGTTCCAGGCTTGATACTTTGAAATTTAAAATTCCTTAATTATTTAGTGTCGAGCCAGACTCTTCACATCATGTTCTATGTATTGTATATATTGTACATAACAGATAGAAGGCCTCAAGGTAGATTAGTTCTGTAACTAACTGAGTTACCTTCTCTAAATAAAGTCTTTATTATTATTATTATTATTATTATTATTATTATTATTATTATTATACAGGCTTATTACTTCATTTTTCCCCCAGCCATATATGAACATTTTAAATGGTTTTATGAATAGTCCATATAAATGTTGTTACATCCCACATTGTAATTTGTCAGTCTCAAAGATTGATGCGCCTGCTTTTTTAATTTCAATGAATGTGCATTGTAAAAGAAACAACAAGAAAATACATATTAATTTTAAAACTTCTAAGATGGTAAACACATGAACTTATGAAAAAATAATTGACTATGCCACCATTTTTACATATGACTCTTGATCTGAAACACAATTGTACTAAATATGTTCAACATCTATTGCAGACTGAACTGAAAATTAATAAAGTCCAATGAACGAAGTTGATGTTTATTTTCCTAATGATGATATGTAAATTAAAAGAAGTGTCAAAGTTTACATAAACTTTTCGTACATTCTGAAATCCAAATCACACTCCAATTAGACTATTCTCACACACACACACACACACACACACACACACACAGATAGAATTGAAAATCAAGTTTATGTTAGCCATAGAACGAGATCATACATTATATGAGATTTATTGCATCATCACCTTCCAGTATATGTAATATTTACCGTATATAACTGTTTGTAGAGACACCCAAAGCTAACCCCTACACACACACACACACACACACTATATATATATATATATATATATATATATATATATATATATATATATATATATATATATATATATATATATATATATATATATATATATATATTCACGTCACTTGAAATTTGGCCACCATTTTATTCTCATTTTATATTATTTACACTTTGAGTAAATACACACATATACTTCTGCTTTGGTGCCCTGTAACGGAAAGGCAGGGCCCTTTCGAAATTTTGGAACCCACCACACCCCCTCGACCCCCTCACCTGATCTGGCCCTAATTTGTGCTACAATACCCTTGAGACAAGGCAAACATTTTGTGTTGAACCAGTGATAAGAGAAATGAAATGTTCTGCAAAACTCACCAAGAAAAATGACTTTAGAATTAAAAAAATCAAGGTCTTTTCTACATCTATAATTATTATTCATCAAATTTAGAATATACTCAGCTCCTGCTGATGTCTGATAAATGCCTAAAGTGACGTTTGCTATGTTTTATTTACGATAACATGTGCTGAGTCAGACTTTACACATGTGCATATTCTTTCCATGATACCATGAATCAGCCGAGAGAGGGAGAGAGAAAGACAGACCGACAGACAAACAGAGTATCAATGTGCTTCTTCAAGTTTTCAAGGTGGTAAAGTTGTCAAATGTTTAGAAACCTTCTACCGGCTAACGATTCCTACGATTGGTTACGCGGGTACCTGACAAAGTTGAATTATATTACATGTATGCAAACCAGAAGTTAAGTCCACATTTTTTTGTATTCACACAGAATCTCATAACTATCACTATCTAATGTCATCTTTAACAAAGTCCAAGAATTCATCCTCATTGTCTCACTAATGATCTCAAATCCCCCATTGTAAATCTTCGTGGTGCAGTCATAAATATCATCCGACTCCCTTTCCTTGGCCCCGCTGTCATAAGAGGATGATTATTTATAGTATGAGCTTGAGCTTTCTAAGTAACACATCGATCATACAATTTGTTAAATCTTTAAAAAGGTTGCAACTGAACATGTCATTTGTGCGGCAAGATGAAATAACCACCCTCTGCTACTTGCCACTGTACCACAGTCAATGCTCAATCAAAGAGTTCTCGCATGGGAACACAAGCTATAGGATTATGGTTAAGTATTTACAGGAAAAGATAGAACTCTGCTTGCTCAATCAAAAGTATTGTCAATCTGAAAACAATGTGAGTGCTGAGTTTGCAAGCACTGGCAGAAAACTTGTTTACCGTTACGATAAATGAATACCCTATGGGACATTTTATAACCTGGGTTATTATCAATAGGTAGGTCGTTGACTACCCGAATACCAATTGGCATCTTTTCATCCGAAACAGAACACATTAGAGGCAGCATATATGGTAAAATATCAACTATTGTATATCCATGCTTATTACAAAAACCTAGAATTATTTGATGATAGTATTTAGAACTGTTCCAAATGATGCCCTATTGGGTCCACGGTCCACATTGTGTGGTATTTCCATTTCAAATGAATTCCGTTTGAAGGTACGAGTATTTTCCTATCTGAGGTGCATTGGACTTTAATGGCCATTCAATATTTTCATCATTCCTTTCTACATCCTGTAGTATATTATTGGTTGTCTTTTACACCGTCTGATTGCTGATCACTATAAAAACTTAATCTTTCTGGAATGAACACAAAATCATTCAAGTACACTGCTGTATAGTAAAAAATGAAACTTAGATTAAAAAATATATCTTGATGGAATGCGATTTAAGGGTTACTCAAAACTGTATATACAAATGCACCACGCTAAGATATGTAAATCAGTATAACAAGGATAATCATAGAAGCATGAAAATATGTTGTCATAAGGAAATCGAAAGTATGGAACTACAGAGGAAAACGAGTACTGATGTTGAAAAAATGTAAATTGAGCTGAAAGATCCTTGTAACAAGAATGAATTTGCCATTTGATATGTGACTTTGACCAAAATTGTCCCCATATTTAGCTGCTAAGTTAAGTTTTTCTTTCAAAGATGTTGCCAGGAAAAATAAGAAGAAATCGCAGCTATACAATTAAATAGGTTAAAAACTAACTTTGTTTCCTTTACGAATAGCTATCTGATAAATCTTACTGAAGCATTTTTTGATCAACTAGAATAATTTAAACCGTGTATAACGGCAATATACATGTCTGGTATAACGGGAATATACATGTCTGGTAAAACGGCAATATACATGTCTGGTATAACGGCAATATACATGTCTGCATGTGTATTGTGCTTAATTACAATTCAAATTAAATTGCACAGCTTGTCCATAGAGAACCCTAAAAGAAAGAGACATTAGAGGTTGTCGTTTACTCGGATGCTATTTGCTTGGTGTACCAGGTAAGGCACGTTTCTTTGATGTTCGTACTCTAGTTTGTTTTGCACAATTAATTTTCCCCAGGAGTATTAATAATAATTGTTCTTTGTCAGATACATGAACATTATCTCCAAAACTGTCATAAACTTCACCGTCTGGACACATGGAAATGCAACAGTATCGAAGATGTGGCAAAGCGGCCTCGTGACACCATGTTGTAAAAAATATAATCTATCTGAGCTTGAATAAGGCTTTCTAAGCTCCTCAGGGCATTGTTCGGGGGCATCCATGTTTGTGGATATCGAAATTCTTTCCCAGGCATTTTGATGGTCAGTTGCCATACTCCATCAAATGACAATGCAGCTGCATTGTATATCTTTGGAATGTACAAATCCTTTAAAAAGGAAATGTATGCATCAATATTTAGCGTTATGGATGAAACGGACTCATCTAACTCTTGGATTTCCATGTGAACGAGTTTGAAAAGCTCAAGAACTTGATTGTCAATGACCTTCATAAAAATCTTCTCGTGTGAAATTCCATAATGTCGTACTAAAAAGTAATTTCCTCCAATGCACAAAATGATGGCAATAAGAACCGCCGAATATTTCTTACTGAAGTATCTTTCAATACTTTCTATGATTTTGGAGATGTTGTGCAGTTCAGGATTTTGTTTATGTAACCAAACATAAACAGGGCGTGTAAATGTTCCAGTTTGGTTTCTTTTCCAGTGGAGACTGATACCAAAGAGGTGAATTAGGACTGTGTCGATATCAGCTGATAATGCAAAGTTGACAACATAATCTACATCAGACAACTCAACATCAAGCTCCATCATCCAATCAAGGTGAGCCATTTCTGCTTCTCCCTTTCTCTGCCTGATGTTAGACAGCTTCTCCGTACCAACAATTCCTGATTTGGAAGTAAATTGAACTCTCAGTGGTGTTGTGAAAGGACAACATTTGCTATCAGCAGAGTTTCACTGTCTATATCGAGGGTCATATTTTGCTTAAGAAGAAGCTGCTCAATGTGACTGCCTAAATAGGAACTTACAAGTTTCTTGCCTGTCGATGTTTCCACGACAGAGGGCTTTTGAAATTTATCTGCACTCATCACCTCTTTTCGTCCTTCAAGTGTAAGATAGATATTTCTCCTTTACAATCCCGCCTTTTCCTTGTATGTGCTTTAGTTGTATCTGGTGTTATTTTTCCAATGTACCTTTTTGTAATTTTGGATACTATCTCTTCATCTTTTGTCTCATCTTGCCTAATCTTCGAAGCATCCTCTCTTGAGATGACAGACTGGATTACTGTATGCACTTGTCTCTGCTCGTCTACTGTGGACATCTTTATCATTACATTACATAGTGTGGCCCCCGGTCGAATATATTTCTTTGCGTCTATGTGGTCAAAATCTCACGCAGTGTCCCATCCTAACCGGACAATGCTATCATTGTGAAAGGTACTGAATAGATCATGTTTCAATTGTTGTGAAAGTGACTTGATTTGTAATGTTCTATCAAAATTCCGTGTGCAAACTCCAGCATAACTGGAAGCTCTAATTAAGAATGCGAACAGGAGTGAAGAATTCACGCCGGCCAGAAGTTGTATCCATCTTTTCCTCCTAGTCTTTCAGTAGTGGCGATGGTTACAATTTCGTCACAATGCCTCAATATATCAATATGATGGAAACCATTTTATTCTCAGTGGATATTTGCTTAATAAATTCTTTCAACATTTGCCCCCATCTCAATTGAAGCTGGCTGACGGATAACTGCTGATCACACAAATTGTGAAGTTGGTGGCGAGTCGATGAACTCGATGACGATAACCGAGATATGCAAAGCTGTTGACAATCGCCAAACATTTCGCTAGGCTATCTCGATGTTCTCGATAGTTACCAATTTACTGCAGTCTTTTTCAATATCATCATCTCTCATATATTTTAGTATATGAATGAGGCCTGATGTTTCATAAGCTGATATTAAATTCATGATTTTGGATTATCTCAAGTGCAGTACTGGAAATTCCGGAAGAAATGTTGCATACTTTTGTTCCCATCTATAAGCTTAAAGAGATTTCTTGCTATCTTATAGTCAGGTGCAAACAGAACTTTTTCATTTGTTCATACAGTTCACCCTTCTGCAAAAAAATCATCGAGAACCAAGTTCAATGTAACTATATCGTCAACTCTACCACTGAAATGTGGAGGATGACGGCATAATAGTGGCGGTGTGTTTTTTAGATCATGATACTCTCGTTTGCTACTATCAGTACCGCAGACTACAGTTTCTTCTTTGTTTGTCATAAATGGTATCTGTATTTCTTCAAGGAGGGCTTCAACATCTTCCTCCCATTACGCGACGGAGTAATCAGTGTACTGTCGTCGGCATCCGTCCGTCTTCGAGAGACGATGGTGTAGCATCCGATTTGAGTGTCCTATCTGCACCTTCGCGAGTGGCTGAAGAGTCCGACCCTTGAGTGACAGTCTCTGTTGCACTTGCTGCAGGTGTATGCTGATGCTTGCTGAGGATGTTTTTGGTTCGCCTTCCTCCTGGCTCTCTTTGCAGCGAGGTTTGTGTTTCTCATCTCCTCAGCTTTCTGAGTGCCCTGTCTGACAGCAAGACGCCACGCGGAACGGTCGTCAGCACAGCTCTCCCAATTGTTTATGTTGATGTTGGCTGTCTTCGTGTCCTTTTTGCAGACATCTTTGTATCGCAGACGTGGCCTTCCAGTCGCTCGTGCACCTTCTACTAGCTCGCCGTACAGCAGGTCCTTGGGTATGCGGCCTGGGTCCATTCTCCTAACATGGCCTAGCCAGCGAAGGCGCCTCTCGCTGAGAATGGAGAACATGCTGTTCATGCCGGTGCACTTTAGAACCTCTGTGTTGGGAACTTTGTCCTGCCACTGGATATGCAGAATGCGACGCAAGCATCTCAGGTGGAAGCTGTTGAGTTTCCTCACGTGACTCGCGTAGGTGGTCCATGCCTCGCTGCTGTAAAGGAGTGTGCTGAGCACGCATGCCTGGTAGACGCGCAGTTTGGTCTTCTCGGTGAGGTTGTGATTGTCCCAGACCCTCTGGTTCAGTCTCGCCATAACTGCTGATGCCTTGGCAATCCGGCGATTTACATCAGTATCAACGGAGAGCGAGTTGGAGATGGTGGACCCAAGGTATGTGTAGTCCTCAACAACTTCCAGGTTGTACGAATCAATGGCGATGGTGGGAGAGGAGTCTGCGTCCTGCACCATTACATTCGTCTTCTTCAGACTGATGGTCAGTCCGAACTCCTTGCAGGCGTGGGAGAGGCGGCATACTAGCTGCTACAGTCCATCTTCCGTGTGTGATGTCAAGGCTGCATCGTCGGCGAAGAGCAATTCACGGATGAGAACCTTTGTAACTTTAGTCTTTGCACGGAGACGGGCGATGTTAAACAGCTTTCCGTCAGTCCTGGTGTGTATATACACACCCTCGCTGCAGTCCTTGAAGGCGTACTGGAGGAGAATGGAAAAGAAGATGGCAAAGAGAGTTGGCGCAAGGACACAGCCTTGCTTCACTCCGCTGCTGACTGGGAAGGCCTCTGATGTTGCGCCGTTGAAGCACACTCTGCTGTGCATGTTCTCGTGGAACGATGTTATGATAGCGAGCAGTCGTGGGTGGCAGCCTATCTTCTTAAGGATCCTGAAGAGTCCGCTCCGGCTGACCAGGTCAAATGCCTTGGTCAGGTCTATGAAGGCAATGTAGAGGGGCATCTGCTGCTCACGACACTTCTCCTGCAGCTGTCGTAGTGAGAAGATCATGTCTACAGTTGACCTGCCTGCTCGGAAGCCACACTGGGACTCGGGGTAGACTCGGGATGCTAGGGTCTGCAAGCGTGCCAGGACGACACGGGCGAACGTCTTTCCAACAATACTGAGAAGAGTGATACCCCGGTAGTTGTTGCAGTCACTGCGGTCTCCTTTGTTCTTATATAGAGTGACAATGTTTGCATCTCGCATGTCCTGGGGGATGTGTCCTTGTCCTCAGCTGAGGCAGAGGAGTTCGTGCAGAGGCTGGATTAGTGCTGGTTTCCTTATCTTTAGGACTTCAGGCGGAATGCCGTCACTCCCAGGGGCCTTCCCATAAGCGAGGTAGTCGATGGCTTTGCTAAGCTCGTCCAGGGTGGGTGGTGTGTCTAGTTCCTCCAAGACTGGCAGGTCTGGGATGGCGTCTAGGGCGGTGTCCGTGACGACGTTTTGGGTTGCATACAGCTCAAGATAGTGCTCAACCCAGCGCTGCAGCTGTTTGCCCTGGTCTTTGATGACTTCGCCAGTCTTGGACTTGAGTGGGGCGATCTTGGAGGTGGGTGGGCCTGTTGCCTTCTTGATACCCTCGTACATGCCCCTTGCATCCCCGGTTTCGGCAGCTATCTGTATATTGGTGCAGAGGTTCAGCCAGTAGGTGTTAGCGCAGTGACGGGCGGTCTGCTGGGCATTTTTCCTGGCAGTCCTGAGGGCCTGTAATGTACCAAGGCTAGGCGCAGCCTTGTAAGCCAGGAGGGCTTTCCTCTTCGCCTCAGTCACGGGTTTCATCTCCTCCCAGCTGGCCTCATACCAGTCTGTGTTTTTGTGCTCTTTCTTCCCGTAGGCAGTAATGGCTGAGTTGTACACAGCGTCTCGGAGGTGGGACCACTTGGAGTCGATGGTGTCATCAGGGGTCTCTTTGGTGAGAGCCTCGTGAAGTTTGCAGATGAACTGCTGTCTTCTCTGGATTGCTTGCACAGCAGGTGTTGATGCATGGCCAGCGCATCAGTGTACCATGGACAAACAATAACAGCGAGTCCATAAACCATAAGTTAAAAGCGGCAGTTAATTGGGACAGAAACAAATTGCCCGAACTTATTGAAGTGATCGGAGCTATATAAAAAAAAAAAAAAATTCTGTTTCACAGATGTACTTTTTATAGCAAAATAGACTGGTGTCTAGCATCGTCAATGGAACATGTTATTCCACAACTAGTATGGCATGGTATGTCACAAATGGAGAAAGACAGGCATATACACACATTTATGCTGGCAAAACCACCAACAGCAACAAAATCCAGATATATTAGTACCAGCAACATAGAATTTAAGTGTCTCAAGGCTTCCGAAAATGTTGGAAAAAAGTCAGGCCAGCGGAAACGGTCTGCATCAGAACGGACTAAAAAGTATTATAAATGACCAATTGGAGAAAATAATGTACTTACAAGATTATACCGAATTAATATAATAACGAATCAAGTTAAGTATATAGCTGTGTGCGTCTGTGTGTGTGTGTGTGTGTGTGTGTGAGAGAGAGAGAGAGAGAGAGAGAGAGAGAGAGAGAGAGAGAGAGTACTTTTGTATGACAATAAAATATTTGCTACATTTGTTTTTGGTCATTTATAGGTCATCATTACAGGACTGTAATCTCCACTCAATTAATAAATAAATGACAAATCTCTCCATTGCATCGCTCTATCTCTCATCGTGTAGTATTTGGCCGGGCGATGGAGCGATGGAGAGATTTGTCATTTATTTATTAATTGAGTGGAAATTACAGTCGAAAGATATAATACTAGTAAATTGCATTTGTATTTATTATTGATCAATCTGAGACAAGAACGCGAAAAATCGCGCCCCCCCCCCCCCCCCCCCCCCCCCCCCGTTAGCCAAGCGCCCTAGGTGATTGCCTAGTTCGCCTAGCGGAAGCACCGGCCCTGTAACGAAAAGCATAAAGATAAACAGTCAATAAATCTTACTCAGTTCATTCAATGATTTAAAATTTCTAACCCTATTGCGACCAGGGTGTCCATAACACCTTTATCGTCTGCGCGTCTGATGCTTAATAGAAGTTTCCATACTAACACGACACCATATTACATACAATTTGGGCAAGTCTATTTTCCGCAAATAGAGTGACGTTATTGCTCCTATTTGGTTACTCCCCGATACTTCCGTTAATTACGTAAGGTTAAGAGTTATATCCCTTTGCCACCTGTAAAATTTACCTTCCTTGTACATAAATGTGTAGTAATGCATCCGTCCCTTGGTTGAAAATGGACTTATCCAGGAACTGGAAATTGATCTCGAGGATGACCAAGGTTGATAGTGAAACACTTTTTATTTTTTTTATTGTTCTTTTTATTTTATTTTTTTATTTGTATAGTTGAATAAGGAATTAACTTTAATTCCTCAGTCAGAATCTTACAAGCATCGTTTCAACAAAAATCATTAGCTAATTTTCATTTGTACCTTTACCGTAATATTATTATCATTTTTCTACTATAGGTCAATTTCGGACAAAAATTTGCCAAAAAAAAAAAAAAAGCCTGTCCAGTGAGACCCGAACTAATCGAAGTTTTCGGTATTTTTCGGGTGGGTATAAACTGATAATAGGACTACTTTTCGCGAAAATAACCCGTCCATTACAAGAAAAGGACTTACTTCCTGCAAAAAGGTCTCAAGATGGTCTTATTGACAGTTTCAGACAAAATTTACATTTCACTAATGCAGTTGTTTTGTGTAATAACCCAGTTTACACTTCCATTCCACATATATATGTTTTGAAATAAAATATTAAAAATGGATCCTTTCCGCAAACCCAGTCTTGTTTCGCGATAAGGACTAATGGAGTAGTCCAGAAATATTCTTCTGTAGGGGTATGGGATTTTAAGACTTGGTAGTAGAATTGGCAAGTGTCTTTGTAACTTTATCCACTACTAACTGCGTAATTACAAACGATTCGTTGATTGATTAGCCAACAGACGCTTTCAAAATGAAACTTTATTTTTGTGTTTCTTGTTTTCATCTTTTATTATTTTGTAACAAAAGAGAATATTTCATTCTAATTTACTATGATTTACTCACTGTTTCCTTTCTTATTCAGTAGCTTGTGATTTTTTTAACATATTTATTTATCGTATATTTTCCATTTTGTAAAACTTCTGGAGGGTTTCTGTTTTTCAATTTAGTTTTCATTCTTTAACATAATAATTTAATACTATATTTGTTGGAAGAGAGGAGGAGAATGCAGTTGACTAAATCTTGCCAGAATATTTACTTTTTACTTCTTTACGAATATTTATGCTCATTCGTCTCATTATTATTAATTTCCTATGTCTCTTACATAGCCGGATCAGGTCAAGTACTGGGGTGGGGGTGTTTTTCAAACTTTCTTCAAAAAGGGCACTGACTTTCCTCGAAAGGACTCAAAATAAAAAGTTTGTGTCTCTTTAATCCAAGAGAAGCAAGAGGGGGTAAGTAGAGGAAATTGCGGACACAGGGGGTGAAAAAAAAGACGTAAGAAAATACATGGAACTATTGGAATGACAAACGCATGGTAAACTAAATTATATGTGACACATCGTGTTGTTTTTTATGTGCTATAAAAAGTGAATATTTTTTTTAATTATTTTTAATCACAATGTGAACAACATAGAGGGAGGATGAATCGACGAAGTGGCGAGAAGACCAAGTGAAAATAACTCAAAAATTATACAAGGTCGCTATTACTGACAAAAGATATTGAATATGTAGTTGTTTACTGATCACTATACATACATTTATTTTAGCTGAGCCTCTTCAATGTAGCAGAATTGGTAATACCATTAGCTACTTTTTATATAGAAACTGTATTAATATCAAAATATTTAGCAGAAGAGTGCATAGAATAATAAACTCTTTTATTTCACTGGTATCCAAATCGATTGATTTCACTGCTCTTTTTTTGAGGTTGTTTTTATTTTAAAATTTTAAAAAATATATATTTTCCATACTTACTATTCTCACTTGGGGTTATTGCTTGAATGTTTTCAAGGTTAACTTTTCTATTTGAGTTGATATGATCAATTACGAGATCTTCATTGATTACTTCATTGAAGCACTCATAAATAAATCTGCAAGAAAGAGAATTTTTCTTATTTTGTTTTACTTCAAAAAAAAATATAATACCGATGATAATGTAACCAACGTTTTTGATATTTCTCACAGGATTTTTAGACGACAATGTCGTACATGTATAACACTCATTCTCCTCGCTTCGTAATTAGTAAATATCGAGTGCTTAACAAATTTATCAATGTTATTGACTTCAATCTTTGCTTGTTCCATTATATAATAGCTTAGTTCTAATACTATTTTCCTTACTTTTGACTCACCGAGCAATATAATCTTAAATGTCGTTTATTTTTACGTCATCAGATGCATTTATTATCTCAGAGTATCTTTTCCACGCATGATATTTTTTGCGCCTCAACCTACACATAATTGTGTCCTACCTTTAACTCCGTCACAATTCAGACAAGGGTTCGGTCCCCTATTTCCTTTTCTTTCACTTTGTAAATATATACCGCAATAGTCTCTCATGGCAATTTTCCAACTAGGGCAGAAAATTCCACCATCAACCATTTACAACTATTATATGTTTGGTTAATCACTATATTTGTGTGTGAAAATCTAATTAGAGAAATATTATTATATTGAACATAAGCAATGATATTGTATGGGCCGGTGTTAAAAAGCTAGATCACTACTTATTATTACCACTGTGGCATTAGGGGTAACACCCATAAATTGATCAGAGATTTCCTATCAGACAGATTGTAGAGAGTTATAGTAGACAGAGCAAAATCAAACACATCATCTGTTGCTAGTCATCTGTTGTTAAGGAGTGTTTTGGGTCTCATCATCTTCCTGGTGTTCACTAATGATCTACATGCAAGCGCCAAATCCAACACGATAACTTTTGCAGATGGCTTTATAGTCTACCGGGAAATAAATGTCTCCAAGGACCGTGAGAACCTTCAAGAACACACGAACCAACTGATCATCTGGAAATACACATGGGGTATGACGTTACACCCAGAAAAATGCAGCATCCTAAGAGTTTACAGGAAGAAATCACCACTCGTATCCGAAAATACTCTTATGGGACACAAGCTAGCCCAGAGACCTCTCATGAAAAATGCACGTAGACAAGATAGTGAAAAAGGGAACAGTAGCCTTGGTTACCTGAGACCCAACCTCTAATCAACAATAAAGAAGTAAAAATTGTGGCATATTTACTTTTGGTTCAACCAGATCTTTAGTATTGCTCCACTGTGTGGGACCCACATAATAAAGATCTAATAAATAAGATTGAAATGGTTCAGAGGAGAGCTGCTAGATTCACAAGAAATAAATATCGTAACACTAGCGATTTAGGAACAATGTTGAACTATCTGCAGTGGGAATCACTCGAATCCAGGCGAACCAAGGCCCAGCTGACCATGTCATACAAGATTGCGAACAATCTAGTGGACATACCAGTGGGCAAATACCGGACCCTGGCATGTAGCCAAACCTGGGCACACCACAGGAAAACTTTATAATTAAGTCAGCAAAGACAAATTGGTTAAAGTTCAGCTTCTTCCCATGTACAATAGGGATTTAGAACAAATTGTCATCACTAATTGCAGAAGCTCCTGACTTGGTATCTGACAAGCAGGAACTTTCCAATATCATATTCTAATGAACTAGTCGGCTACAAATAAGACCTAGTGATTCTCAGGGTTTACAGGTTGAGGTTCCAGATTTTATCGCCCTGCGGTAGCCGGATTAGGTTGAGCATGAAAGCAAGAAAATGTACACTGACAATCTTTTTCTTATTTCTGCCTTTCCTATCAATTCTGTTCTCAACATCCATCTTTTCTTTATCATTGACCACGCACCACCGTTGTTTAATAGTCAGTTGTGACTTCATCAACTTATTTATGTATGGATACTCACTGGGAATAAAATTAAATTACCATAAACAAGAGATGATTTAAATCTCATCAAAATACATCAGATCACTAGAAGCAAAACGAGATGAATTTATAATGTTGTAAACTTGATCATGAGAAATCTGACGCGTTGGTTTGACTTTTGTCACTTCCCTCCTGTGAATTTCTCAACACAAAATGTATAGTCACCAATTGAGAATTTTCTCTAGCAAGTTCCTACCAAACTTCCTTGTCGATGGTCTGTTGCAATTCGTTTGGTAATCTTTGAATAATATTTTTACATGAGGTTTAAATACTTGTATAGGTGTTGTCCAACGTTTGACTCCTATCCAAGCAGGCTTCGTAAACGACATTGTCTGTCACTTCAGTGACTAGGGTTTCAATAGATGTAGGTTGTGACAATCGGAGACCATCAAGCATGTTCCAGGTAAGCCGAAACTTTCTGTTCCCACTGGTAAAGTGACACACCGCAACATAAACACTTGACTTTATCTCCTTCACCCAAGTAGAAAAATAGGGCTCTGGCTAAAATTCTTCAGTGGTAGGTCTTGCCAGATATTTTGGCACTTTTCGTTTCAAGGCTTGTAATCGATAATCAAAGTCACAGTATTCAGGCAAACGCACAGTGAACGAATGTTCGTCTTTCACTGGCTCATTTCGATGAGGGTACGGTAAAAGCCGCAGGAGTTTACTTAGGGTTGCATGACAACCGTAGGGTGATAGATGCATAGACTCACGCAGAGGCTGAGAACCAGTAATGAGTCCACGATAACAAGCGGTGTCGCTTTCGCATCCATTAGGTTGGACACGCACTTCATAACTTTCCATGGTAGGTGTAGTGGTAGTAGTCATAGCAATGTTCCCATGATGACATGCTAAGTCGCCGTCTACGCATTCCATGCAATCGAAATGTACAGCATCGCACTCTGCTACACAATTGCAATGGTAACAGCATGGACATTTATAGTTTGGTTCCAGCAACTTTCGTTGCAATGCTTGGCTCATATCGATCCACTACTAGTCACACTAGAGGAATGTATTATTTTTATATATTCCCCGAATTTGAATGATGTCTGTTTAAAAGTATTCATCTTTCTGGATTCGTCTTTGTAGTTACAATAATTCGGTCTTTGACGTTTTCCCTTTTCATACTAATCGTAATGAAGTCTCGAGCTTGTACATCGTACCATTATTATGCCTAGTTTTGGTAGTGTTCTGTTGTTTATATTATTATTATGGACTATGGTACTATCTTCACTATGGTACCGTAATATCTATACTTTGGTAAAAAGGCCACCAAAAGGTAAGGACAGTGCGGAGACCATCAATGATGTACCAGAATAGCTGAATCTGTATAGATACATAGATCCAATCCCTTTGCAAAGACAGACCACAACTGAAATAATGTACTTCGTATCCGAATCCAGCTTCAGGTCCCACATATAAAAATACTGTTCAAATAAACATTCGCTGTGGGTAGTCCTTTCCTATCCGTGGGCCATTTTTGAAAAGTTTCCAATCGACGAGCACAATCCCAATAATCAGGCAAGAAGACATAAAAAGAGTATGGTTTGGACTTGGAGTTCTCAGTGGGTCTCTCACTCGATTGTTGTTGTGTCGAAGTCATCCTTCTTGTTGGTTGCTATCTTCTTTTAACCATTTTTATACCTGCATGTCCGTAAGGTAAAGAGAAGTGGTTTGGAAGTCACACTCGCGTCTGGTACACGATTTGATACGACCTTTTGGAAGAGTCGACTGACGATTTTCGTGTGTGTTTGGGTAAGCGTACACTCTTGTGCGGTTGCTAGGTGGTAACATTAAAGTTTTCATCCTGTCCATACTGCACGGGTTCTTTCAATTTTCCAAAGTTCACCACTCAACTGGTTCGATAATTGAGAGTCATTCCTTTCACTTTACACTCCGTGTGCATTTCTCCTTGTTGGTCTCAGTATTCGTAGCCGTAATTTTTAGGACCGCCACTAGCAAAACTAATCGGTCTCCTTCGATGTTAGGGTAACAGTGGCCCGACCGATCGATGTAGATGCAATTGTCCGTGTCAAAATACAACACACGATCTCCTAACAGTTCTATAACTTCTAACAATTTTAAGCGAGCATAGGCTGTCACAGAAGCCGCAATGATGATATTTACCAAGTCGTCGGCTTCTAAAAAGTCAAGTTCTTCCTCGTAATAGACTAAGTTCAAGTCCTCTCGAATGACGTCCACGTGTTGCATGTATTTAGTTTTGTCGTGAATCATCTGAAAGTAGTGGGAACGTTCGGACAAATACGTTGTCATTGGTAAAGACGGTCGTTGTGCCATTTTATCCCACAAACAATTTAATATCACTTTAGCTAATGATCGCCATCCTTCGATTTTCTCCACGTGGTCTAAGGCCTTCCATCCTACTCCCAGTATTTATCTTTGAATTTCACTTGATCTTTGGGAGTATAGCACAAGAAAGGATAACCGCTGACTTCTTTTTTTCAGTTTCAAAAGTGACGTACGTAGTCTGCAAGAATGCCTTTATGTGTCTCGTCGCCCTTGTGGTTTTCTGTGTCTTGGGAAAGTGGTAAATTTCGTCTATTTCTATCCGTTGGTATCATACGTCCGGAGTTTTAAACAATTCACAGCTGATCTCACGTTCCAGTCAAGGCGCGTTCTCCATGGATTTGCTGACAAGGCTGGTCTTGGTTGCACGTTTCGGTAAAAGTACGATACAAAGGAAACATCAGTTTTGGCAATGGTGAGGTAAAACGAGATTGTACGATTCCTTGGGAGGCAAAGCTTTGCACTTGATCAATCCTTCCTATTGTCGAATGTTCTCCATGTCAGAGTGTTCGGTCAGCGATTGCGGATGCTATATGAGAAAGTTACAATATTTGCACACGTAAGGATACATCGAACACACGTCCAAGTATATGATTTCTTCTCTTTTCTCTTCGTCGGCTTGGTACAGTAAAAAGATGAGATTCGTACGTCCTCCGTACAAACTTCCCCACGAATTCAGTGGGTCCAACAACTTGTAACTTTCCACGATGCATTGAAACTCGGGATCGGTTTTCAAATGGTGATCATACTCATGTTCCCACGTTTCCAACACTGTGTGTCCTTGAATTTCTAACTTCAAGCGCCGCTGATAAGTAGCCTCGTACAAATGTTCCATTGTCCGTTGTAAAAACGGGTTTTGTGGTGTCACGTTGATATTAGCAAAGGAGACATCCAGAAAAAAGTACCCGTTAAACTCGTACACGATGTGAGGGTTTCTATGTCCCATCAAGCCACATAATACGTTCCGATGGTCTTTTCGCCTGCTTCGCTTAAGGCATGTTAAATCTATTTGTCTTGTTTGTCGCACAAGTAATGTAGCCACAATAGTCCCGCTTGCTGTAACAAGAGTTCTGAATAATTTCGTTGTTTGGCTCGGCTTGATTTTTGAATAATATGCCAAGTTTTTTTTATATTCTACCGTGATCGTCTTTTCTGGCTTGACATTGTCGTTTCAATGTGGTTAACAAAGACTCACACTCCTCGGTAATAAACACCTCTGCATTCTCCATCGGTAAGTTGGATTTGAAATCTTTAACCCTCACCGTGTACATGTAGGCCGAAGTTCAAAATTTTCAAGATTAGAGCTTTTCCGTCTCTCGAATGTGGTAGTACTTTTCAGGGATTGCTGGTAGTGGTGAATCTGGTTGGGTGTAAACTCTCTGGGACTGGATTCTGATTCACCCTTGTCATCTAAATCCCAGGCTAGAATTTGAGCCAAGGCTTCAGCTAGTGTGCGATGTGATGATTCACGTTTCTGCCTCTTATTTTCTTCTACTTTCTCTACGAAATGATGCGATCGTTTCGTTTTGACTGCAGAAAGTCAAATGACTACATTGTAAACGCCATGGTCTCCATAATATATATATATATATATATATATATATATATATATATATATATATATATATATATATATATATATATATATATATATATATATATATATATATATATCAATAAAGGTTCAGTGTCTTCCTTTCAGTATTCATTTCACTCTCAAACCGACCAGAATGGTGGAAGAGCCCACGCAGATTGAACTTTGGATCAGAGCTTTGCGAGGTGTCATACGAAAGTTTTCTTCAGACAAGCCAACTGACTACTCTCGCTCCATTCGAGATAAAAGTCAAGATACGTGTATTATCTTAAAGAGCTTTGGACTACATGATGCCCAAACCGTGAAAAAAGTAAAACAGGTGCCAGATTAAGCAAACGTCAAGATACCTGTTATCATTGTAATGATACAGGACATTTGTCTCTAGACTATCCTAACAAACAACAGAAACAAGAGGAGGGAGAGAGGGATGCCGAACAGGAAAAATAAGAGGTAAAGGAAGAACCCCGACACGTCAAGAAAGAGAAGAAAAGAAGACGAGACGAAAGTGAGGAAGAAGAGAAGGAAAAACCTGTGACAGTGAAGAAATTCAAAAACCCGAGAGAGTGAACAAAAACACAAGAGGTCTATTAACTTTTTACAGTCTTGTGTTGAGAATTGTTTTGTACTACTTGTAGCAGAATAGACCAGACAGAAAAACGTAAGTGACTATTGGATTTTATGTTTTAGAATAAGGACCTAAAATCACGCACTCAGTTACGTACATCATGGAGTAAAAAAAAAGGATTTTGAGTTTTAATTGATTTCGTCAAAATGAATACTATCTCTTTTAGTAAGAAGTGGAGGGGGGGGGGGTCTGAAAAGGACCGTTGGATGTCTTAATAAAAGCAAACTCAGTAACGGGACGATATCGGCTTTAGGGGCCCCGAGTGGCCTAAAGCGCTCTCTGTTACGGATCACTGCCATCTCACCTCTGTCTGTGTGGGTTCGAGGCTAAGATTCGGCTTATGTAGTTATGTGAGAAAGCTTGCCAGTAGCTTCTCGTGGATCGGTGGTTCTTTCCGGGGGTGTTCCGGGTTCTTCCTCCACCATTATTACTGGCCGCCATGTATAGCCTATATTGTGCTTAAAAATGAGGTTAAACCATTTAAAAAAAAAAAAAAAAAAAAAAAAAAAAAAATCGGCTTTAACTGTCTTAAGCTTTTGCCACATCCAAAACCTACTTTTGGACTGGTTCCTGTCGATTACTTAGTAAGAATTGCTAATTTTGTTATCTCAGAGGTAGAAACGGGGTTGGGTTGTTTGGCACGAGAATGTCTTTTCCTATTGGGCCGTAATAAAGAAGTCTGATACATTTGTTTCAGACTCCTTTACTCAGGCAAAATGTATAAAAGTATCGTCACAAAAATAATTGGTCTCGATTGAGGTCAACCCAGTGCATACCTATTCCTTTAATTGTTGCAACATTGTTACCAATCTTCAGTACATGTACCGTGATGTCAAAATACCTGTTCCATTCCTATTGCCCGTATACAACAACACCACTTTCCCTTGTCCGTGTACAGGCCCATTATTCACTTGTTAAAATCCCTTTGTCTGCAAACCCCAGAGTTATTTTTAAAATCTTGTCCAATGGGTTTTGTAATGTATTTTCCCATTGCCTGTAATCAGCCCACATCTACTACTTGTCACAGGGGCTCGTATCGTTGCTTAGAATCGACCGGTCCTACATGTACTATATAATAACTACAAGGGAGGACACTTCTCTCCTTTCTCGCACGACCCATTTAAGAATAAAACGCTGTTATTTCAAGCCACATTTCGCCTAGAGTAATAAATTGGGTACCGATATTTAGCTCAGACATTTGACTATGTATCCCTGTCAGCAGTTTGACTAAATATCATACCTTTAGGGAATGCCAAATCATTTTCCCACGGTAAATGGGTCGTGCGAGAAAGGAGAGAAGTGTCCTCCCTTGTAGTTATTATATAGTACATGTAGGACCGGTCGATTGTAAGCAACGATACGAGCCCCTGTGCTACTTGTGTGTATGTGAACACTCCTACTGGTTTGTTTCATAATGGCAGTGTGTGCATGGACAGTAAAGTGAACGTGCTGGAAAATGTGTCATGTAATTTGGATAGTAAAGGAGTGTGCTTTGATAATATACAAGTTGATCACAGGCACTTTATTCTGGGTAAATTAATGTATACACTCACTGTGGTAATTTACCCAGAATCGAGTGCCTGTGAATATGATGGAACTTGATTGTAGGAGTGTATTGTGATTGTAAATGCGTCTGCTTAGATTTAAAAAAAATGACATTACCATTCCGTTAGTCCCCATAAACTTTTCCGCCATTCGTCCCTGTAAAACTTGTGCTCACATAACCATTTTTGTCCGCATAGACACCTATGTTCCTATTAATACCTTCGTCCCAGTTACTAGAAACACCGAAAATACGCCGAAAAACCGAAATACACATGTATTGACATGTTCTCTCAGTATATATCAGTTTCCACAAACAAAATATTATTTGTTTCTATTTAAATAATAATATAAAGCAAAATAAAATATGATTTATGTGATTTTGATACGAATTATTTACTTTTCTCCAATTTATAGCACAATTTCTGTAACGATGTCACTAGGTCGTACTTGATTCGACAGACCTGAACAATAATGAATTACACAGAGTGAAAGGGAAAAGTATCGAAGTATCAAAAGTATTTGCCGACATTGTATTATATATTTACTGTAACTTTTAATAATAAAGTTTTTGACAAAATAAATAACAATTAATTTTATATTTGTTTAAAAGTTTTCCAAATATTTAGTATATATATTATACTGTCCATGCCGATGATTAAGGATTAACTTCGTTCTGGTACGATAAGTTGTTATAGTACAATCTCCATTCTAGACCGATCAAGCTGTCCAATAAAGTACGACCAATAGACGCGCACTATAAATAGGAAAAGGTAAGTAATTCGTAGCAAAATCACATAAATCATATTTTATTTTGCTATATATTATTATTCAAAACTATTCAAATGAAAACAAATAATAATTTGTGTGTGGAAACCGAAATACAGAGAGAACATGCAAATACATGTATATTTCGGTGTGTATTGCAGTTTTTCAGTGTATTTCGGTGTTTCTAGTAACCCCCTTCGTCCCGATAAACAATTTTGTCTTCATAATACCAGTCCCATGTTAAACCTATGGACAATTTTAAGATTTGATTTCCAGTTTGTACTATACCGTCATACCAATATAAGCCTTTGGGCTAATGCTAATTACCATACGTCAAATAATTACTGTTGAAAATTAAAATTTAAAATAGTATCTATGACACAACTCACACAGACATGATAATTCTGGTGTTGATCGTAATCGATGTGTGCATACTAATTACATGTATTCCGTGCTTATCCTTCTAATTGTCATTCAGTTTATACTCGTCTAGTATACGAGATTAATGGCTGCGCCCATTGTCAAGAAAATTTGGAACCACCGTTGGGTTAGAATTTACTGAACTTGCACGTAAAACATCCTTTTAATCGTTGTTTTTCAGAAAATCTTTATCAATAGAAAGAATCAGTTGATCAGTTCCATACTCGTCATGCTCATTAAGGGTCCTTTGTCAAACACAATCGAGCAATATAAGCCTTGCACCCCCACCCATCTTCCGAGTCTACATCTGAAATTGTAGGACTACGACTAGTGATGGGAATCGGTCAGAAATTCATATGTTGGTGTTGCTGATATTTATTGTTTGAAGCAATGGATGAGAAAGTCTTTGTGTTGTGATTGGAAGGGCCACAGTTTTATCATCATTCATCTGCAGCTTGTTACATGTCATACAAGATTTCACATCAGAAATGCACTTCTCTGGTATCTAAGCCTTAGATGGTAGCATGGTAGTTGAGTGACTAGATTTGCATATTTGGGTGTCATCAGCATACAGTTGATGAGACACTTTTGTGCTTTGTTTCCCCTAGTACCTAACAGTCAAAAGGATCAATGTATAATGTAGGCATATCACTCTAGCTTATATTCTGTTCTATCTATTTTGCTGCTAATTTGTTTGCACTGTTAATGAAAACAAAATTTTGACCAAATCAAAGGTATTATTGAGAAATCTGACTTGATATAGTGTACTTGCAATTTATATTTCAGGTAAAGAATATCTCGTGTTGGAAATTAACAAAATGGAAGCAGATTTCAAATCTATGCCTAGGTCTTTGCTCATCCAACAAATCTTTGCTAGAAGATGAATAGTGGAGTTCCAAGACTTTCAAATGATGACGTTCTGTTGTCAGCTTCCATCTCGACTCTGGTTTTTCATTCAAACCAGAAAACTTGTACGAACAATTATTCTTATTTTATTTTTGTTTTTCTACTGTGAGTTTTTCCATTACTACATTGTGTTATTATCATGTACATGGCCTACCCTTCAATTTGTTAACATGGATGCAACCCAACCAGAAGGGTCCGAAGCTCCCTTAAGGGCCATGTTTATTGCAGATACTCATATACTGGGGTCAAAAGAGGGACATTGGTTTGACAAACTTAGGAGGTAAGTCATTTAGAAGACATGATAATATAAGACTTATTTTTGCATTTATTGTATTAACAACATGGTAATTGTATTAACTACATTGTAACTATTAATTACATTGAAACTGTATAACTGCATTGTAAATGTATTAACTATATTGTGCTGATGTGGATATCAGTAGCAATATTTCCATTGTAACTTGTTATGTTTATCTGTAACTATTAAAATTGCAACTTGTTATATGTATCAGTAACATTAACCACATTGTAACTTGTTATATGTATCATTAGTAATAGCTTCATTTTAGCTTGTTACATGTATCATCATCAGTTAATACATTGTATCTTGTTATGTATCAACATTATGATATACATTTTAACTTGTTATATGTATCAGTAGTAATAGCTTCATTTTAACTTGTTACATGTATCAGCAGAAGTAGCAACATTATGATTTGTTTTGTATCAGTATCATTAGGTACATTATAACTTGTTGTATGTATCAACAATATTAACTACATTGTAATTTGTTATATGTATCAACAATATTAACTACATTGTAACTTCTTAATTGCATCAAACAATATTAACTACATTGTAATTTGTTATATGTATCAACAGTATTTGTTACATTGTAACTTCTTAATTGCATCAAACAACATTAACTACATTGTAATTTGTTGTATGTATCAACAATATTAACTACATTGTAACTTCTTAATTGCATCAAACAACATTAACTACATTGTAATTTGTTATATGTATCAACAATATTAGTTACATTGTAACTTCTTAATTGCATCAAACAACATTAACTACATTGTAATTTGTTGTATGTATCAACAGTATTAACTACATTGTAACTTCTTAATTGCATCAAACAACATTAACTACATTGTAATTTGTTATATGTATCAACAATATTAGTTACATTGTAACTTCTTAATTGCATCAAACAACATTAACTACATTGTAATTTGTTATATGTATCAACAATATTAGTTACATTGTAACTTCTTAATTGCATCAAACAACATTAACTACATTGTAATTTGTTACATGTACCACTATCAATAACTTGGATGTACACCTTATGACAACAGCTTTTTAATCGATATATATGTGACTAATGCCACTATTTTGTTAATTTATGTGTGAAAATCCTGAAGAAAATGAGGCATTTATAAACATTTAGGATCTAATCCTGGGTTGGCAACCTATTTTACCTAACGTGCCACTGTTTTTCTGGATTAATTGCAAAATGAATGAGCGTATGCCACCAGTAAGAGAGTAATACAGTTAAAATTGAGATTTGTGGCTGCCCGTTGCATGCCACCCAAAACCTCAACTTGCCATCTTGTGGCATGTGTGCCGTATGTTGCTGACCCATGGTCTAATTTTCTGTAGTCATTCTTACAGGCCCCTATTAAAATTTTGATGGACCATTGGCCCCATCAGGCATAGCTGTAGGCTAAACCCTGGAATGGTTAATTTAACATTCTATGTTTGAATAGGTTATTGTTAAAACCTATTTAGTTTTCAGATATAAATAACTATGATTTGATATATTTGCATTTCAATGCTTTATCAATCTAAAATGACAAAGGTATCACCTTCAAAATAAATATATTTCACTGGTGTCATTAGATTAATGTTAACTGCATTCTTGCTTGAATTGGTTGTGGTTGGCTTGACATCAGATGTCACTCCAACATTGGCATTGGCTTGAGTACAGAAATATTTTCATGTGCTGCTTGAGTACAGAAATATTTTCATGTGCTGCTTGAGTACAGGAATATTTTCATGTGCTGCACAAGTACAGTAATATTTTTATTGTGCTGCTTGAGTACAGCATTATTTACAGTTTTAAGTTTTTATTTTGTGAGTTCTTTGTACATAATTTCTGTATCTAGTACAAAATACTTCAATTTATTAAAGCAGTATTTACTCAATTATAACTTTAGTCCAATTACAAATATCTCAGATCTGTATCTGCCATCAAATAATGTCTAGGCAGATCAGGATATGTATTATTCGTTTCACCAATTACTCCTAATAAACGGTAGAGACCCTGATCTGCTGGAACATTATGCAATTGCAGATTTAAGTCTTTGCAGTTTGCATTTGGACTTGATTTGAATAAATATTTAAATCTTTTGCAAACGTGTCCTTGTGTACAGTTTACGTCATGTGATGGCTAAAACTTATCAGATTCTGACTTCTTACTTCAGGGAATGGCAGATGGAGAGATCCTTTCAATCCAGTATGTTTATACACAATCCTGATGTTGTCTTCATTCTGGGTGAGAATCTTTCACTGAAACAACACAATTGTTGAATTATCTAAATCGAAAACATCACATACTCAGACTAGCTTACCCATCATAAGATTTCAAAATGGTGAATAAAATGCACTTTGTTTCCAAAACTTGAGAGTGAAGTCTGGATCTGAAAAATGATCATAAGGGTGGGAGGAAAAACAAAATTGATCTTTCGAAACTCCATCAAAATGTGGTTGTCACGCTGTTTAACTAAAAAACTTTTTATGAACTGTAGTTAGACCTAAAAATAAATGTTGCCGATTTGACCTCCAACATTGCTGCAATGGTGGCTATTTTTGAAAAAAAAACTTTTATTGATATCCATCTGTTTTAAGAGGTATGTCATAATAGGATTTCATCAGAAAACTTTATGTTATACAGTTGGTCATTAAATGAAGATATTACATTGACCGCTTTAACATTTCATTAATTACTTCTCTTTCTCAATAGATTACTATATTGATATTACGTTGATTGCTTTAACTTTTCATAAGCTGCTTCCCTTTATCAATAGATTACTATATTGATATTACATTGACCGCTTTAACTTTTCATAAGTTACTTCCCTTTATCAGTAGATTACTATATTGATATTACGTCGACTGCTTTAACTTTTCATACTTCCCTTTCTCAATAGATTACTATATTGATATTACGTTGACTGCTTTAACTTTTCATAAGTTACTTCCCTTTATCAATAGATTACTATATTGATATTACATTGACTGCTTTAACTCATAAGTTACTTCCCTTTATTAATAGATTACTATATTGGAATAGGTTTTCACAAGTAGACTTATAATATGTAATTGGTCTTGCATGAAACTGGTGTCAACCTGACCTTGAACATAGCTTCCATAATGTCCATCATTCTTGAAAATGATGGTATTGATACTCCTTCAAAATGATTGACAATATTGGCATGCAGAGAGGCTCACATGGGGTTTGATTGCATGATTTGTGTAAAATTTGAACAAATCTGAGCAATTGGAAAGTTGTGATGCACTGGAACTCCCACCAATTAATTTCAGGTCATGCAAATATAAATGTACTCTGTACAGTATACAACTTTATTATCATTTTTTTCTCCGTTATCCTTGAATTGTCAGAATTGTTCAGTATTTTACAATATTGAACTCTCTCGCAACTTCATTTTGCACTCATAAAAGAACTACTTTCTACTGTAAACAAACAGTGGATGCAAACATCTTTTTTGATTTGTAAACAATTCATGTAAACTCATGTAGGCGGTTTATATTTTGGTTGATTAAATTTCTTTCTGAATGAACTAAAGCTGATGTTTTGTGGACCGCCACATACCAGCTGCTTTGCTACATTCGGCGTTAACTTTTTTGATACAATGTTTCAGATTTAGTCGGGCGATAGACATCAGATTTCATAAAATTGCTGTGTACCTACAAATACGATGCAAGTGACAAGGCATAAACTGTCTTCTTTAGCTGGTAACAAAAATGGCAAAAAATATGCTTACAGTTTTACATCCTAAATTTCCTCAAAATGTACTTTCTTAGTCCTATTCCAAGTGCAGTTGCATACTCCTTACTGCACTCAAAATGAAATGAACATTAAATTCCATAGCATCTTTTTGATTATTGCAATTGAAAGACTTCATATTTTCCCCACATTATGATTTCAAACATTCATGACAGAAAAGACTGTAGCCAGTTGTTAGGAAGTGTGTGATATCTGGATAGGGTTTGGAATAATACCTTTCCTTGACAAAACTGACAAAATTCAGTCACACTCTGATGGAAAAACAAAAGCTATATGTTTGTGTTATAAAGAATGTGGAAATTAAACTCTGATGCAACCAATAGTCTTCTAATCTGTAAAGTTCACATTTTCTGGGAGGGGACTGCAATTTTTACTAAAATGAGAGTCATGGACTCCTAGTTTAAATATCCTAGCAAGAAACTATTAGGTAGCATATCAGATTATAAGAGTTGGGTAAATGTTAATGGAGATACCAGTGAGTAATTTTCAGCAACAACAAAAAAATGCATGAAATACATGTCTGATGTAGGATGGATAAAAACAGATGGCATGCTGGTTAACTCCCCATGTAAACAGTATTTCATAATTAAATGTAGAAATTGCAGTCATAGAAGCCAAGTTACAAAGTAGAGGGAACTTTTGATTTATTTTCTCATCACAATTTAATACATGTCTGATGTAGGATGGATAAAAACAGATGGCATGCTGGTTAACTCCCCATTTAAACAGTATTTCATAATTAAATGTAGAAATTGCAGTCATAGAAGCCAAGTTACAAAGTAGAGGGAACCTTTGATTTATTTTCTCATCACAATTTAGCACTGTAGTATCATGTGTTACAAAACCTCTAGCATAAAGAGTACGAAAAATCTTATAAATGGGAATCTAAAAATGAAATTCAAAAGTAAAGATATTTATTGGATCCAAATACCTATGTTTAAACAAGTAGACTGTGGCGTTGATGGATTTAACACCATAATACAGAATTATGGGATAATACATCTGGTATAGTAATCAGAAGAAACATATTTCTTGTTAATTCCTACAAATTCTTTCTGGCCTGTAGGGTTTTAGTCCCTTGAAAGGAATCTAATACCCATATCATCCATCCCATCCTATATTAATACTGTATCATCCATTACATCCCGTACTAATACCCATATCATCCAAGACATCCCATGCTAATACCCATATCATCTATCACATCCCATGCTAATACCCATATCATCCATCACATCCCATACTAATACCCATATCATCCATCACATCCCATATTAATACCTATATCATCCAAGACATCCCATACTAATACCTATATCATCCATCACATCCCATACTAATACCCATATCATCCATCACATCCCATACTAATACCTATATCATCCATCACATCCCATACTAATACCTATATCATCCATCACATCCCATACTAATACCTATATCATCCATCACATCCCATGCTAATACCCATATCATCTATCACATCCCATGCTAATACCCATATCATCTATCACATTCCATACTAATACCTATATCATCCATCACATCTCATGCTAATACCCATATCATCTATCACATCCCATGCTAATACCCATATCATCTATCACATCCCATACTAATAGTACCTATATCATCCATCACATCCCATGCTAATACCCATATCATCCATCACATCCCATGCTAATACCCATATCATCCAAGACATCCCATAATAATACTATATCATCCATTCCATCCCATACTAATACCCATGTCATCTGTCATATCTGATACTAATACCCATATCATCCATCACATCCCATACTAATACCCATGTCATCTGTCACATCTGATACTAATACCCATATCATCCAAGACACCCAATACTAATACACGTACCCATATTATCCATCACATCCCATACTAATACCCATATCATCCAAGACATCCCATATTAATACTATAACATCCATTCCATCCCATACTAATACCCATGTCATCTGTCATATCTGATACTAATACCCATATCATCCATCACATCCCATGCTAATACCCATATCATCCATCACATCCCATGCTAATACCCATATCATCTATCACATCCCATACTAATACCTATATCATCCATCACATCCCATGCAAATACCCATATCATCTATCACATCCCATGCTAATACCCATATCATCTATCACATCCCATACTAATACCCATATCATCCAAGACATCCCATAATAATACTATATCATCCATTCCATCCCATACTAATACCCATGCCATCTGTCATATCTGATACTAATACCCATATCATCCATCACATCCCATACTAATACCCATATCATCTGTCACATCTGATACTAATACCCATATCATCCAAGACACCCAATACTAATACCCATATTATCCATCACATCCCATACTAATACCCATATCATCCAAGACATCCCATACTAATACCCATATCATCCATCACATCCCATGCTAATACCCATATCATCCAAGACATCCCATACTAATACCCATATCATCCATTCCATCCCATACTAATACCCATGTCATCTGTCATATCTGATACTAATACCCATATCATCCATCACATCCCATGCTAATACCCATATCAGCCATCACATCCCATGCTAATACCCATATCATCCATCACATCCCATGCTAATACCCATATCATCCATCACATCCCATACTAATACCCATATCATCCATCACATCCCATACTAATACCCATATCATCCAAGACACCCAATACTAATACCCATATCATCCCTCACATCCCATACTAATACCCATATCATCCATCACATCCCATGCTAATACCCATATCATCCATCACATCCCATGCTAATACCCATATAATCCAAGACATCCAATACTAATACCCATATCATCCATCTCATCCCATACTAATACCCATATCATCCAAGACATCCCATACTAATACCTATATCATCCATCACATCCCATACTAATACCCATATCATCCATCACATCCCATACTAATACCCATATCATCCATCACATCCCATACTAATACCCATATCATCCAAGACACCCAATACTAATACCCATATCATCCCTCACATCCCATACTAATACCCATATCATCCATCACATCCCATGCTAATACCCATATCATCCATCACATCCCATGCTAATACCCATATCATCCAAGACATCTGATACTAATACCCATATCATCCATCACATCCCATACTAATACCCATATCATCCAAGACATCCCATACTAATACCCATACATCCATCACATCCCATGCTGATACCCATGTCATCCATCACATCCCATGCTAATACCCATATGATTCAAGACATCCCATACTAATACCCATATCATCCATCACATCCCATGCTAATACCCATATCATCCAAGACATCCAATACTAATACCCATATCATCCATCACATCCCATGCTAATACCCATATCATCCATCACATCCCATGCTAATACCCATATCATCCATCACATCCTATGCTAATTCCCATATCATCCATCACATCCCATGCTAATACCCATGTCATCCATCACATCCCATGCTAATACCCATGTCATCCATCACATCCCATGCTAATACCCATATCATCCATCACATCCCATACCCATATCATCCATCACATCCCATGCTAATACCCATATCATCCATCACATCCCATGCTAATACCCATATCATCCATCACATTCCATGCTAATACCCATATCATCCATCACATCCCATACTAATACCCATATCATCCAAGACATCCAATACTAATACCCATATCATCCATTACATCCCATACTAATACCCATGTCATCCATCACATCCCATGCTAATACCCATGTCATCTATCATATCTGATACTAATATACATATCATCCATCAGATTCCATAATGAAATGTTCATGACAATAATTTCTGCCCAGTAAATTTGGAATTAGATTAGGACTAAATCAGTGTGTCACTGCCTTACTTTGGAATCACCTTGGTACAATTCCATTTTCATTATTTTGGAGGGTTTTATTATAAAAAACTTGTCACTCTGTTTCTGCTGTCAATTTTGAAACACTTTGCATCATATTGGGGAGATCAGTACACTTTGGACATATTTCTAATTTAACACATGCCACATATACTAAATGAAGACATTTTAAATTTTCTGTTCTAGGAGACCTGCTGGATGAGGGTAAATGGTGCTCTGACAGCGAATTCAGCTATCATGTGCAAAGATTTCAGCGGATGTTTAGGACACCTTTAGACACAAAAACACACATAGTTGTTGGAAATCATGATATTGGTTTCCATTACATGTAAGTTTTAAATGAGGTAGTTGTAAATGGACTGTTGTCAAGCTAATATAAAATTATCACACAATCTTTCCACACTAATTATCACACAATTTTACCATACTAATTATCACACAATTTTACCTTAATAATTCACACAATTTCTCCATACTAATTATCACACAATTTCTCCATACTAATTATCACACAATCTTTCCACACTAATTATCACACAATTTCTCCATACTAATTATCACACAATTTCTCCATACTAATTATCACACAATTTCTCCATACTAATTATCACACAATTTCTCCATACTAATTATCACACAATTTCTCCATACTAATTATCACACAATAATTTTCCCATACAAATTATCATAAAATTTTTCCATGCTAATTATCACTCAATTTCTCCATACTAATTATCACACAATTTCCCCATACTAATTATCACACAATTTCTCCATACTAATTATCACACAATTTCTCCATACTAATTATCACACAATTTTTCCATACTAATTATCACACAATTTTTCCATGCTAATTATCACTCAGTTTCTCCATACTAATTATCACACACTTTTTCCATGCTAATTATCACTAAATTTCTCCATACTAATTATCACACAATTTTTCCATCCTAATTATCACTCAATTTCTCCATACTAATTATCACACAATTTCTCCATACTAATTATCACACAATTTCTCCATACTAATTATCACACAATAATTTTCCCATACAAATTATCATAAATTTTTCCATGCTAATTATCACTCAATTTCTCCATACTAATTATCACACAATTTCTCCATACTAATTATCACACAATTTCTCCATACTAATTATCACACAATTTCTCCATACTAATTATCACACAATTTTTCCATACTAATTATCACACAATTTTTCCATGCTAATTATCACTCAGTTTCTCCATACTAATTATCACACAATTTTTCCATGCTAATTATCACTAAATTTCTCCATACTAATTATCACACAATTTTTCCATCCTAATTATCACTCAATTTCTCCATACTAATTATCACACAATTTTTCCATCCTAATTATCACTCAATTTCTCCATACTAATTATCACACAATTTTTCCATGCTAATTATCACTCAATTTCTCCATACTTATTATCACACAATTTTTCCATGCTAATTATCACTCAATTTCTCCATAGTAATTATCACACAATTTTCCATGCTAATTATCACTCAATATCTCCATACTAATTATCACACAATTTTTCCATGCTAATTATCACTCAATTTCTCCATACTAATTATCACACAATTTTTCCATGCTAATTATCACTCAGTTTCTCCATACTAATTATCACACAATTTTTCCATGCTAATTATCACTCAGTTTCTCCATACTAATTATCACACAATTTTTCCATGCTAATTGTCACTCAGTTTCTCCATACTTATTATCACACAATATTTCCATGCTAATTGTCACTCATTTTCTCCATACTAATTATCACACAATTTTTCCATGCTAATTATCACTCAATTTCTCCATACTAATTATCACACAATTTTTCCATGCTAATTATCACTCAATTTCTCTATACTAATTATCACACAATTTTTCCATGCTAATTATCACTCAATTTCTCTATACTAATTATCACACAATTTTTCCATGCTAATTATCACTCAATTTCTCCATAGTAATTATCACACAATTTTTCCATCCTAATTATCACTCAATTTCTCCATACTAATTATCACACAATTTTTCCATGCTAATTATCACTCAATTTCTCCATACTAATTATCACACAATTTTTCCTTGCTAATTATCACACAATTTTTCCATACTAATTATCACACATTTTTTCCATACTAATTATCACACACTTTTTCCATACTAATTACCACACAATTTTTCCATACTAATTATCACACACTTTTTCCATACTAATTATCACTCAATTTCTCCATACTAATTATCACACAATTTCTCCATACTAATTATCACACAATTTCTCCATACTAATTATCACACAATTTTTCCATACTAATTATCACACACTTTTTCCATACTAATTATCACTCAATTTCTCCATACTAATTATCACACAATTTCTCCATACTAATTATCACACAATTTCTCCATACTAATTATCACACAATTTTTCCATACTAATTATCACACAATTTTTCCATACTAATTATCACACAATTTTTCCATACTAATTATCACACAATTTCTCCATACTAATTATCACACAATTTTTCCATACTAATTATCACACAATTTTTCCATGCTAATTATCACTCAATTTCTCCATGCTAGTTATCACACAATTTTTCCATACTAATTATCACACAATTTTTCCATACTAAATACCTTAGGTCAGGCATGTATAAACTGTGCTCATCTGTCTGGTGTCAGCACTAATTTGCAGTTAACATCATTTTTGCTTCGAGTCACATAAATTATTTTTATGTCATATGGAGTACTTTATCCTGACTTAGAACTTGAGCCTTATCATCATTCAGAAATCTGCTGGTAGGTTTCACAGCTCTTTATAAAAAAAATATATATTGATTTCAATTTCGTTTCAAACCCACATTGTGACTCAAGGCACGCACTGCAAATAATGTCCAGCTTAGTGCCCCAGTGCCCCAGTATCCGAAGCATGTCACTTCACTTTGTTATCTAGTCTTTGCCACTCAGAAGGAAACCTTTATAGTGACTAAGAAAGTCGTATCACACCTATACAGTTGATTGTACAATGTAAGACAAAATTGAGGGCCTTATCGGCTGCATTGGTGTGAGATCAAGATCAAAATTAGCCTTCTCAAATATTATCTAGCACAACAGCTGTATTAATCGATTTTATTGATCAAATATCCCCAAACCAAAATAATGGCACAATGTCATGTAAAATAAAATGGCACTGTTCCGTCAAACACCACCTTTTCCATTTGTCTCAGGTCACTACCACAGTTGATCTTACTATTTAAGCCATAAGATGGAAGGTATTTTTGTATACTCTGCTCTACAGTGCATTGCTGGGATCAGCCTCAGGTCATTTAATGCCCCATTACACAGGATTTAGATTCACTGCATTATCATGCCTTTACCACTTAAAGGGAGGCAAATTTTGTTGAATGATAACATCCAGACTAGGCTGTTTTATGAACATGGTGGGCTTCCCTTTTAGGCAGTCTTTGGCATATTCATCTTCGATTGCATCAGCATCACCTTGTGACAATGATGCAAGCTTAAATCACCATTGTCATCTCACTGACAGAAGACCTTGCATTCTGACCAAAAGACTTTCACTTGTTGCCATCAGAGTTTCATTCTCTTCCTCCTCCATCAACAACGTGTTCCACAATTCCATTATCTGTTGACATGCTAACCAACTGACATTAAGTTGTTATCATTATCAAGTCAAATGGCTGACTTGGAGAATATTACAGTCACATGGCAGCTGTGGGGATTGTGAAGTCGTCTTTAGTAAGCACCTCAGATGCTGTCCTGCATGGTGCAAATTAAGACTGGTTTTATAAAGTACATATCCTATAACCCATAAGGAATGTGATATAGTTATGGAGGATACAGTGTCCATATTCCATCACATTCTACTGAACCAGACTATGGAAATCCTGCATATTATCTAGAAATATGGGTCTATTTAGGTCGATCAACATCCTATATGCCATCCTAACATGAATGTACTGGCACATTTAAGGCTGAGTCTACCAATAGTGCCATATGCACTCAGTTTACTAATTGGCTCATTGTGTCACATCTAGTTAATATGGACTCTTCTTGGTGTAAATAAAATCTACAGAATCTGATACAAAATAAGTTAAATGCTGCAGTTCATTGAGGAAAAAGCAAAGAAAAAATGATCATTTCATTCCAATTTCTATCCATGGCATCAGACTTAGATCAGTCACAGTCAATATTGAACTCAATCTTGCTTTGAAATATGCTAAAGGGGTCTAATATCATGTATTCCGTTTTGACATCTGAATACAGATAATGACAGAAGAGACATACAGTTGAATACAGATCCTGACATACAGCTGAATAAGAAAAGACATCCAGTTGAATACAGATCCTGACAGAAAAGACATCCAGCTGAATACAGATCCTGACAGAAAAGACATCCAGCTGAATACAGATCCTGACAGAAAAGACATCCAGCTGAATACAGATATACATATCCTGACAGAAAAGACATACAGTTGAATACAGATCCTGACAGAAAAGACATCCAGCTGAATACAGATCCTGACAGAAAAGACATACAGTTGAATACAGATCCTGACAGAAAAGACATCCAGCTGAATAAGAAAAGACATCCAGTTGAATACAGATCCTGACAACATCTGGTTGAATACAGATCCTGATAGAAAAGATATCCAGCTGAATAAGAAAAGACATCCAGTTGAATACAGATCCTGACAACATCCAGTTGAATACAGATCCTGACAACATCCGGTTGAATACAGATCCTGACAGAAAAGATATCCAGTTGAATACAGATCCTGACAGAAAAGACATCCAGTTGATGGAGACATATCAGTTACTTCAATGGCCCATGGTGGCTGATAGTCAATTTACCTGTAAGTGCTATGAACCTGGCCTCCCAAAAGAATCAGTGGCTCAGATTAATCAAAACTGAAATTTGCCATCTGATGGGTATCATTTATGGCCATTGCATTATGAGTGACAAGGATCCTATGTCCCTTATCCATCCCCCGCATCATAACATGGGCTGCTACATGTAATCACATGTTCTCTTTTCAGTATCAGACCTATGTGGCCACTTTATCTTAGTGCCGATTATTCACAGCCATGGTTCATTTCATGGAAGAATTATTTCTGCCAGACAATTCCTTCCTAAACAGAATCAGTCTCCTGCAGGAACAGGCTTTCTAAATGATTTCATTGAGGTCTTCAGTTCTTACAATGAACCATCTCTCATCATAAGAATCCTTTGCTTATAGGGTTTACAGGTGGGTCTGTGCAGTTTTTGTTAGGAGTAATCAGTATAACAAACAGCATAGGTTCAGTTGAATTTTGTGGGTTTAATTCCATTTTTAAGCATGTGATATGCCATACAAGGCAGCAAGTATGGTGGGTAAGAACAAGAAATTAACAAAATAGACCCTGATTTTATGGTGCATTATACAAGAAATCAACAAAATAGACCCTGATTTTATGGTGCATTATACAAGAAATCAACAAAATAGACCCTGATTTTATGGTGCATTATACAAGAAATTAACAAAATAGACCCTGATTTTATGGTACATTATACAAGAAATCAACAAAATAGACCCTGATTTTATGGTGTATTATACAATGACAGATCAGAGTCTACGTTGTTTGTAGTGAGGACCTGACATGTACACAAGTTTATGTGATACCTGTGGTATTTAGAAACATGCTTTTATACACAGGTATTTGTCACAGAATTAAAACCGAGTGGGTTTTGGATTATATGAATAGCTCAAACACAATGTGTGAAAGATGAAAATGTATTACTTAATTAGTAAAAAAAATGTATGATGTAAAAATACAATGATTCTCACACGCTCTCAACAGACACTTGATCGAATCACTCCATACTAACATTCACACATCGGAAAAAAGCAATAATATTATATCTATCTGATATACAGCTTTAAGAAACCTCAGTTTCAAATAATAGTACACACAAAGATATTCACATTATTTCACATATAGACTAGGATTGAGATTCAAACAATCTCAAGTTTTCAAATATGTTTCAAATGTTCTGCACTGTCAGTAAGATTCACAAATCTCCTGGAATTCAACTAAGATTCAAAATAATCTCATGTAAATACAAATATACCAATTGAAACAACAATTGGAACAAACATATGCTTCTTGACCTGTGTACAGTTTCACGATTCATACACCGATAAACCGCACAGTTTCACCACGTCCCTCGGGTTGGCCCACTCTTGTATCGGCCGCTCGCACCCTTCATGGATCCACTACATGTACAGTCAGTCATACGTATACACACGTACAGACAGCATACAGCACCCTTGTATTAACAATGTCTACAGTTGTGGCTCCACCACGTATACAGACATACGCACATACATATAGATGTCTAGATAGCTCAACTCGTTAGCTAAACTCATCAGCCTCATTACACCCGTTAGACTCTTTAGACTTGTTAGACTTGTTACCTACAATAAAACCAAACTGGTAATAATAATGAGTTCTGGAAAATACTATTACTAATACATTAAACTCTTAATAGCAACTTGAAATTCACAGTTCACAACGTTTCAAATCAGCGTTATAATAAATGAATCATTATATAATATGACAATACAGACTCAATAAACATTGCATATCAAATAAAATATAAATTTAACACACATCCCTATGGCTATAGAAATACCACTTGAAAATACGTGCTGTCCTCACCAGATCCAAAGTGACCAGTGTCAGTTATACATTAATCTTGCTTAAATTCATAGGACAGTGAGTAATACTCAGGGTAAAATACCCGTGCATATCATGATTATAATGTCCGTACCTGACATATATTGGTTCCGTATCTTGTCTGGAAAAACAACCTGTTCACCCTAGATAGTGTTGTACGCATGCACAACAAAAAGTCAAATATTTCTCAGGCATAACAAAAGTTTTTGTTTTTTTTCCCTTCTTATTCTATGACGTATTATAAATAAAAAGTTGGACACTTAAGCATGTTTTGTACTATTAAAAAAAAAGGCAGCCTCATCATTTCATTCTATTAATGCATCTGTTTAACCTGTTCTTTTTCAGGATGTCTGAGAAAACCCATGATAGATTTAGGAAGGCTTTTGATGCACCCCCAGTCAGAATGTTGCGAATCAAGGAAAACATTTTTGTGATGTTGAACAGCATGGCCATGGAGGGAGATGGATGCTCACTCTGTTCAGAGGCTATCAATGCATTAACAGATACAAAGTGGCAGCTCAAATGTGCCAAGGTTAAGTCAAAATTACCTTTTTGGTCAAACATGTATATATGTGCTCTAGAAATATCATAAATTGAACAAGTGAGTATATGCATATTTTGCATCTATAATAGAAAGAAATGAAGTAAAACACAGTATGAACAAAAGGATGTAAATAATTTCCAGTTACCTTAAAATAAATTTGTGTACCTGATGATAAAATCTATATTGTGTCACTGAGGCAGCCAAAGAACCTGTCATATGATAGTATGATCTGATGAAATACTATCTCATTATGTATTTAAAAACTTAAGTACTGATTTAAATACCCGAACAGAATACCATGTCATTGTGTATATGAAAATGTAAGTACTGATTTAAATACCTGATGGAATACCATGTCATTGTGTATATGAAAAGTACTGATTTAAAGACAATTTTTAATGTTGTGTGAGTGTGCATGTGAAAACGTAAGTATTGAAGTATTGATCTGTTTAAACACCTAATGGAATACTGTGTAATTATGAATAAGTATTGATTTGTTTAAACAAATTTCAAAGTTACTTTCAATGAATATTATATTTCATAGCTTAAAGATGCATTCTGGAAACATATGTTGCATATTTTGTCCCATGATAGTTAACTTCACGTTGTTTGAATTTTTTTTTCTTCCAAATGGGAATGCCAAGTCCACTTGACACATCCAAGTCTTTTTTTCTGGCTTGACAAGGTTGCTATGACTTGTTCATTATACTGATGCTTTCAAGTAGTTGTACTTTATGTAAGTCAAGAGTTTGTTCCCGTATTAGCAATGAAACCATAAGAGAATTTGGCTGAACTTAAGAGAATAAACTAATGCAGAAATTTAACAATATTAGGCATTGCCTGTTTTCTTACATAATTAGTTCACTGGTTTGCTAGTTCCTAGTAAATAAACACTTTTGATATTGATTTTGGATCTTTATCTAATAAAATAGGAAGCATATCTTTATATCCTTATTTCTTTTAATATTACCTATACTTTATCTAATTTTGCCATTGTAATACGTTTCTAAAAATTATTTTTCTAAGCCCATCTTTACATTAATTCATTTGTCAGGCCATGATGAAGTTCTGCATTTAGGTCAATTCATGTTCTGTTGTGTGGTATCCATGTTTCATGAATGCCTTTCAAGTTTGTTCAGTTACATAGTTTTTAGACCATATATTGGTACTTTAAGGACATTGGATTTCTTACATAGTTTGAGGGGGGCCCCGAGTGGCCAAGTGCTTTCCATTACGGATCACTGCCATCACACCTCTGTCTGCGTGGGCTTGAGTCTAAGATTCGGCTAATGTAGTTATGTGAGAAAGCTTGCCAGTAGCTTCACGTGGGTCATGGTTCTTTCCCAAGGTTTTCCCGGGTTCTTCCTCCACGAGTAATACTGGCCGCCATGTATAGCCTATCATGTGCTGAAAAATGGCGTTAAATTCTACACTCTACAACAACAACAACATAGTTTGAGATCTTATATTGGTACTTTAAGGACATCTGATTTCTTACATAGTTTGAGATCTTATATTGGTACTTTAAGGACATCGGATTTCTTACATAGTTTGAGACCTTATATAGGTACTTTAAGGACATCGGATTTCTTACATAGTTTGAGATCTTATATTGGTACTTTAAGGACATCAGATTTCTTACATAGTTTGAGATCTTATATTGGTACTTTAAGGACATCGGATTTCTTACATAGTTTGAGACCTTATATTGGTACTTTAAGGACATCTGATTTCTTACATAGTTGACCTTATATTGGTACTTTAAGGACATCGGATTTCTTACATAGTTGGAGACCTTATATTGGTACTTTAAGGACATCAGATTTCTTACATAGTTTGAGACCTTATATTGGTACTTTAAGGACATCAGATTTCTTACATAATTTGAGACCTTATATTGGTACTTTAAGGACATTGGATTTCTTACATAATTTGAGATCTTATATTGGTACTTTAAGGACATCTGATTTCTTACATAGTTTGAGACCTTATATTGGTACTTTAAGGACATCAGATTTCTTACATAGTTTGAGATCTTATATTGGTACTTTAAGGACATCTGATTTCTTACATAGTTTGAGACCTTATATTGGTACTTTAAGGACATCAGATTTCTTACATAGTTTGAGATTTTATATTGGTACTTTAAGGACATCGGATTTCTTACATAGTTTGAGACCTTATATTGGTACTTTAAGGACATCGGATTTCTTACATAGTTTGAGATCTTATATTGGTACTTTAAGGACATCGGATTTCTTACATAGTTTGAGACATTATATTGGTACTTTAAGGACATCAGATTTCTTACATAGTTTGAGACCTGATATTGGTACTTTAAGGACATCAGATTTCTTACATAGTTTGAGACCTTATGTTGTTATTTTATGGACATTGGATTTCTTCAGTTACACACATTTTTAATTTAAGATGATTTCAGCTATCCACTTGGATTATAACACAAAATAGGTCTTCTTACCAGTAAGGGTTACATTTGTTTTTCCTTCATCTACATTTGCAGGCCTTTGTCTGGTTATCAGTTCTGATATCAGTTTCATAGAATAAATGTTATACACTGTCAAAGGAAGGTTTATACAATTATAATAAAATTGAGAATCAAACCATTTCTCCTTCAAATATGTTCCCAATCACATTAACGTTGGGGATATAAGCCTGCTACCTCACGAATCCAGCCCTACTAAAAGACGAAAATTCGTCTTTTGTGTCTATGTCCTATAGACAAAGGGCAATAACTCTTGACCCTTACTTCCCATTGCCACCGCCAGGTGTCGCTAGTTTTTAAGCTTCGCTTGTACTGTACACAACGTACAATTACACCTCCATATAATCCAAGCCATCTTAGTGTAAAATCGGACCATCCGAAGTTAAATTTGGAATTATTGTGTTGGACAATCATTCTTCTACATGTTGTATACATTATTTTACAATATTTTCAAATTTTGAGTGACTTTTTAATCTTTACGGACTTCGTCTTTTGACGACCACGTCGCAACACACTAATGGCGGTACTCGTGTTGTCATTTACGAGTTAATGCGGCACTGAATAATTTTGCTTACTCCATTAGTAACAGTTGTGGTATTAACGAATTAATAACATGCTGAATTGCTAATTTGTGCTTTGTTTTATCTTCTTTTGTCGTTTCAGTAGAGATGTCAACCAAATGCATTAAATGCAAAAGGTGTACATCATCTATACCATGCAGCTTGTGTAATACTTGGACAGAGCCAATGTAGCAATGGAGGAAAATAATGTTGACAAGGTACAACAGTCCGCCTTTGAACAGACGCATCATTTGGTACAGGAAACTATGACGCAGCTTTTGATATCAGGCTAGATATTATCTCTTTGGGGAGTGTTCCCCCAATTTTCGGCTGCCCAGTGGGCGTAAGTACCCCCACATGTCCAAGCATGGCCTTCGGGCCTGTAAGTCAGGACGCATGGGGTTTTTACTGGATCCATTGGATCTATTTCATTATACAACCTCAATGTCACCAGCCGTCCCAGCATGGGGACCTTATTGCTAAAACAGTACGACCAACTATGATTTACGTGGATTTAATGACAAATCCATCCGTCAAGCTGTACCTTCGACATCATACCAATACTATGATGGAGATTTTAGTGAGAAATCTGTCCGCCCAGCCAGGCCGTTGGAGCGGCCGGTACCAGTGATAGCCGGACCATTGCCAACATTCAGGCCGACCATTCACCAGACAAACCAGCCGGCAGTGCTGGCCGTCAATATGTTCACTGCTTCTCCACAAGAGAGAATTAGTGAAATTGTCAAGGATGACGGAATTGTGTCATCTATGTCACCAGGTATGCTCTATCCAGAGATGCAAGCTGTACCAGAACCAATGTTCTCTCTAAGCGAATGGTAGATGTGCACGCAGTGCTCACTGCACTGCGCAAGCATTATGGAGACGAGAAAAATTTATCATTGGATTGAGCAAAAATTGACAATTCAGCTGTGCAGGGATGCCTGAGCAGCTGTGCGTGCAGCAGTACACAGATCCAGTCATGGAATGGACTGAGTTTAGCTTCAAGGCCGCAGTGCTAGAAATTTATAGGGTGTTGGCAACTTAAGAATGCCCACCACCTCCTACCACCCAGTCAAGATTTCAAAGTTAAGGTGTCAGTAGATCTTCAATGGGAGGAAGAGACAATGTCCTTCCTGCTCCTTCCCCAGTTGGCAAAATTCAGAAAGCTAAGTACCAGTGACATTCTAGTGTAACTGCTACAAAACTCAATCAGACGCCTTGAGTACTGATCTCCAATGCCACATCAAAGCTAGTCCGAAACGTAGTCGCTACATCTTCAATGTTAGACTTGGCTTCACTAGCCATTATCCGACTCCCAGGTAAATCCAGCAATGACCACGCTTGGGAAGCGACGGCCCAGATTGCTAGAGTTATTAACAGGGCAGCTCACCATTCCATGGCCAATGCGTTGTCTGCTTCTGCCAACTTAGACCTGATACAATGTGACGCATGTCTGAGGTCCACGTCGCTCAAGCCCCATACTACTCTGGCTTTACGGATATCACTGTTTGGGGCACCTTTATTCTTTGGGGGGAAAAAAAATTGGGAGAAGTTTGGAGGCAGGCAGCTCAGGAACTGCCCCTCCAACTTGCCGCCCAACTTTCGCAGGCGTCTCAAAATAATCATCCCCTGCCATACAGGAGGGATGATAGGCGGACCAGGGAAAAGGGATCTTTACAATCAAATGTGCAGCCCAACCCAACCCAATGCTGCGAGCCAAGTCTAATCAAGCTAGGAGGCAACCATACAGAGGGGGCAAGAACCCAAGTTTCTTCGCCTTCAAGCCTCCTAACTCTAGACATTTACATACCCTGCCCACCGCCCATGGACAGCCTACCTGTGGGCGGCCGCCTGCAATTTCAGGACCACTGGACCACTTTATTACCTCAGAACAATTGGGTGATTCAGGTCAATTCGGAGGGACTTTGGATTTCATTTTTCCATCCCTCTCCCCTGTACTCCTCTCCCCTCTTCACGGATTTACCGTCAGATCGGGAGAAGGATGCCTTTCATGAAAAAAATAGAAATAAACCTCGCAATGGCCGGGGTTTTATTCATGGCAGTTTCTTATCCAGAGGCCGTTCATCAACCTGAGTCGCCTCAACCAATACATTTTACCACTGAAATTCAATGTGGCGATGGCGAGATCAATCCGTCTTTCCATCCAACTGGATGGGTATGCCGTCAGTCTAGATATGACCGACGCATATTTTCACGTCCCTATCCACCGAGTCACAGAAATTTCTCTGTTTTGCTTAGCGGGACTCTGTTTATCAGTTCTGGGTTATACCTTTTGGCATCAACATCAGCCCTAGGGCTTTTACCAAGGTTATGGATAGCGTCGTCACCCTGTTCCGCTCGACTTCATCTATAGTGACGGCAGTGTACTTGGACGACATCCTCCAGAAACATATGTTAAGGTCTACTGTGCTCAAAGGCAGAAACGATCATATATCACTTTTCGATCGACTAGGCTTTCTCGTGAACTGGAAAAAGTTTGATCTCTGTCCATCTCAGAGTTTTGGTCCATCTGGGTATGGAGTTTCTCATCGATCTGAATCTGGTAAGGCTTCCTTGCATTCGAGATCATCTGGATAGTCGAACTCGTCGAGAGAGTTCTTGCAACTATTCAATGCGGCAGCGGACTTGATCATGTTCGGCCATCTTTTTATGCGCCCCTTACAAATGATGTTACAAGCATAATGGTGCCCTTTTTTCAAGTACCCTCAATCACACAATAATGATCACGCCCAAGATAAGATCATTCTTGCATCAGTGGCACAACCCCTGTTTGCTGTCCACAGGGATTCCTCTGGACATACCCCAAGCGGGGATAACGGTATGTACCGCCACCAGTACCTTTGGTTGGGGTGCCCACCTGTTGCTGGACTTCGATACCGTCAGTGGCATGTGAGTGCCAGGGGAGAGAAATAAAGGCTGTCATCAATGCCTGTCATTTCTGGAAGGATCAAATCTTATTCAAAACTGTCCTTGTTATGTCAGACAACTCTGTGGTGGTGACTTGCCTTCTCAAACAAAGGGGCACCAAATCACTAGACCTGTGCAATCTGATGCGGCAGTTTCTACAATGGTGTGACAATCTCCACATCAATGTACAAATCAGACCCATTCCCGGCAGACTCAATGTCTTGGCTGACACTCTATCCAGGAAAGGTCAAGTCATTCACATGGAATGGTCACTCCATCAATCGGTCTTTCTTCCAATCTGCACACTTTGGGGATTTCCGATGATCGATCTTTTGCATGAAGGTGGAATCACAAGTTGCCCACCTTTGTCTCTCTGGTTCCAGACCCAGAAGCTTGGGCCGTGGACGCTCTGTCAATCAGCTGGGAGGGGTTGTGGGCATTCTCCTACCCTCCCACAGTCTTGGTACTGAAAATAATCCAGAGGTTAAGGGGTCATAATTGTCAGATGATTCTGATTGCCCCTCTCAGATGGAACAACTCCTGGGTCTCTGATATACTCGATCTGGTGATAGATCTACCCAGGAAGATTACAGTCAGCCCAAATCTTCTCAAGCAACCGCGGTCACGGGTGTTCCACCCCTGTCCGGACCATTTTTATCTTCATGCTTGGCTCTTGTCTGGACAGCCATGCGAGACAAACAATTTAAACCTTTGATTGTGGAGAGAATCTTGAGAGCATGATGGCCCTCTACTCTGAAGGCTTACGAGGGAAAGTGGCATGTTTTCAGGGATTGGTACCATATCAACAACATCGTCCCATTGAGTGTCTCAATCCCTCAACTGGCCGACTTTTTTCTCTGGCTTTTCGAGGAGAAACAGTTGGCCCCAATTACTATCAAATGCTACTGCTCCATGATAGCAGACACATTCCGCCATCATGGTAGATGTGATATCAGGCATGACAAAGATCTGTCAGACCTTTTAGCCAATTTTGAGTTCAATCAACCAAAATCCCTCACCCTGTTTTCAAATGGATCCTGTTTGTGCACTCAAGCACTATTTTAAACGCACAGAGGCGAGTCAGGTCACATGCAAGCAACTCTGTCTTCTGGTGACAGCTGGGAAATGGGATATCACCCCTCAAGCCCTTGCTTCATGGCTGAAGTGGGTTATACGCTCAGCGTACTCTGAGGTCTCACAAGATCAGAGTCGCCTCATGAAGATTACCGCTCATGAGATTAGAGCAATCTCAGCGAGCCTTGCATTCGAATGCAATGTTTCGATCTGAGATATAATAGAAGCTGTATCAGCACAGCCTTTCAGCTTCGCTGGATTCACCAGAAAATTTTTGTAGGTAAGAAGATTTAAATAACTATCTACTTAACCATATAAAGGGGTCACATATCATGTCACCCTGGGCTGTGTTTCTAATGGGGAATCCAGCCATCATTCCCTAGAGGATACCTGGGGTAGAGGTAGCATGCTCAGCATTCCCTCCTCCTATTACCTATTCTCCTAATGTTAATGTGATTGGGGAACGTATTTGAAGGAGAAGCAAATTTTTAAAGTAAATTATGTTTCTCCGAGAATACTTACCCAATCACATTACTTAAAAACCCTCCTAACCACCCCGCAATGCGAGTATCCTCATATAGTATATATCGCTCAGCTTAAAAACTAGCGACAACTGGCGGTGGCAAGGGGAGGTAAGAAGCAAGAGTTATTACTCTTTGTCTATAGGACATAGAAAAGACAAATGTTCGTCTTTTTGTAGGGCTGGATTCGCGAGGTAGCAGGCTTATATCCCTAATGTTAATGTGATTGGGTAAGTATTCTCGGAGAAACATAATTTACGTAAAAAATTTGCTTTCCAACCCACATTATCAAAACTAGCTTGTAGTCATTTCATTCTGCTCATGTATATTTGACATCTTATCCTGTTTGACACCATTCAGAGAGGTAATTGGGCACTAGTCATTTAATGAAATGTCTTATGTAGCTGCTTTTTGTGATAAAAGTTTAAAACTTTTAAGTCATTGTAAGTGAAAAGCATGTGCTTGCTAACTTAAGTTATATCATGGTCAGCATCGTTGACTGGCTTCTATTTTGTCAGACAGATCCATACTGTTTCAGTAGGAATAAGGTAATATTTGGGGTGAGTCTAGGTTCAGGTCTTGAAGTGTTTTATTAATTAGAGTCCATGTCTAAATTTTGTGATTAACATATATATTTCTGTGAAAACATTTTTTTAATGTTCTTAGGTTTATTTCCTTCACCATCATCTGCTATTATAGACATCACTTTGTTGACCAGGATGACAGCAGTGTTTTTGATTTTGCATGTATGATTTTGAATAAATTTCATCTTCATGTAAATATTACTTGAGACCCCCAGTTCCATAGAACCTTGCTTTGTTTTTGCAGTAATATATTTCTAAACGCAGTTGTTTTTTTAGCTTAACGATATACTTGCAGTAATATATTTCTAAACGCAGTTGTTTTTTTAGCTTAACAATATACTTGCAGGGCTGGGCGGAAAAGAAGCAAGTAGCTGATGTCTGTGATAATATGGAATCCATTCGATATTCAAGGCCTATTTTAATTCAGGTACATAAAAGATGTATTCATTATTCATTTTGAATAATATTACTTTTATAAGCATGGTGGCTCACAGGTTACAGGGTTGCATCTAGGATGCGTGATCATGCAGATCTTCCAAATTCTAGATTTCACTCACATTAATTCTATGCTTTGCAAGTGAAGATGGCTTCAAGATTTATAAAGAGCAGCACACAGGTGGCAATAGCATTTGAGGTTCTTGGTCTATGTACATACATGCCAACCATTACGCTTTTGGCGTAATCATTACGCTTTTTCCCACTAAATTCTGCGTTACGCGTTAACGTTTATAGATTACGCTTTTTCGATATATCCATCTTGGCAAAAAAAAATTTTTTTTTTTTTTTTTATTAGCATTACTTTATTTTTTACATACTGTTTTATTTTTAATTAAAAAATACCCCGCTTCTACATAACTACAATATACGAGTATACTTGTCCGTGGACTTTCCTAATATTCATGTTCTATTTTTAGCAACTATCATGTTACTAAGATACTTTCAAACTTTCGACCTCATATTCTATTTATAGCGGCTTAGTGAGGAGAGAACAGACTGGTTTCTATTTTGTTTAAATCATTATGCACATACTCTTTGTTCTAATTTTGTATAGTGCAGAACCAGTCTAAAATTTTTTTTTGCGCTAAAAAGTATTAAAAAATTCTCAATGTGTTTATGAGTGCAAAAAATATCTCTTAAATAATTTCACAGATGGGTTAGAAAAAGTCAATAATAAACAAAGCAAAATGTAATCAATCCTCCAAACACGACGAGGGCATCATCACATGACGTATAATCGTTGGCGCTAAATGGCTTCAGATGTTAAGATGGATTCTAGTCTTTGTGTATGTTAGAGCACATTTTTTTCCCCAAGAAGTTCGCAGATGGATCAGAAAAAAGCAAAACAACGAGTCCTCCAAAGATTCAAAGATGAATATATGAATGGCATAATATAGCGTTTCATTCTAGGACAGCATCATGCTCATTGCAGACTGTGCGGAAACGATTTTAGCATTGGTCATGGTGGTAAATTTGATGTGGAAAAAACATGAAAACAAGGAAACACATCGAATTAGCTCGCCTTACGAACTCTAATACTAAGGTAACTTCTTATTTACAGCAGAGCTCAAGTGCAGACTTGAATACTATAAATGCTGAGGTGTTATTTACCGAGTTAAATGCTTCAGTTGCTTATGTAAATGAAAGACAGTCAAAAAGCTTCAAAAGTGTTAGATTCTTTGTCAAGAGGTATCCCTTTCTATTGCCACCCTTGTCTAACTTGGATTATCTGGAAGAAGAATTCCTGAAGTATCAAGTTGGGATTCTACCTGACAATATACTTAATGCAGATAGAGTTGATGTGCAATGGCACCTTATTTCCCAGCTAAAAGACTCTATCACTGGAAGAAATAAATTTCCTCTTCTTTGTCAGGTTATGAAAGGAATATTGGTTCTTTACCATTCTAATGCTGACTGTGAGAGATTGTTCAGTGTTGTTAACAAAAATAAAACTGAATTCAGGTCCAGGCTAAGTAACCCGGTACTGAGTGCTCTACTGGTATGCAAAACATTCATGGCCTCAGCTGGTACAAAATGTTTTGAAATGCAACATGACAGTCTGTTGCTTTCTAAAGCTAAAAGTGCTACATATGAACACTTGAACCATTAATGAATGATAAAAGACGAGAAAAGCAAATACATCATTGTTAATTGTAATTGTAGTGTGTTATATGTGGATTACTCTTTTTCTGCTTGGATTCCTCTTTTTGACCACTTGGATTACACTTTTTCCTCGTCAGGGGTTGGCATGTATGTATGTAACCTCACATTCCTATCTTCTGAAGAACAAGAAATGTATGGTTATGACCAGATAAAAATTACCTGTGATCATTTTGGTCAGGAGAAGAAATCAAAAGAAGCTATCAGTCCCCCTTTTAATATTTGGCGCTAAAAGTTTTAAGATCGATTCTAGTCGATGTGTGTGTAAAGCTAAAAGTGCTACATATGAAAACTTGAAAAAGTAAAGGATGTGAAAAGATGAGAGGGGCAAATAAATCATTTTTTATTGAAATTTTAGCATATTATATATGGATTATACTTTTTCTGGCTGGACTCCACTTTTTGACCACATGGATTATGCTTTTTCCTCATCAAGGGTTAGCATGTATGATTATGCCATACCAAACTGCTGTCTGTGAAAGAGGATTCAGCAATCAAAGTCGAACCAAAACTGCAGGAAGAAACCATCTAGAAGAAAGGGTTCTCAACAGACTCATGATGATTTCAATTGAAGGAGAGACTTTAGCTTTAACAAGGCATTGGTAGAGTGGAGAATGAGAAAGGACAGGATGCTATTTAGGAAATAGTGATCATATTTGCAGAATAATGCAGTCACAATTAAGTCAGTCTGAATGCAAATCTGAGATGTATATATGTTCCAGTTAAGAGTTCACTTTTATAGAAACTGTATATATACTTTCCGTAATTCATTTTGAGCTTTGAAGTTTTCCTTACAAATTAGTTTTTATCATCCATGAACGGAAAATATGTGCTCTTCTGATCTTTCTTAGTATGGATTTGTAACCAATCAGAATTGAGCAGTTGACATGCAGTATATACATGATGCTGATTTTGAAGATTGGCCAGAGGAGTGACTCTATTTGCAGTCTATGGTTTGATTCTTTAATGGTTAGTGTGTAGATAGAATATTTTTGTTAGAAAACAAGACTTTGATTTTAGTTTTAAGTGTTATATTGTAACCATCATAGATCAGCAACCTTTACACATACTTGGATGCTTTTTTGGAGCTAAATTGTCTGTTAAATATATGTGTCATTTAAAGTTTTTGTCTTTTCATGTCAAATTTTAAATAAGTTAATGGACTTTTTTCTATCTATATTTCAATACCAGAGATCCTTATTCTGAGCATAGCTTATGAACCAATCATAATAATCGGATACAAAATGGCATATATATTGTGTCAGGAATAAGCCTTTTATGGGTTTTGTCTTGTCAAGTCTATTTTGGTTAGAGTCGTATTCCCTGATAATTAACTTTCATATCTTCAAATGGATGTTGCTTGTAACTGACATGGCTTAAGAACCATTCAACATCTTCTGAACACGACTGAAATATCCTACCATCAAATCAGCCAGTCAGCTACCTTGGGGACTTTTTTGGTAATGTAGTTTACTCCAGTTGCCAGAACACCAAACAATGTATTTATGCTGCTGTAACAGAAAACATCCTACAAAAACGTACCAATAATTTTAAAGATTTTGACATTCAGATGCCTTCTACATGAGTGGCTATGACTAAGTGCCCCAAATGTACGCCATTTTGTGCTAGAATTTATTATAGGTGTCTATGTTATTACAATACAGTTATTGGCCAGGCACCATTTTTCATAGAATCTTTGCTTAATTATCAAATTGTATTTGTTTTTCAGCATTTTCCAATGTACCGTGCCTCTGATAGTAACTGTAGCACTGCAGATGCTGCCCCATTGGATGAAAAAGAAAAACCCTTTAGGGAAAAATGGGACTGTCTTTCACAGGAAGCCACTGATCAGGTATAGAATAACTTCAGTTTTAAATTTCCTGACTTTTGGTCTCATTGTAATCATTACTTGTAGTTATGAATGATTTAAACAAAAATTAGTTTAAAGTTTTGTTTTTGAACTTCATGTGTGTGTGTGTGTGTGTGTGTGTGTGTGTGTGTGTGTGTGTGTGTGTGTGTGTGTGTGTGTACATGTCAACCATTATGCTTTTGTCATAATCATTACGCTTTTTTTCACTAAATTACGCGTTACAATTAAATGTATATGGATTACACTTTTTCAGTATATCAGCCTCCCAAAAAATTTAATTATTTGTTTCCTTGTTACTAGTAGTATTGAATTAATCCCACAGACTGTATTTTAGAAATGACGGCTTTTACGTAACTACAATATAAGAGTACGCTTAACGGTATCATGTTCTATTTATAGCTAACCTGGTTCTACTGTCAACCTCAAATTCTATTTCTAGCATCTGTATGCTAGTAAGGAGAGAGTAGACTGGTTTTCTAAATTTAATCTTTGTGCAGATTCTATGTTCTAATTCATATTTGCTGCAGAACCAGTCTAAAGATATTTTAGCGCTAAAAAGTATATTTTGTTTTGGTCTATGCATTTATGTGAGCAAAAATATCTCCTTTAAAAAATTTCACAGATAAATTGGAAAAAGGTAACCCCAAAAAAACTAAACAAAATATAACAGAATCCTCTAAATATTAAGACAAGAGTGCAGCATCATGTGACATCTATTTCTGGCTGTGTGGAAAGAATTTTAATATTTGGCGCTTAAAGGCTTAAGATGATTTCTAGTCGATGTGTTTAAAGCTAAAAGTTCTACATATGAAAACTTGAAACAGTAAAGGATGTTAAAAAACGAGAGGGGCAAATAAATCATTGTTTATAGAAATTTTAGCATGTTATATGTTGATTAGGCTTTTTCTGCTTTGAAGCCGCTTTTTGCCCACTTGGATTATGCTTTTTCCTCATCAGGGGTTGGCATGTATGTGTATGTATATATGTGCATGTATATATGTGGTTTTATCTCACATACCATAATGACTAAATTTAATGACATAGCAAGTTCTATATTTATTTTGTCATAAGACTTATATGCATGTAAACAAAGCATATCATATTTTGTATAATCACTTACAGCACAAAAATGATAAAACCACATTGGCAAGATCAATACAGATCACACAGCAGTGGTCACCTGCTCTTTCAATAATCATGTCAATGAACTGTTATAAACTATGATTTTTTTGTTATTAGTTTGCATGTAGATTTTGCTATGCTGCTACTTTGTGTATCATCCAATCAGCTGATTTTAGTCACAACACAATGTAGTCAAGAATAGCCATTGTGAAATATCACTTGATACGTTGAAATGCTCTTTAGCTGTTTGCGTAATTGGTACAGCAATACAAGGCTTTACAATTAAATTACCTGCACAAACATTCAAAGATGAGAATAATATATTCAGTGAGGTTAATCATGACTGATCATATTTTCTAAAATTACATTAAATTAGAAGAGTTGGAGCACTGAGTTGTGTGTGTATTACAGTCACGAGGTCACGTTCCATCAGCATGGTCGACTTGGATTGGCCGATCAATTACAATACCCAGTTCAAAGTCAGAGTTCCAAATTATACTTCAAAATTTTGTTTGCCAAATGTTTTCATATCTTCCCTCTATCATTTTGCCTGACTTAATCTTTGGTCTTAATCTTGACCAGTCCTATTCTCTACCTTTTTCTGTCTTCCCCCTTAGCTGACTATTATAGTCTTACCCCATACTTGGAACAACGACGCTGTTTACAAAGCTGTCAACTGTCTCATTCTTTTTGTGTTTTGGACCTGAATACAGGTGTACATTTTTTGTGTTTTGAACCTGAATACAGGTGTACATTTTTTGTGTGCTGCTTACAGTTTACCCAAGCGACATGTACTGTTATGTACATAACGTAATGTAATTCATGCATCGCGTATATCCTGGTTTATTCACAAAATATTAGATGAGTTTTGTTTTACTATTTTTGCTTTTACCAAAGTGCCTTCTTCCCAATTACATTTCAGCTTGACACAAATAGCTTTTTTCATTTACTTTGATCCATGTGCTCACAACCAACATTTCTGTGTAATAATTCATGATAATTGGCCCTTAACTACCATGAAGTTTTTTTAAAATAAAATTGTTGTTACAATCAATAAAATATATTGATCAATTAGTAGAAATATATTGAAGGTTTTCCAAGACTTATAAAATGACTGTAATAACATTTAACGATCATAAAAGGTTACTTTTGAAAATAATTAAAGTGTCCCAAGACTTACAGTCATTATGGTGTTGCCAATTAAAGGGTTAATTGTCCAAAGATTTAAATATAGTTAACAAGGTAACAAATGCAAATGAAACTTAAGGATGATAAACGAACATTAAATGTAATCCTGAAATATACAAAGATAATATGTTAAAATTCTTTAAAGTCTGAAATAACTTTTAATTTTAAAATCTTTTATTTAAATCAGCTGATTTAAATATGTATGATATAACAACCTTCATATTTAGGGGCCCCGAGTGCTCTATAGCGCTTTCTGTTATGGATCACTGCCATCTCACCTCTGTCTGTATGGGTTCGAGTCTAAGATTCAGCTAATGTAGTTATGTGAGAAAGCTTGCTAGTGGCTTCTTGTGGGTCAGTGGTTCTTTCCGTGGATTTTCCCAGGTTCTTCCTCCACTAATAATACTGGCCGCCATGTATAGCCTATCATGTGCTGAAAAATGGCATTAAACCCTACAACAACAACAACAACCTTCATATTTGTAACTTTGGTAAAATATGTCCTTGTTTGTCAAGGGAATTAAAAGCCAGAGCAAATTATATTTTTAAAGCCACTTGCCATGACCTGTGTCTTTAAACATTTTCTTGAGCACTATACTCAATTTAAATGTTTGTATTGTGTCTTTATCTGTTCATAAATCTTGCACAGTGCTGATAATATTACAATGAGAGGTAGTTTTACCCTGCTTTTACTATTGTGTGATGGGTACTCTGTCAAATCATTTGTCTTTGGAGTTACAATATGCAAAATCTTGGGTGATTAAGCTTCTGTCTTTTTCTCAGAAGCTGTTTGAGGTTTCCACATTAGTTAATTGTATTATTAATCTTTATTTATTCTTGCTTTGTTGATGTTAATGTTATTAAAACTCAGACATGAGGTGCATACTTAGAGTAATGTTGAATTTAATGTCCAACTTTTGTTATCCTTGGCAAGTCTTGTATTAAATACACAAATTTAATATTAAATCATTACCCATTTGAGATTCTTTTTATCCCATAGTTTTATTTCATTGGAACCTACTTAGATGGAAAGAAGAATGAATCATTCTGACAGACGTTGTACCTTTCATTTGTTGTGCATTCAAAAATAATCTCAACCAAAGTTGACCTTGTACATGTATTTTAAAGTAGACTATACGTTTCTTATAAACTATGAATCAAGGAAGAAGCATCCTTCAGATTAAACAAAACATTTTACACAGACAAAATTATTTTCAACACAGAATATACAATGTACATGATGTGACATTGTTTGATGCACTACCCATTAGATAACAATTTAGAATTCGTGTTTACGTAACCTCAAGTGTCACTTTTACAACTGAACATTGCATTGTAGCAATATTCATGTCAAGTACTGGATGCAGAAATTACCATATTTACTGTATTTCTTTTGTGACTGGATATTTGCAATGTTAGTTTTGGAACAGTATATAATATGTAAACAAAATTTTCTGTCAGACTCGCATCACATATATTCCACATAAATATGCAGTGGTTGGATAAAGTTCTGTCAGTTTTGAGACTTGATTTATTTATGTCCACATTCTTCTGTGAACAGCAGTGAGTTTATTTACTTCTGTCAGGTAACATTTAAACCATGCTTGCATATAGGTTGGATTCCATGCTACAGGTGGTTGTAATTATTATTCCAGTTGTTTGAATGGATCAATCCAAGGCTAATCATCAGTGCTCACACTCATCATGGGTGCTTTAGAGTACACAGTGATGGGACTCCTGAATGGACAGTGGCATCTTTTAGCTGGAGGAATAAAAAGAACCCAACCTTTCTGATGGTAAATCTCTACTGGTTCATTATTGTCTTTGTTGTCACCCAGAATAAGGCCTAAGACATTTGTCGTTGAAAAGAAATATCATCCTGAAGGGTAATACTCTTGACGTATATGATGACTACAGCTCTTGGTCATATGACAGGGGAAATCCACAATGTAGGCAGAGCAGGTATATGCTAAATTTGAAAAGATATAAAAGTTTCTCATGCAGTTATGGTAACTATATTATATTTGATAGTACACTACAATTTGCATATATACTCCACTGGACTTATGTATAACCTCTCAGATTTTGACTCCATTTACCCCAGTCAGATTTTGTTTGCATATACCCCAGTCAGATTTTGTTTGCATATACCCCAGTCAGAATTTGTTTGCATATACCCCAGTCAGATTTTGTTTGCATATACCCCAGTCAGAATTTGTTTGCATATACCCCATTCAGATTTTGTTTGCATATACCCCTGTCAGATTTTGTTTGCATATACCCCAGTCAGATTTTGTTTGCATATACCCCTGTCAGATTTTGTTTGCATATACCCCTGTCAGATTTTGTTTTAAACCTCAAAGATAGAATAGAGCTGGAAAATATTTTCATGAACTCCATCATTTTGCCAACATTACTGGATTACAATATTGTTTTGTACCATTTCTATTACTTATCTTTTAGGTTATAAGTAAACAAACATTCATTTTAGAAGGAAATTTGAAATTAAAAAATTTCATTAAGTTCTCTATACCAAATATCAGAAGACAAAGTTACAATTGTTATGAAATGATGATTATAAAAAAAATTACAGTACATTATTTTTTCCAGTACAATATTATTTTATTCATTTTTTCAGACACAATACAGTACAATATTATTTTATTCATTTTTTCAGACACAATACAGTACACTATTATTTTATTCATTTTTTCAGACACAATACAGTACAATATTATTTTATTCATTTTTTCAGACAATACAGTACAATATTTTTTTATTCATTTTTTTTCAGACAATACAGTACAATATTATTTTATTCATTTTTTTCAGACACATTACAGTACAATATTATTTTATTCATTTTTTCAGACACAATACAGTACAATATTATATGCTATATATATCATTATGGCATAGTATTATTTTATTATTTAGGAGAATCATTATTGTACATTATTTTTATTTTTTTGCTATCAGAATCATTTATGGTATATTGTTTTTTTATTATTTAGGAGAAACATTGAACATATTTATTCGCTATCAAAATCATTTATGGTACATTGTTATTTTATTCACTGTCAGAATAATTATTGTATTGTATTTATTTACACTCAGACTTATTTAATCTTTTCAGGGAGTTATAACGAGTAACAACTTGGCCATCAGTCAGTGCTATTTACCTCATGAATACACAGTTATTAGTATTTACGTCACTGGAGTCTTTTTGATACTCATTAGTCTGCTGATTCCTACCAAGTATAGTAATAAATCCAACAAGGGATTAGTACTTATTAATAAATCCAACTAGAGATTGGTGCATATTGATAAATCAAACTAGAAATGTCTGGGATATTGTGATCCTGTACCATCTGTACACGTATGGATAATATCACACAGCTGCATCTATCTAGATGAAACAAAACTTTAAATTGTAAATTGGAATGCTTGGTTTCAGCTTTCTTTAAAATGTTTGTACATGAAATTAAGTTTGTTTTCCTTGAAAAGCAGTTGAGAATATCCTATTTATTGTGCTATTTATTTAAGGGTTTAGGTATCAAAATGCATTGCTCTAAATTATTACTACTTTACAAAAAGAGTTATTTTAAGTTATAAAAATGGTCAGTACTTTAACAGACTGCTGCATTTTTACAAATATTATTTTGTATTACCGTATATACTTATAAATTTTCTACCCATGAAATAATGAAATAGTCTGAATCTTAGCATCATGCAAAAAACAATACTATTGGTTTCTGATTCCATATTAACATACTCTCAAATGAGGCTGGAGCTACTTTATTCTCGAGGTTTCTTTTTGACAGCAGTGAACATGAACTGCATACAATTATGAAAGTTATGACATTCAAAAGTATCTTTGCTGGATGAAAAACAAATGAAAGTGTAACAAACTTAATGCTGGGAGAGTTTCTGCAACAATTCAACAAATTACATGCCACAAAAATGTATACAGTGTGAACAATTCAGCATTAACCTCACTTCAATAAATCTATATCAACTTCCAACAATGTGTCCACTCTTGCTATTAATATCAAAGTAATGTCATTCCCATATCAAGTCCCAGCTCACACTGTCATTCCCATGTCAAGCTCCATCTCTTATTGTCATTCCAAGGTCATGTTTCATCTCACACTGTCATTCCCATGTCAAGTCCCAGCTCACAGTCATTCCCATGTCAAGCTCCATCTCTTATTGTCATTCCAAGGTCATGTTTCATCTCACTGTCATTCCAATGGCAAGTTTCATCCCACACTGTCATTCCCATGTCAAGTCCTATCTCACAATGTCATTCCCATGTATATAATGTATGTAATTATTATACTCAAAAATCAAAATATATTTCAATATGTTGTCATGATATTGATTTTTGGAATATGGTTTAACTTGTTCTCTTCAGCATATGCTTTGTGAGACATAAATGATCAGGAAGCTGTTTCATCTTTGTTCTTCACTAATGGGGCAAGCTCGTCTTCACTGCCTGCCAGCCCATTGATGTCATCTGCAAAGCGTAGATTGGTGATGTTACGCCCTCCAGTGTCTGTGTCTCACCTGCATATACATCATGTTACATTGATATCACTTTTGTAGCAGAGATGGCAAGAGTTTATGCCCCCTGCAGCTAAGAGGAGTGGAGATATATTTGTTACCATCTGTCTGTCTTACATATATTTGTTACCATCTGTCTATCTACATATGCCAGTGACTACCAACCCCAACATATCAACCCCAACATAGCAACCCCAACATAGCAACCCAAATCAGGGTTGTGAGGATGTTCTGGAACATTGCCAGTATTTTTTTAAGGTTTGGCAGAACTGAAGAAAACGTGGGAATGCGGTGTATTCATGACTTACAAAAACTTTTTTGGTCATGGCCAAAAGTAATTTTGGGAGCCATTGATCTGTGCAAAAGCTTGTGATCAATCTAGCATCTGCATTTTAATTGGTTTTTAAATCTGATGTGAGGCTTCATCGCATTTATTTTAATTGAACAGTGTTGGTTTGAATGTCATGTGTTATGACCTTATAAGCAGGAGTTGAATTCACTGTTTTCATTTGATTTCGGCCTATCATATGGTGACAAATGGCATTAAATCCACAAAGCAAAAAGCTAGAATAAGTTTGGTTATGGCTATCCTTGACCATTCTTTACAAAATTATGGTCTTGATTCACTTGGGATAGGCATCCTTCTGGCTTGTGAACACTCTAGCATCCATATTTTTATTTTATTCTATAGCAGATTTGATATCAAGCTGAATGATAACAAGAGCTTAGATGAGTTAGATGATGACCAGATTTCTACTCTCTTTTAGAGCTGTGGGCCTTATCTTTGTGGTTTGTATTCACGCTTTTCATATGATTTAGAAAAGATTCCTAATGAAGCTGTTTCTTGACCAGAGTTGTTGTTAGATATTGATTTTTTACTATTATCTTCCAGAGTTATGGTAATTAATTTAGCTTTTGACCATCTTCTCTTGTGAATACTCTGACATTCACATTTGTTTAAATCAACCAAATTTCTATCTGACCATTTTTCACAGAATTACTGTCATTGATTGGCTTAATGAACTCAGGTCTGAGTTCTTCACCAATCTGATGGTAGATGGAAGGGAACCATGTCCACATCTTTAATGCATTTTAAAGTGGTTCTCTTTGTAGTGTTTTCCAACTTTGAAAAGAGACAAAGAGTGTAGCCCAGTTTTTCTATAAAGATAAAATTTGAAGAGATGTCACTGACCCCATGAACCAATTGGTTTGAAACATTTAGTTGGAGAACTCAGCTGGTCAGTAATCATTCATTTCAGAGCCAAACCAAACTCATGCTATATCCGAAGACCTCTCTAGCTAGGCTGTAATTTGAACATCCCCACACCCCACTCCACTTAAATTTTGAACACATCTGTTTCTGCACAAGAGTTCATACCCTACAAAAATCCATATAATATACCTGCTTGAAGCTGTCCAATGTATTAATCTTGTATACATGAATGCAGAGAAGAGACACATTCTGAACTATTTTTAGATATCAAATAGTAATAGTTAGAATCAACACTCTTCATCACAGCCAAATTGTTACATTAATTATTGAAAATTCATTTCATAAATTTTGTATACACATGTATTTAGATATAATACGAATAAATGTCTTCTCAAACATTTTTACCAAATTTTTCTCAGAATTATTTCTACTTCAGAATAAACTTTACCTCAAAATAAGCACACAAAAAATATGCAGTTTAATTTCAGTTGTTGAGGGTATTTAACTTTAACAACAGTTTCTGCCATGTGTTAATAACTGACAGACATATCGGGTAATACACATTTGTGTAATGATCATGTTGAACAACATGCAAGTCAATAGACAAAGAAAGCATAATGAGTTGTTATTGTTGCTGTGCTAACATGTAATATTCTGTTCATTAAATACTTCATTTGGAACATAAATATCCACCTCTGTTTCATAGTTAGAAAATAAAATAGTTGTGTAGACTATTTGCAGCAAACTAAAACACTGCATAACCAGTCTGTTGAAAATGGAAACGAACCTTTTATTCAGCAAACTAAAACACTGCATAACCAGTCTGTTGAAAATGGAAATGAACCTTTTATTCAGCAAACTAAAACACTGCATAACCAGTCCGTTGAAAATGGAAATGAACCTTTTATTTGTAATATATGAATTATCATACATAACATTTTTAATTGATGCAAATGTGTTGACTTAATGCTATATTATGCCACCAATTCTTGAACAATTTGGATAAATTGCTCATACCAGGCATACTCTTTGCATGGATAGGATATTTAAATTATATTTTTTGTCAAATAATATTTTGTATATAGTTGCAATTCTTTTTTTTACTAGTAATGATAGATAATATAATGCACATATGTATATGTATAATTTTCTACAGAATACAGTTTAAGAGAAATATACAGTTTAAGAGAAATATTTTATGCTTTATTGTAATGCATTTTATTTACATGTAATACAAAGAGATTTGAAGCTCTGTACCTGTTATGCAAATGAGGGTTTCATTGGAGTGTCAGGGAAACTCATTCAAATTTGTGTGTGTGTGTGTATATATATATTGTAAACAATTCTGTTCTTATATTTATCATAACATAAGAATTAAAGACATCCTTTACTGTCAAAAGATATGGCAGTGCTTTGTTGTAATTTATTTAAGCCAGATTTTGAAACAATGAGAGCTAAAAGATGAATTTTGAATTGGCATAGAAAATTTGCACCATGGGTTTATTTTGTTGCTGTCCCTTTGATATTTCTGACATATAGAACCTTAGTTAGATATCCAAAGGGAATGAAAGATATCATTCTCATATCAGAAGTTTCCTATATTAGAATTATATACTCAACTTTTGTATAAGTCAGTGATATTTCAAGTTATTGTTAATGTTATTGTCAATATTAAACTTGCTCAACAATTTTGTAAAGGTTTCATATCAATACGTGTATTCAAGCTGTTTTGTTGTTTTCTTGTGTATGATGTAAATAACTGATGTACACTTGTGTAGTTGTTATATTTTGTTTTTTGATACACTTTGGTGTTTCTGTTTTGATATTTTATTAGAAAGGCATTGGAATCATTTGGTCAACTAGTTCAACTCAAATAGTGTTGTCCAATTACCTAAGATGACTTTTAGCTTTAAAAAAATGCACTAAAACATTTGTGTCATAAAAGAGCCAAAATACCAAGCTATAAAGATTTATGGAGTTTATCACTTTATTTTGAATTTTAACGTTGGCCAATATAATCCCAAATCTTATTTTGAATTTTTTCCATGGTGTAGGGTTTTTGATGAGTTTCTGTGAATGCATCATTCTTTTATCAGACTGCATGTATGTGTTATGACTACATGTATTTGGCCATAAACTAAGTAAAAGAAAGAAGCAAAGTTTTGTAAAACTTGTCAAAAAATCGAATTATGAAAGTTAAAAAAAAAAAAAATATTGAGAGGAATCTACATTGTTATGAATTAAATTCAAAATAATTCCAAATTCTAAACTACTATCACAAATTCAAAATAAATAAATGTTCTAAATGAATTAAAGATCCTTAAATGTATTGGTCTGCCAAAACTCCTAATCTATCTCATTGTCCAGAATTTCATTGAAAAAAATCACAATAGTGCCAGATTAGGATATTAGTCCAATGAGCACTTTGTAATTCCAGTGAATAATAAAAACAAATGTCTCCTCTCAAAATTATTTCTAAAGACATCATTAAATATTTCTGCAAATTCACATTAACACATGAACATGAAAAGTAATAATCCAGAATAGAACTGAATTAGTTGCTCAGTTTTCTCATTACATCTTTTCTCCTCTACATCTTCAAGTGTCTAATATGAATATATGTCACAATAAAACCCCATGATAGACCCCATGATAGAACTTACTGCTTACTGTAGAATTTAACAATATCTACACACATTATCTACATTTTACATAACACACCTGACTGACCAATGGCTGACCAATCCATTTGGAAATATATCCTCTAAGAACCCACATATCCTCACTAGCCAATGAGAAGTTTCACCAAACTTGTCAACAGGAGATATAATGTATACACATAATTAAAGCTTGATATCTTTTAAACTCTACTTCCTTGAACAACAAAAAAATTTGATCAGTACAATTTAAAAGAAACGTTACACACAATATAATTATATACCAAGGTTACACAAAAGTATGAAGATGTATAATACCTCTGAAAAAAGAGAAAGATTTATATACCTAAGGCTTCTTTTGTATATGTGTTAAATATACATAATAATAGTAAATTACAAAGGCAAAGGTCTCATGAATAATAAAAAAAAAAAATATACAAAATAACATAAATGCTACAGTTATTTACAAATGATGGTGGCTACTGTGTTGACTATTGGATCACTTTCATTTAGAATCCACGAGCTATCATAAAGAGTCTTTAAATAGAACTACCATGGCCATATGTCCATCCATTATAGAGAAATACTGACAAGGTTTCTAAGATGGCCACATTGAATGCCCAAAGAGCACCATTTTTATTTCAGACAAACTAGACCATAGGGCGAATGTGCAATGTTTTGTGGCAGTCCTCTATTTGGTTTTGCAGCAGTAACAAACTGGATGGACAGACAACAGATCATCCAGTAAACTTGTCTGGTTTATGACCAGTCAAACTAAAATATCTAAATATAGTATTACAGTATGCTGATGTATCTTGACATTATCAGAGATAATTTCCTTGATTTTCTATGATCCTGACCAAGTAATGCACTTACAGCAGAAATCTTGTGAACATCTCAACTCAAACATGAATTTTACTTGCCCTAGATCTTAATAAAAAAAAAAAAAAAAAAAAACCCGCAAAATCAAACATACTTGCCATAGATCTTATTAATAAAAACACCGCTAAATTAAACTTACTTGCCCTGGATCTTATTAATGAAAACACCGCTAAATCAAACTTACTTGCCCTGGATCTTATTAATGAAAATACTGCAAATCAAACTTACTTGGTCTGGATCTTAATAACAAAAACACAGCTAAATCAAACTTACTTGCCCTCGATCTTATTAATGAAAACACCGCTAAATCAAACTTATTTCCCCTACATCTTAATAATAAAAGCATCACTAAATCATTTATTTCCCTAGATCTTAGTAATGAAAACACCGCTAAATCAAACTTACTTAACTGGATCTTATTAATACAAACACGGCTAAATCAAACTTGCAGTCCAATAATATTTTTGGACTTTGGAAAGCTCACATCTTCAGATTGGCTTTGTACAAAATCAGCGCAACAATCAATCCTTATTAGTAAGATGTCATTGAAGTATCCATGCTTCCTAAAGTAAAGAAGTAGACTACTACCTGATATTCCTCTAAAGTAATGTGTAAGATGACCCATATACAAACCTTGAAGTGAGTTTTACTCTAGTGACATTCAAGTCATTAAAGCTGGCTGTTATTGCAATAAATAGCTTTCATGTTAAAAGCTTTTACAATCAAAATTACAATAACCTAAATCCTCTGAGCATCACATGTGAATTATTGTATGAAAAATTTAAGTTGGGTTCAAAAATAAAACACAACCATATAAATACTAGACACTTAGAGATCCGTTGTGAGTGATTCTAAAGAATCGTATCTCTTTATCAATCAGAGAAGTATACAATTTGCAACATATCAATCAGAAGTGTACAATTTGCAATATATCAATCAGAGAAGTATACAATTTGCAATATATCAATCAGAGAAGTATACAATTTGCAATATATCAATCAGAGAAGTATACAATTTGCAATATATCAGTCAGAGAAGTATACAATTTGCAATATATCAATCAGAGAAGTATACAATTTGCAATATATCAGTCAGAGAAGTATACAATTTGCAACATATCAATCAGAGAAGTATACAATTTGCAACATATCAATCAGAGAAGTATACAATTTGCAATATATCAATCAGAGAAGTATACAATTTGCAATATATCAATCAGAGAAGTATACAATTTGCAATATATCAGTCAGAGAAGTATACAATTTGCAATATATAAATCAGAGAAGTATACAATTTGCAATATATCAGTCAGAGAAGTATACAATTTGCAACATATCAATCAGAGAAGTATACAATTTGCAACATATCAATCAGAGAAGTATACAATTTGCAATATATCAATCAGAGAAGTATACAATTTGCAATATATCAATCAGAGAAGTATACAATTTGCAATATATCAGTCAGAGAAGTATACAATTTGCAATATATAAATCAGAGAAGTATACAATTTGCAATATATCAGTCAGAGAAGTATACAATTTGCAACATATCAATCAGAGAAGTATACAATTTGCAACATATCAATCAGAGAAGTATACAATTTGCAATATATCAATCAGAGAAGTATACAATTTGCAATATGTCAATCAGAAGTATACAATTTGCAACATATCAATCAGAGAAGTATACAATTTGCAACATATCAATCAGAGAAGTATACAATTTGCAATATATCAATCACAGAAGTATACAATTTGCAATATATCAATCAGAAGTATACAATTTGCAACATATCAATCAGAGAAGTATACAATTTGCAACATATCAATCAGAGAAGTATACAATTTGCAATATATCAATCAGAGAAGTATACAATTTGCAATATATCAATCAGAAGTATACAATTTGCAATATATCAATCAGAGAAGTATACAATTTGCAACATATCAATCAGAGAAGTATACAATTTGCAATATATCAATCAGAAGTATACAATTTGCAACATATCAATCAGAGAAGTATACAATTTGCAACATATCAATCAGAGAAGTATACAATTTGCAATATATCAATCAGAGAAGTATACAATTTGCAATGTATCAATCAGAGAAGTATAATAATTTGCAATATATCAATCAGAGAAGTATACAATTTGCAACATATCAATCAGAGAAGTATACAATTTGCAACATATCAATCAGAAGTATACAATTTGCAATATATCAATCAGAGAAGTATACAATTTGCAATATATCAATCAGAGAAGTATACAATTTGCAACATATCAATCAGAAGTATACAATTTGCAACATATCAATCAGAAGTATACAATTTGCAACATATCAATCAGAGAAGTATACAATTTGCAACATATCAATCAGAGAAGTATACAATTTGCAATATATCAATCAGAAGTATACAATTTGCAACATATCAATCAGAGAAGTATACAATTTGCAACATATCAATCAGATAAGTATACAATTTGCAATATATCAATCAGAGAAGTATAATAATTTGCAATATATCAATCAGAAGTATACAATTTGCAACATATCAATCAGAGAAGTATACAATTTGCAACATATCAATCAGAAGTATACAATTTGCAACATATCAATCAGAGAAGTATACAATTTGCAACATATCAATCAGAAGTATACAATTTGCAATATATCAATCAGAGAAGTATACAATTTGCAATATATCAATCAGAGAAGTATACAATTTGCAATATATCAATCAGAGAAGTATAATAATTTGCAATATATCAATAAGAGAAGTATACAATTTGCAACATATCAATCAGAAGTATACAATTTGCAACATATCAATCAGAAGTATACAATTTGCAATATATCAATCAGAGAAGTATACAATTTGCAATATATCAATCAGAGAAGTATACAATTTGCAATATATCAATCAGAGAAGTATACAATTTGCAATATATCAATCAGAGAAGTATACAATTTGCAATATATCAATCAGAAGTATACAATTTGCAATATATCAATCAGAGAAGTATACAATTTGCAACATATCAATCAGAGAAGTATACAATTTGCAATATATCAATCAGAAGTATACAATTTGCAACATATCAATCAGAGAAGTATACAATTTGCAACATATCAATCAGAGAAGTATACAATTTGCAATATATCAATCAGAGAAGTATACAATTTGCAATGTATCAATCAGAGAAGTATAATAATTTGCAATATATCAATCAGAGAAGTATACAATTTGCAACATATCAATCAGAGAAGTATACAATTTGCAACATATCAATCAGAAGTATACAATTTGCAATATATCAATCAGAGAAGTATACAATTTGCAATATATCAATCAGAGAAGTATACAATTTGCAACATATCAATCAGAAGTATACAATTTGCAACATATCAATCAGAAGTATACAATTTGCAACATATCAATCAGAGAAGTATACAATTTGCAACATATCAATCAGAGAAGTATACAATTTGCAATATATCAATCAGAAGTGTACAATTTGCAATATATCAATCAGAGAAGTATACAATTTGCAATATATCAATCAGAGAAGTATAATAATTTGCAATATATCAATCAGAAGTATACAATTTGCAACATATCAATCAGAGAAGTATACAATTTGCAACATATCAATCAGAAGTATACAATTTGCAACATATCAATCAGAGAAGTATACAATTTGCAACATATCAATCAGAGAAGTATACAATTTGCAACATATCAATCAGAAGTATACAATTTGCAACATATCAATCAGAGAAGTATACAATTTGCAACATATCAATCAGAGAAGTATACAATTTGCAATATATCAATCAGAAGTATACAATTTGCAACATATCAATCAGAGAAGTATACAATTTGCAACATATCAATCAGAGAAGTATACAATTTGCAATATATCAATCAGAGAAGTATACAATTTGCAATGTATCAATCAGAGAAGTATACAATTTGCAACATATCAATCAGAAGTATACAATTAGCAATATATCAATCAGAGAAGTATACAATTTGCAATATATCAATCAGAGAAGTATACAATTTGCAACATATCAATCAGAGAAGTATACAATTTGCAACATATCAATCAGAAGTATACAATTTGCAATATATCAATCAGAGAAGTATACAATTTGCAATATATCAATCAGAGAAGTATACAATTTGCAACATATCAATCAGAAGTATACAATTTGCAACATATCAATCAGAAGTATACAATTTGCAACATATCAATCAGAGAAGTATACAATTTGCAACATATCAATCAGAGAAGTATACAATTTGCAATATATCAATCAGAAGTGTACAATTTGCAATATATCAATCAGAGAAGTATACAATATGCAACATATCAATCAGAGAAGTATACAATTTGCAATGTATCAATCAGAGAAGTATAATAATTTGCAATATATCAATCAGAAGTATACAATTTGCAACATATCAATCAGAGAAGTATACAATTTGCAACATATCAATCAGAAGTATACAATTTGCAACATATCAATCAGAGAAGTATACAATTTGCAACATATCAATCAGAAGTATACAATTTGCAATATATCAATCAGAGAAGTATACAATTTGCAATATATCAATCAGAGAAGTATACAATTTGCAATATATCAATCAGAAGTGTACAATTTGCAATATATCAATCAGAAGTGTACAATTTGCAACATATCAATCAGAGAAGTATAATAATTTGCAATATATCAATAAGAGAAGTATACAATTTGCAACATATCAATCAGAAGTATACAATTTGCAACATATCAATCAGAAGTATACAATTTGCAATATATCAATCAGAGAAGTATACAATTTGCAATATATCAATCAGAGAAGTATACAATTTGCAATATATCAATCAGAGAAGTATACAATTTGCAATATATCAATCAGAGAAGTATACAATTTGCAATATATCAATCAGAGAAGTATACAATTTGCAATATATCAATCAGAGAAGTATACAATTTGCAATATATCAATCAGAGAAGTATACAATTTGCAATATATCAATCAGAGAAGTATACAATTTGCAATGTATCAATCAGAGAAGTATAATAATTTGCAATATATCAATCAGAAGTATACAATTTGCAACATATCAATCAGAGAAGTATACAATTTGCAACATATCAATCAGAAGTATACAATTTGCAACATATCAATCAGAGAAGTATACAATTTGCAACATATCAATCAGAAGTATACAATTTGCAATATATCAATCAGAGAAGTATACAATTTGCAATATATCAATCAGAGAAGTATACAGTTTGCAATATATCAATCAGAAGTGTACAATTTGCAATATATCAATCAGAAGTGTACAATTTGCAATATATCAATCAGAGAAGTATAATTATTTGCAATATATCAATAAGAGAAGTATACAATTTGCAACATATCAATCAGAAGTATACAATTTGCAACATATCAATCAGAAGTATACAATTTGCAATATATCAATCAGAGAAGTATACAATTTGCAATATATCAATCAGAGAAGTATACAATTTGCAATATATCAATCAGAGAAGTATACAATTTGCAATATATCAATCAGAGAAGTATACAATTTGCAATATATCAATCAGAGAAGTATACAATTTGCAATATATCAATCAGAGAAGTATACAATTTGCAATATATCAATCAGAGAAGTATACAATTTGCAATATATCAATCAGAAGTATACAATTTGCAATATATCAATCAGAGAAGTATACAATTTGCAATATATCAATCAGAGAAGTATACAATTTGCAATATATCAATCAGAAGTATACAATTTGCAATATATCAATCAGAGAAGTATACAATTTGCAACATATCAATCAGAGAAGTATACAATTTGCAATATATCAATCAGAAGTATACAATTTGCAATATATCAATCAGAGAAGTATACAATTTGCAATATATCAATCAGAGAAGTATACAATTTGCAATATATCAATCAGAAGTATACAATTTGCAATATATCAATCAGAGAAGTATACAATTTGCAATATATCAATCAGAAGTATACAATTTGCAATATATCAATCAGAAGTGTACAATTTGCAATATATCAATCAGAAGTGTACAATTTGCAATATATCAATCAGAGAAGTATACAATTTGCAATATATCAATCAGAAGTATACAATTTGCAACATATCAATCAGAGAAGTATACAATTTGCAACATATCAATCAGAGAAGTATACAATTTGCAATATATCAATCAGAGAAGTATACAATTTGCAACATATCAATCAGAGAAGTATACAATTTGCAATATATCAATCAGAAGTATACAATTTGCAATATATCAATCAGAGAAGTATAATAATTTGCAATATATCAATCAGAGAAGTATACAATTTGCAATATATCAATCAGAAGTATACAATTTGCAATATATCAATCAGAGAAGTATACAATTTGCAACATATCAATCAGAAGTATACAATTTGCAATATATCAATCAGAAAAGTATACAATTTGCAATATATCAATCAGAGAAGTATACAATTTGCAATATATCAATCAGAGAAGTATACAATTTGCAATATATCAATCAGAAGTATACAATTTGCAACATATCAATCAGAGAAGTATACAATTTGCAATATATCAATCAGAGAAGTATACAATTTGCAATATATCAATCAGAGAAGTATACAATTTGCAACATATCAATCAGAAGTATACAATTTGCAACATATCAATCAGAGAAGTATACAATTTGCAACATATCAATCAGAGAAGTATACAATTTGCAATATATCAATCAGAAGTATACAATTTGCAACATATCAATCAGAGAAGTATACAATTTGCAATATATCAATCAGAGAAGTATACAATTTGCAATATATCAATCAGAGAAGTATACAATTTGCAATATATCAATCAGAGAAGTATACAATTTGCAATATATCAATCAGAGAAGTATACAATTTGCAATATATCAATCAGAAGTATACAATTTGCAATATATCAATCAGAGAAGTATAATAATTTGCAACTCTTTGTATAGCTAGTGTACATTTATTTTCAATAGCTTCTACAAACACATGCCTTAACTTAACTGTTCTTTAAATCATTTTTTTCCAAAGAATTATAGTTGATATTTCAAACAATATAAACTGATGTTTGATCTATTATAATCATGTTGCATGTCAAAGTGTACACTATTAACTTATTTGGTATTTTTAGCCTATACACTCATTAAAAGTATACTATAGGTTGTTATTACCAAAAATGATAATTTATGCCAATCATATAATTAAATGAATAATCTTAATAATGATCCAACAAGTATACAATGCAGGCTTTGTCTTTCTCTTGTTATATATTAATACCCTGTATAATTAAAGTTAGTTTTTTTTACACCTATCATTCTAAGCAATGGTGGACCAGCATAATGCCATAATACTTTCTATTCCTTTTATCAAATTATATTCATTGGGTTTTTTAATAGTTTTAATGACATCAGTGGCGTCGCTAGGGGGGGTGCGGTGGGTGCAGACCGCACCGGGTGACACCATCTCAGAGGGGTGACACCAAAATAAAAAATTGCAAATTTTACAGAGCACACACTGCTCGGTCTAGTCGGATTTTATAAGCGGATAACCGATCATAGTTAAATACATGACTAGCAGGCACAGGGTGCCACATTTATACTGTGGACTTATTTTAAGACTTTTTTAAGAAGAAATCCATGGTGGAAGTCTGGAGGGGTGACACCATGAGTTTACCGCACTGGGTGACACCAACCCTAGCGACGCCGCTGAATGACATCCCTATTTATTGACAGATTTGGTGTCAAATCTTTACAAATTTGAAAGGTCTTTATGCCACCATAATCTGTGTTAATTTTTTTTAAAATTTTTCTGGCTGTTTATGGCAGATAGATGATGGAAAGATTTTTCTTTTTAGTAGTGGATTGACATCATTTTTACGAATCCCAATGATCTTCAGTGAAATTGAATCAAATTATGTTAACAACAAAACAGTCCCAGGTTGCAGAAACAGTCAGTAAAAACCAGAACACATAAAATACAAACCACCATAAAGAAGGGAAACCAGTTAATCAGAACCACAACACATTAAGCACAACAGAGAAAGGGAAACCAGTTAATCAGAACCACAACACATTAAGCACAACAGAGAAAGGAAAAACAGTGCCAATCAAAATCGCAACAAATAAAACATCAACCACCTCCAACAGGGAAAATATTGCCATTCGGAACTGAAATGAAAAATATACAAACACTACTAAAAAGGATTAACAACCAATCAGAAACATATAACGCATAATACACAAAATACCACCAAGAGGAAAGATAAAGCCAAGCAGAACCACAAAACGTAAAACTGAAACCGTCACCAAGCCAGAAGCAAGCCAAAATCATCACACAAACCACTACAATTAGGGAAGACACAATCAATTATACTCTGCAACACATAAAACATAAATTATTTCGCACGAAATGCTTACCTTATGTGGCGTGATAACGGTAAACCTCATCGTGGCCATCTTAGTAATCAAATGCGTCAAACAAGCACAATTTAAGTATGCTTTTAGATTATGTAAGAAGGAGGAAGTAACACAAAGAGCAGACTTGCTAGCACAAAAATTTGAAAATGTCGACCAACGTGAATTCTGGAAGCATGTTAAACAACATAACACAACTTCCAATAAATTACCAATTTGCATTGATGGGAATCATGGTCAGAATAATATTTGCAACATGTGGAGAAATAATTTTGAAGACTTACTTAATAGTGTAAAAAATGAATCCAATAAGAAGTATGTACTTTCAGCATTGAATGCACCTTCTGCTCGTATTGAAGTAATCATATTATCTGAAATCAAACATGCTATAACAAGACAAAAAGGTGGTAAATGTCTTTAAAATTTTCAGATACTAGACTTCATGTGTTATTGATGATTTTATTTAACTGTATGTTTGTGCATAACTTTGTACCAGATGATTTCACAAAAGTTACCATTATACCGCTACTAAAAAGCAAAATTGGTAACATAGCGGACAAAAATAACTACAGACCTATAGCTCTTACGACTATTATTTCAAAAATATTTGAATGCATCATTCTGCATAGATGTGAAGTTACAATCTCTGATAATCAGTTTGGCTTTAAAAAGCAGCATTCAACCAATTTATGCATATATGCTTTTAAGGAAGCTGTCAGCTATTATGTAGAACATGGCAGCCCAGTCTTTGCATGTTTTTTAGACGCTAGCAATGCATTTGATAGGGTCAATCACTGGACACTCTTTAAAAAGTTGATTGATATTAAAATACCTGTCTACATAGTTCATACTTTAGTTAACTGGTATGGGAAACAGTTGTATTGTGTGCGATGGGGAAGTGTAATATCCAGCGCTTTCAATGTAACCAATGGGGGATAATGAATATATGATGAGACATTACCGATCTCTGTGTACTCGAACAAACATGCTTCTGCGTAAATTCAAGAATTGTTCATTGCATATCAAAATTAGATTATTCAAATCTTATTGCTGCACCATGTATTGCGCTCCACTGTGGACAAACTTTAGTGAATCTATGAAAAGAAAACTAGTTATTGGTCATAATAATAGTCTTCGTTTTCTATTAGGTCTACCAAGGTGGATCAGTGCCTCCAACATGTTTGTTAACTATAATGTATTCGGTTTTGATGAAATAATGAGAATGTACGTATTCTCAATGATGATAAGAATATCTAATAGTAAGAACTGTATATTGAAATCTCTTTTGAACTATGACATTCGTGTAAATTTTCATATTATTAGTAGATGGAACAAATTACTCTTTAAATGTGTCATTTAATTTTTATTATTAATAATGCGTGACGCAGTTAATAGTTGTAGATGTTGCTGTATATATATATATATATAGATAGATAGATATAGATATATATGTGTGTGTGTGTGCTTTTATGTTTAAAATGGTTTTTTTTTTATATAAAACTTTATTTTTTAATTTAGAGGTATGGACTTTGTAGCCTGAAATAAAGAATTCTTATCTTATCTTATCTTATAAACCACCTGTAAGAAAGAAGACAGAACTAACACCAAGAGGGAAGGCACACTCATACTTGCTACATGCTTTAACTTTTAAATTATCAGTCCCAAATTAGTAAAGTTTTGATATTAAACCTTCAAACACTCCAACTGGAACGTCATTCTTGAAAAGTATATAAACTGCATTTTTTGGAGAGATACCAAAAATGGTATTTTTCGGTATTTTGCACATTTAAAATTTATATATTGTGCAGGACTTGTGTTCATGATTCAGGATAGAATGCTGCATGTACCTGATTTCTGTAATGTTTGTAAGTTATAAAAAAAAGTTGTTTACTCATATTTTATATCAATGTCTAGATTTTATTTACAAACTTGAATATTCTTGAAACGAATTAATGATCCAGATCATGAGAATTTTATTGAGTTTTTAGTATAGAAGAATCCGGTAAACAAAAATTATTAAATCAACTTTTTGAGTGTATGTTGTGAAATCATTTGCTGCTGTGTTGTGATATATTTTGGAAGGAATAATTATGTTTAAAATTATTCACTGGAATTGCAAACTGATCATTTACGATTTGAACAAAATACTATTTTGGGATCATTGTGAATGTCAGTCTATATCATATCATTGTAATTATTAAAACTATAAGTAGATCCGCTTATTCAAAACATTTGGTTCATGAAAACATTTAATATGAAATTCATTTGGAACGCCTTTGAATTTGTGAATTTGTGATAGAACAGTTAGGATTATTTCTGATTGAATTCACAATATTTGTAAGTTTCACTTTGTAAGTTACAGAAATAAATTACGTGTTAATTGCACTAAACTTGCTGGTTTAACTTCGTTCTATTATTAAGTTTAGTACCGTAGAGTCATACCATTATGATAGCTATTTATAACACAAACCTTGATGTCAACATTCAATCAATTATACAAGTATTTTGTTGATCATGGAATCATATTGGTGCATGAATTGAAAGATACTCGCAAACTGTCAGTGTTATTTTCTCCTACCTTCGTGATCCATCAATTAGTCAATATTTGTTATGCGAAACAAATTTCTCCTCATTCTGTAGTATGTTTACTTATCATATGGAGTTTTTATATTCATTATGAACAGATGACTATTGGAACTTGATAAGTTATGAGCAAATGGTATAGTGTATGGTGTAATTCAAAGTGTAATCGTTATGTTCTTGATCTCAATACTTGCGTATTCCTCGCTGATACTGAATGTTTGCTAAATAAAAATGTTGCATATCTTCCTCTGTGAATAGCGTGTCAGACGGTATACTAACTCATCAAACAAAACAAAGCCTTGTAAAAATGTGTTATACTAAATTTACATAGTGAAATTAGCAAGTGGAAATGCGCACCATCACTGAGATGTTCCGAAAATGAGAATGAGAAATGAGTTAACATTTTTCTGATATGTAAATATTTCGGATGTGTAGTTTATGAACAGAACAAAAACAAGATATCAGTTTTGGATGTATTTGTTTGCATCAAATACTGCAGAACAAAAGTAAACTTCGGATGAATTGCTGATATCCCGGCAGACCGAAGATATTACGAATATGGAATTCATTCGATGACTTTGACCTTGGAGATAGCATCGCCAAAATCGAAAGCCATCTTAATCTAACTATAGGTAGCCACAGGAAGTTTGAGAAAGAAAGACAACAGGACTTACGGGACTAATTGAGCGTTCATAATAAACTGATGGAAACACCATGTTATTCAAAATTCAATAACTTTCTGCATGCTTGTCATCGAACCTATGTTTCTCAGTATTGATACAGCCTAACTTACTAACTCTAATTTATCTTCACCAATTTGAATCCCATTCTTCAGTTTTTTTTCTTCTTCTGGAAACCACTATGTCTACAGACGGACGAACATAAAGACAAACACCATCGTTTCTCTGTAGTATTTAAAATCAGCTGATAAAATATGTTATCAGTGCACTGATATTCAATACGAACAGTCAATTTAGTAATTTACATTTGATGTTAATATTTTTTATCAATGCAGGCTCATATTCGAATTATGTTGATTAAAATTAGGTGTTCACTTTAGACAGATGTCTTTTATAAGCATGTCTTCACTCAAACGGCATGTTTGTTTCGAAAATATGTTGATTCTAAACAGATGTCCTTGTGCATATTTTATTTAATTTAAATGTTTGTTTGTTGGTTTTCATTTTTGTATTCTATTACATGGTATTGTAATGTAATTTTATTTAATGGAATTGTCATTTTCAAGAAATTCATTTTCAAGAAATTTAGTTCATTTTTTCGTAAGCAGTAATATTATAAACTTTGCATCTAATGCTGACATAGTTCCTAACCTTAATTAAGAATCATTTAACAACTTTTTGTTATTTGTTATATATTCTTTCCAGAGTAAATCATTGGTTTTAGTCAAGGCCATACTGGGAGTACGTGATGTTATGCATGTAAAAAAGCTTCTACGCTGTTCTAGAAACATAATCACGTGAATCATATGGGAATCTGTTTTGCGTCGTAAGTTAGCGCATAACCGTGTCCTATATTGTTTAGGACAGTTGGGCTTCTAACCATTTTCACTACAAGGTGTTTTGTTTTGACCAGTTGGAGTTGAATCTTTAGTTTTTCTTTAAATTATTTGGATTCCAAGATTATTTTCCCTGCAATCGAAATCTCCACAGAATATAAACACTGGAATATTATTTTCTGTGATTCAGCAAAAGAAACTGTTGACACATCAGGACAATGCTGACCACAGAATGCGTCATCGTCTTTTCTGAATTTCATTTGGGTTTGGACTCAGTTTCATTAGAACATTTTATTACTAAAACTTCTATTTTTAATTATTGGATTATTCTTGGATTATTTTTGGATTTGATTCGTAAAACCGTAAGTTCTTTTTCATATTTTTACCTTGTTTTCCTTGGGAAATAAATTATTTTTGAAATTTTACAAAGGTTGTTGCCTTCACCTTTTATTTGTTACTGTTTAAAAGAACCTAAACATGTAGTTGCAGCTGTTCAAAATTCACAATTAACTATAGTTCTGTCAAGCAAAATAGTAGCAATATTTTCTATGTTTCTCTGTATCGTGCCTGCTTAAGAATTAAATGCCGCTGGGACTGATTTTCCGATGTCATCTCAAAATGTAGCTCTTCCCAGGTTTAAATGTTTGTATTCAGCTACAAAACAACGTTACATGCCATGTTTCCCTTAAGGCAGAATGGTAAAATTTGACATCAGTTTAGTTACATCATTCACAATTGGCGTGAATAAAATTGAACTCTAAAATCATAATGATGTATCTTCACAGCGCACCTTCAGTGAAGCCAATCAGTTACTAATATCGAACATCACGAGCTGTAAATGCGGAAACATACCTTTCGACAGAGGCCAGAATTAAATACAAAGCTATATAGCAACAACAACGTCAACAAAATAAAAGAGCAAAGTTGCTTAACTGAGGAAGCAGTGGGGTTTGAAATATAACTAGCCACCCATGAGAGTCATTACGGCATGCTTAATCACATGGTATCTATTTCAGTTCGAAATTATCCCACCCACAAAATAAAGTGGGATGAGTGGGCCTAAAAAATGAGAGAAGGAGATACAAATATCTTATTTTATATAACCCGTTCATAGTAAAATAGAATGAGATACAAATATCTTATTTTATATAACCCGTTCATAGTAAAATAGAAGGAGATACAAATATCTTATTTTATATAACCCGTTCATAGTAAAAGAAATATCAGAAGAGAAACCGAAGAAGTCTGAAATATGCAGCGCGTCATTTGCAGGAAATAATTTATTGCAGCCATTTTGTCGTGCGAAGTCAACAGTACTAGAAAAATTGAGGATTATATTCGCAGTTTAAAGTTTAATACAATTTCACGTAATATAAGCAAGACAAAGAATTAAGATATATGTAATGAACAATACATTGAAATATAAATACATATTTCTTTAAATAATGGCGCGATGACATTCAATAATAACTGTAGCGACAAGCCGAGTTTCTATTTGTAATTACCATGGTAGGTGTTGAAATCACCATTGACAGCATATGCTTTTAAAAAAGGGTACATGCTATGATCCAGACATTAGAATTATTTACACTGCCCAGCAACTTTGCAATAGCAAAATAAAGTATTCTTAAGGATCAAATGTTATTATAAATTCAAATGGAGAAAATATTTCCTTTGAGTTGATTTTCGAAGATTTAAGATTTCAATTTCAACATATAATACGTTATCGCTCATAATCTCTTCAGATTAGAACTGAGAAACCAAGAGATCAGTAAAATCAACAAAAAAGTATTGTATAATTTAACTGTTAATGTGTTGAATTGATTCACGATGTTATTTTACTGTATGAAAGAAATTTGTTTATGCATTTGACTGTTTTTAGAAAGCTTAATCTATTTCGATATAATCCCTTGTCGTAGCAACGAAGGTAGAGAAAATATATTGTGCTTAAGAACAACTCATTTTCGCCAGATCTATATTTTTTAAAATATAAATTCTTTGTCAACATTGAATATCAGTATACAGTGGATTTTATTCCTGGCCAAGAAAGATATAACATCCGTTAATCAACAAGCTTGCTTAACTTCTTATTTCATTTTGTCATGTTTAAATGTATATAAGTATGTAAATTGTATGAATAATATGAGGTAGCTTAATAGATCATATTTAGGAATTATGCTAGCTTGATGGATGTACTTTAATTTCCTTTGCATTTTCAGTAAAGGTCAATAAAAAAAAACTTTACTTCAAGCGATCTTTATGCCTTTTATGCCGAATATGTATGGCTTATATTAATTCCGCAACAAAAAAAACATTAACTTTACACTTTATATGCACGAATTCCAAAAACCTAACCTCACAAACTCACACAGTTTAATGGTCACTGACTAATATCTTCACGACAAAATGTATGTTAAGTCCACTCCTTGCGTGTTAATACATTTTGTAGAATTCAAGTATGTTCAACACAGTCATTTTGTGTGTGTGTGTGTGTGTGTGTGTGTGTGTGTGTGTGGTAATAATTCAGGTATAAATCCTCGTAGATACGTCTTATAACTTTGAATCAACTTCCTTGTAATCCGGTGCCAGATACGTAATGGAACTATCCGTGCTTAATCGACGAGCACTTTCCGCGCTTTCTGTCGAACTACAGTCGTTACTCCTGCTTCTGCCACTGAATCCGCTCAACATGCTATCGTTCTCGGTATTGAGCTGGTCATCATAGTTGTTCATAATATCACAATAATCCACTGAATAGTTTGACGCAATAGATATTTTCCTTCTTCTTTGTTCTTCTGTATCGTCATCACTGAAAGTATCAAGGCTATCGAGGGAAGACGTAGAGAATCTTCCAGGTCGGTAAAGTGATTCGTTGAGTTTAGTATTAGAGGGTGTCCATTTCCGCTTGCGTGAAATATGTCTACTTTGAGTATGCCTGCTAATTCTGAAATAAAAGTGTTATCATATATTTATGCTAGACTCTTCATTTGATCACCAAACATAATCATCGTCTCGCAACATGAAGAAAATCGTTCAGTGTGTGTGTGTGTGTGTGTGTGTGTGTGTGTGTGTGTGTGTTCGATATAAAATTTTTGATCCTGAGAATGGAATTTTCCTTTCAAACACAAGTAAAATCAAGGACTATATTTCTCGCACTCCTGAATAATAATTGAGTGTTGAAGACAAACTGTAGAGACACGCAGCTTTCAAAAAGCAAAATATTTAAATGAGAATTGTGGTATGTTATGATCGAGCGTAAAAACGTAGTTTAATACAGAAAATGTAAGCAAACATACACATACTTTGAAACAGCAGCAATTAAGAATGCTAAGGTAATGATAATACTCAACGTTCAAAATGTGTACTGAACACCGCATGCACTGTAAAACCAAGATAAATAAGTCAAAGATAACTATCACTCTTATTTATCACTAAGAATAAATTAAAAATAACGGAAATATTGATGTAATCAGTCCCTTCGTTGAGCTTTGATCAGTAATCGAGTTTCCGTTCATTACTGAGAATACAAAGTCGAAAACCTTTAAGATTCGAAGGCTGACTACAGACGCTGTAAATTTAATTATGTCGATCAATATGAAACGTTCTGTAAGCGGAACACTCACCACATCAGTCTCTGCTTGTTTCAGAACTTAAGGTTTATCTTGATTATTGCGAAAGAATGCTAAAGTAATGATGATGCAAATTGGAGAAATCTAGCTGTTTTCTTTGCACTATGCTTTCAGTTAAAGGTAATGTAATTAGATAAAACTAACAGAGGATATATAATTATATAAGACATCTTTTGTATAACAAGGATGACTAATGGGGAAAAACAAGGGAATAGATTGTGTCCCTTAGACTTTGACCCTTGTGCAAGACTATATATATATATATATATATATATATATATATATATATATATATATATATATATATATATATATGTATGTATGTATGTATGTATGTATGTATATATATATATATATATATATATAGATATATATATATATATATATATATATATATATATATATATATATATATATATATATATATATATATATATATGTATTTATGTATGTATGTATGTATGTATATATATATATATATATATATATATATATATATTACTCACACTCTATCTAGCTCTCACACTCTAACAATATATATACTTACTTTGGTGGTACTACGTTCAGAATTAACTGTACAAATACCGTAAACTGGTCTGCAATGCAAAATATAGAGAAATCAATATCATCTTTTTTCATGCAACAAAGGGGCGTCAAATGTTAGGGATTTTGTTTTCATTGATCTATAAGGGGGTCTCGAGACGTGTAATGTTTAGTTCCATCTCGTACGAGAAATATCCACTGTGATAGACTATATTCTTATGCTTCATTTTGAAAATTATAACACATCCAAAGAACAGTTTTAGTTGTGTTGTCATTACATATTTACGGATGTAGAGATAGTATAAATCATAATATACAGTTCCTTTCTGCGGGTGTTTTTAACAACATTTATGAAACAACTTAACATATACTCGCCCATACGTCGAGTAGAAATGCAAACGACATTGTCGTGATCTACCATCACTTAATGAGCGGGCAAACCTGGAAATATGTTGTTTGTTTTATGGATTATTCCGAACTAATGATATAGACACAGATCTGCTGGCTCGTATGAAATAGTAGATCTAGACCTACGCAGTTTACAGCTGAATTCAAACTAAAACGGTGTATATACTGTTTGTGGAAAGCCGCTGAAACTAACAAAATTATTCCTTTATATTAAGATATATATATCTTTGTTGAGAAGTAATGTATTGTGAAAGTAATCTGTTTTCATGCTCTACTTTGAGATCTGACTGAATATCAAGGTTATATTTATTTCATTTAAATTCATAATGTGTCCAAAATGCGACAATCTTACCCAAAAGAAACGATAAACTCTTAGTCTTTTCAAAAGGAAAGAATCCTAGGAGTGAAACCAAAGCAAGAGCAATTGAAAAGATAAACTCCGCACTCGGTTGTTCCGGCAACACTGTGAATGGTAATGTAACCAGTCCGATCGAGAAAATGATGACAACAATCGGTATAAATATTGGAACCTAAAATGGAAATAGGGAATAAATTTAAAGAATAATATATTGCGGTTTTAACAAACTTGTAGAGTCAACCTTTAAAAGAGGTTTGTGTTCAAAGTAATTGATGAAATTTGTGTTCAAAGTAACTGACATTCTGTGCGAGGAAACCTATTTGTTTTCACACCAAAAACTTGAATGCATCAACGTTGTCTCATAAGTGAACCAGACACAGACTTCGATAAAACATGTTTACCATCGAATTACAAATACTTATAAATCATTAGCTCTGTTAGCTGATTCTGCCGAAGTGTAGGAATGAATAACTGTGACAATACATGTTTATCATACTGTGTGAGGAAACAGGATAATATTTACAAAGGTAAGGATCGCACATAGAGCAATAAAGCAGAGATGTCTCGGAAAAACGTAACTACATTTAGACAGGTTAAACATAATTTGTTCATCTTACATATCTGTGTATCCTCAGACAGTTTTATTCTGTAATTTAGTACACAAAACAGCAATACAGTGTTTGAGTTTGTACATATGTATCAAACAAACATTTCCACACTGAAAGAGTCCGCTTTTTCCCTCATTAATTTTTTTTTCTCCTTGATCACTTATTTATTATTTTTTTTAAAGTCATGTGTGCCATTTTTTAATGTAGAATTAAGTCATGTATGCCATATTTTAATGTAAAAAAAGATTTTTCAATTTTCAAGTGTTAATGCAGTACTACCGACTTACTTTCTCCCATCCAAATTTTCTACTCTCATAAATTAGAAAGCCAAGCTAATTGTTACTGCATCATTTATGCCTCTTTTCATTCCCACCGGAACGTGTAAACCAGAAACATCGACCGTGGTTAGGTGGCCTAGTGGTTAGAGCGTCCGCCTCAGAAGCGGGAGGTCGTGAGTTCGAGCCCCGGCCGAGTCATACCAAAGAGGTACAAAAATGATACTAACAGCTACCTCGCTTGGAGTACAGCGTTGAAAGGTTAGTGTTATAACTGGTCGGCCTGGTGTGAGGAGAATGTGACTGGGTGGGATATCATGCTACGTGTCTGCGGCAAGATGCCCCAGTGCTAGACATCACTATAAACTGCCTCACTGCAGACATTGTAGCGATGACTGAAAAATTGTTAAAGCTACGTTAAAAATCCTAATTAAACAACATACAAACCAGAAACATCGCGTGGTTGATCGGTATATTAATTGGCCTCTATTTAAAATATAGTAAATGCTGATATACTAAGTGTCTCTGTTAGACATCAGAAATAATGTAATTTTATAAAACTGATTATTATGCGCACCATCTAATCGAAAATGCCGGCGTTATGTTTATTGTTGCTACCTTAGCGATGTCTTCAAAATCTGTGAATTTTATTATTCAGTTTTATAGCGTGTCGTGAGTCAGTCAAAGATTTATTTTTAAGAAAATGAAACATTGCGAATCCGAACAATTGCACAAATTTATTCATGCAAAAAATTTCCACACATACTTTACCTGGTATGGTATGTGGTAGTTTCTTTTCTTCCAACGTAGAATTAGTAATCCAGTTATTGTTAGGCCGTGAAACAACCAGACGGTGAACACGTAGAAGCGAATCAACATTCCGACATCAGCAATATATATGAAGATAGTGCACATAATGCACTGAAAAATAATGTAAAATCATTTGGGTTATTTATGTGTGTATCATTTGGATTATTTATGTGTGTATCATTTGGTTTATTTATGTGCACATGTGGATCGTTACAAGTCTATGTTCTGAAAATAAGTAAAAGAAGAAAAGTAAAAAAATAACAAGCTTTGTAAAATGATGCAAATTATTTATTTCCTTAGAAAACAAAGTGAAAATGAGAAACAAAACTTACGGCAATGCGAATTAAATCCTAGAATAACCCATGAATTAAAGACACAAGTCCTAGTAATAAAAAGTCCTGAATGAAACTAAGTTAAAGTCCCGAGGAGATCCAGAATTGAAGGCAATGACATGTCTTGTATAGCCTAGGAAGTACTGATGATTGAACAGTGACTTGTTGAATCAAATAAATATTATTCCAGATTTTACTTGAGTACAAATTCCAGGGAATGTCTTCATCCAAGAATTTTATCACAGCACTTTTGAAGAAAATAAAATTGATCTCAAACTTGTCACAACATAATACAACGTAAAGTGAAAGGTGTTAAAACACTACTAGTAACATAATACAACGTAAAGTGATAGGTGTTAAAACACTACTAGTAACATAATACAACGTAAAGTGATAGGTGTTAAAACACTACTAGTAACATAATACAACGTAAAGAGATAGGTGTTAAAACACTACTAGTAACATAAACATAATACAACGTAAAGTGATAGGTGTTAAAACACTACTAGTAACATAATACAACGTAAAGTGATAGGTGTTAAAACACTACTAGTAGCATAATACAACGTAAAGTGATAGGTGTTAAAACACTACTAGTAACATAATACAACGTAAAGTGATAGGTGTTAAAACACTACTAGTAACATAATACAATGTAAAGTGATAGGTGTTAAAACACTACTAGTAACATAATACAACGTAAAGTGATAGGTGTTAAAACACTACTAGTAACATAATACAACGTAAAGTGATAGGTGTTAAAACACTACTAGTAACATAATACAACATAAAGTGATAGGTGTTAAAACACTACTAGTAACATCCTCACGGTCACAAAATAATTAGCACAATTATATATCATGTATCATATATATATATATATATATATATATATATATATATATATATATATAAATATATATATATATATATATATATATATATGTGTGTGTGTGTGTGTGTGTGTGTGTGTGTGTGTGATGTAAATAGTATATTTACGGACCTAGTCATTAGCACAATGCTATATAATCTACACCTGTACTTGATAAACCCAATAATATTTTGTGTATACAGATATGATTTCATCATGATGTAGAGGTATATAACTTACACGTACAATAGTATTGATATATATTTATATATACTTACACGTACAATAGTATTGATATATATTTATATATACTTACACGTACAATAGTATTGATATATATTTATATATACTTACACGTACAATAGTATTGATATATATACTTACACGTACAATAGTATTGATATATATTTATATATACTTACACGTACAATAGTATTGATATATATATATATATATATATATATATATATATATATATATATATATATATATATATATATATATATATACTTACACGTACAATAATAGTATTGATATATATTTATATATACTTACACGTACAATAGTATTGATATATATATACTTACACGTACAATAGTATTGATATATATACTTACACGTACAATAGTATTGATATATATACTTACACGTACAATAGTATTGATATATATACTTACACGTACAATAGTATTGATATATATATACTTACACGTACAATAGTATTGATATATATATACTTACACGTACAATGACAGCGGGAAGATTTATTCTTGTCTTTATGTTGACATAAGACAAAACTTCAGGGATGTAGCCATCATGAACTGCCACTGACGATAATCTGTGAGGTAAAAACATTTCTATGAAAATAGTTAACGTGAACATTATATCTGCTAATAAACAAATGGTTTACAAAACATACATCTGTAAGTTTACTATTCAGACTTTATTAGAATAGTCAAATGCGATCAAACATTGAAAAAAATACACTTTACGAATTGAGTAAACTTACAAAGTGATTTTAAAATATAACTCATTCATTTTGATCTATCTTTTGTTTAGCAACACTGATGATTTAAGATTACAATGGGATTGGCTTATGAAATCAAATCAAATTTGAGAGAGAGAGAGAGAGAGAGAGAGAGAGAGAGAGAGAGGGGGGGGGGGAGGGAGAGAGACAGAGACAGAGACAGAGACAGAGAGACAGACAGACAGACAGAGAGTACCTGCCAGCAGTTAGAAACGTATTGTTGGCGTTTCCTAGAGCAATTAAACAAACTCCGAGAGGAATGATAAACGAGACGGGCCCCATTACCTTCTTGCTCCATTCCTAATTATGGTAATAAAATATTAAAATCGGATTATCATTTCTTAATTCTAAGTAATAGAAATACACAATAAACGTTCTTTGTTAGCATATGAATTAGTTACTGTTTTCATGGAATTGTTATTCATTTCTCGTCAAGAATTCAAAGAATATTTCAAATATAGTTTGCGTCGCTAACTACACATGTTCGTTTTTAAAAATGGGATTACATCGTTATGGCTCTCATGGAATCATTAGTTATGTTGTTTATTTATTTATTACCCTTTTATCCGTTATGAATTAAATTAATTTTGAAATATATATTATTTTGACAATCATAAACCAATCAGCTTCATGTTTTGTTTATTTATGTTATGTTTATATTTCTAAGTATGTATGTATGTATGTATGTATGTATGTATGTATGTATGTATGTATGTATGTATGTATGTATGTATGTATGTATGTATGTATGTATGTGTGTGTGTCTATGTATGTATGTATATGTGTGTGCGTGCGTGCGTGTGTGTGTGTCATATTTATAGGTAAATGGTACTTACTACAGCAATGGCTTCTGCAGTTATCATCTCTTTGGGCGTGAGTACGGTAAAAAAGGAGATGACCATCAACAAATATACGATTGTAACAAAAGGTATGACTGTCAGAATCAACCGGGGCAAATTCCTGTCAGTAAAACGATAAGACAAGACTATATATATATATATATATATATATATATATATATATATATATATATATATATATATATATATATATATATATATATATATATATATATATATATGCAAAAACTGACACGCAACAGTGCAAAACTAGAATCACTCTAGCCTAAGCGCTTTCGACTCTTAATGAGTCTTTATCAAAGGCAAATACAGAACATAGACAAGACAAACAAGTAAAATACAGAAACCGTGTTTACAAAACTTTACATGCCTGTTTTTACAGGAATTAAACCTTGAAATTTATTGTTAAAACTATTTTCTAACAACTTGTTGCGGATGCTGTAAAATGTGTTGACTTAGAAATCGATGAGCCAAAGCGACACATGTTTTTGTACGTAAATTCATGTACGCGCAAATTATATCCCGGATATTTTATATTAGTAGTTAGAGGTTATTAAGCAAATTTAGAGAATTATTTAAAAGAAAATGTGTCAGCTGGAAAAAATAATTACATTTGTGCATCATGGCTGTCTTTTTCTAGTCTTCTTGGTTTAAACCGCTTGGTTTCAATGTTCGAAGGCGTCGTATCCAGTAAGATTCCTTTCTTTCCTGGTTTCGGAACTCCAGTTGTGGTTGTGAGCAATTGCAATAAGTGTTATATCACTGAAGGTGTGGCTAGGGGAAGAGAAGTGTTCTGCGAACGGACTTCTGTATAGCTTCTTTGTTATCCAATCAGATTTATGAAGGTTGATCCTTTTGTGTAGCCTCTCAGTTTCTCCGACATACTACAGGCTACAGATCTTACATGTGATGAGATAAATTACATTCTCTGTTTTGCACGTTTTGTTTGGACCATGTATGTTTAGTTTCTCTCTCGTCACTGTGCTAGAAAAAGTCTGGGTTTCTATCATGTGTTGACAGGTTTTGCACTTTTTATCGCGACAGGGACCAGATTGACTAAGGTGGTCTTGATTAGTGATTGGCGCTAGCTTCGCCCTGGCTAGGATGTCCTTGATGTTTTTTGGTCTCCGGTAGGCTACTACAGGTTTGTTCGGGAGGATTAACTTTAGTGCATCCGATGATTCTACGATGGGCCAGTGTTTCCCGATTTTACCGCTTAGGCTAGAGTGATTCTAGTTTTGCACTGTTGCGTGTCAGTTTTTTGCATTTATCTTAACCAATCCCTGACAAACATGATCCCTTGCTGGATCCAGTGCATTTGAAAGGACTGTTATATATATATATATATATATATATATATATATATATATATATATATATATATATATATATATATATATATATATATATATATATATATTACTTGTACACAAAATTAAATTTCTGCTGTTTAAAATGTCATGAAGGTGCATCAATGTAAACTTTGATTCAAACATATTAAAATCATTGTAAAATTACGTCATTGCTGCTTGAGTGCTTAGACCCAATATTGTCTTCACTAACTGACAGTATTAATATCACTCTCTATTCCGGGGAATTAAATATTTTTTTAAAACTGCCATCGTAAAGACTCTGCTGAAGAAAACAACGCTTGACCATAACGATTTAAAGAAATACCGCCCAGTTTCTAATCTCCCGTTCAATTGTTTTTAAAATCTTAGAAAAAGTTGTTCTAACCCAACTTGTATCTCACATGAATTCAAAGGTCTTTTTAGCAATGTACAGCCTGCATATCGCCCTTGCTTCAGTAATGAAACTACTCTTCTGAAAATATTTAATGACATTCTCTCTGCTTTGGAAAGCGGAAAGATTACAGTCCTCACCATCCTTGATTTGGCGGCAGCATTTAACACAATAGACAATGATATATTACGTCACAGTCTCCAGCATGCATTTGGCATTCACAATACAGCTTTATAGTGGTTCAAGTCCTACGTAGTCAACAGGATACAAATTGTATCTGCAAATGGAATACACTCCAGCCCAGTTGATCTATGTTGTGGTGTTCCACTGGGGGTCTTGGATCTGTTCACTTCATTTTTAACACTCAGCCGCCCTAAAGTGTCCTAGATCATCACCCAGTGTCTCACCAACTGGACGCTGATGACATCCAAATATACAAGTCTAGCCACCCAATTGAAGTTGACGCTACCATCCAAGGAGTAGAAAGGTGCATTTCTGATATGAAATCAATGATTGCATGTAACTAGCTGCAGATGAAAGATGATAAAAACTGAGGCCATTCTGAGCACAAAACAAAGACTTTCTCATTCACATCCTTTACTTCAAACAATAAATATCAGCAATACCAACATTAAATTGACACAGTCAGTACGAAAACTAGGTGTTACTCTAGTCTTACATTGCACCAACATGTCATGAACATATGCAAGGCTGCATATCTTGAGCTGACACGCATCTGCTCCATTCGCAAATATCCTTCAGTTGATGCCACTAAAACACGTATGTGTTCATTAGTAATTTTTGTAACTCAATTTTGTCTGGTTTATCTTAATATCTACTCCAGAAACTTCAAAAAGTCAAAACACAGGTGGATAATCTTTAGAGTACCATGATCATTGCACACCTACCCACTGCTCTGTACCCTACACTGGCTATACATTCAATCTAGAATCAAACACAAAATTTGTTCTCTGTGATAAGTTTCACTCCTGGACTCCAGTCCAGCATACCTATCCGGTCTCAATCATGTGTACACCAGCAAGATACTTGCGCTCCTCTTCTAACAATTGTATACTTATTATTCCCACTATGAAAACGAAGTCATATGGACAACGTTCTTTTGCATACCAGGGCCCAGCAACGTGGAATGAATTGGCGATTGAAAACAGACACATAGACAAAGTGATCCATTTCAAGAGTGCTCTTAAAACTCACCTACTCGACTGCAAGAACAAACTTAGAGACCTAAAAATGTGTCCTACGTTAAATATTTTCAGCAATTTTTTTTATTGTTTTCCAATGTCTTGTTTTTTTCTTTCTTTGTTTTTTTTTTTTTTTTTTTTTGGTTTTTTTTTGTTGTTTTAAATCATTTTAGATGTTGTAAAGAGCTTAGAGCTTCTAAAGATTAGGCGCTATACAAAGTCCTCATTATTATTATTATTATTATTATTATTATTATTATTATTAATTGAAAAAGTATTAGTGTATGAATACAATGTACCAATAAACATGTTTTAATGTTTATAAAGAATTAGCTTGAGTTATTAAAGTCTGTGTGTAGAGTATGTATAAAAAAAGAGTTCCTTTTTTTCAATTAAAGATTTAGTTATTAAATTAAATAAAAGAAAGATTTTGAAGTTTTTTCTCGAACAGTTATGCAAATGCTTATTGACTTTTAATAACCCGAGTTCTTTTTTCGGTTGCTGTCTGCTAAGTTATTCTCTTCCTTAGTTCATTTTTGTCTGATCTATGTCAAAAGCTTTACACTTCATAGATATCAATGCATAAATCACATTTCCTGAATCGCAATTCACGTCACGTGTAACTTTAAATAGCTTAGCACATTTTAAGTTTACATTAAGTAACCTTTCTACGTATTATCCGACACATAGACAATTCATGTATTCATATATATTACTGTCTCTCATGTACAACATTGTAACAAAAGATGACATTCAAATGCGATATCACGTACAACGTGTACCAGGATGGTACATGCGAAACTTTCATCTAGTATGTTTATTCCCGATAGTGAAAAATGAGGGCTTGGATATAACTACAACACGCGTATCAGGCTGGTGTGAAGCGTTGATGTAGTATGTACTGTCCTGTTAGTGAGAAAAGCGTGCTGACATATAACTGAGATAACAAGAGCAACTTGTCTTATGATAACATTTGGTGAAGTGTAGTAGATACATGTAAGGTTGTTTGGCATTACATATAGAGATCATGTCACGAATGAGGAAGTGGGAAACAGAATTAAGCAAGCCATTGGGTCCTATGAAGAGCTATTGACCATTGAGAAAAAGCGCAAAATGAAATGGTATGGACATGTCACACAATCAACAGGGATTGCTAAGACAATCATGCAAGGTACTGTGCAGGGAGGGCGAAGGAGAGGAAGACAGAGGAAAAGATGGGAGGATAACATCTCATAGTGAACAGGTCTGAAGCTGAGTGACACAGTGAGAGTATCAGAGAACAGATTGGAATGGAGGAAGCTGGTTGTCCGGTCATCAATGGTGCCCCAACGGTCGGCAAGACTAAGGGATAGATAGATAGATAGATAGATAGATAGTATGTACATCCCCTCGATGATAAAGAAACGGGACTAACATATGCATGTTATTATTGATTCTAGAAAACATATTACGTGGTATTTAAATGATTACAACATAGCGGTGCAGGGCAATTACCGTACCTTCTGTCCTACCCCCCCCCCTCTTTACTGGACATTTATACCCCATTCAATTTACACCCGGTCAATCACCCACTTGTCAATTACCCCTACCCGTGTCAAGTAAGCCCTGGACAACTGCTCCTCTTAGTATCTTCAGCGCGTCTTTTTATAGCATTATTAGATTTCAAAATTTATCTTCGTGCTGGTTCATGTATATGCGTATGTTGATGAAAACGTTCAGCAATGTCTTAGCCTTTTACTATCAACCTTTCTTTGCACGCTGCTGCATTACATCTTTTATCAAATTCAAATGACAAAACACCATCAGCCTTCATAAAATAATGCATCCTTTCCGCTTTCAAACTTCACAACTACCATTATTTGAACTATATCCGATATGTTACCAATATCTCACGAATATAGCTTTTCAAATATTGGTTTTATTTATAGAGCAGTATACATGTACGATAGTACTATTGATTCTATGTCAGGTCACATCAGACATTTAATTATGATATCAAAGGTCACTAAACATGATAAACTAAAATCTTCTCGAAAATTCTGTAAATGTACAAAGTCTGCATATATATGAGATAATATGGAGTACTTGAATCATTATTACCTGTTAAATATTATTTTTCACACCAGCATTTTACATAGAGAAAGCGTATTAAGACATAATACCTAGACAGTTAAAGAGTTTAATAACTTATCTCAATTATAAGAAAGCACAGCAAATAACTAAGGTCACAAAACCTATTGCTAAAAGGAAATGCAAAAGAGAATGTATTTTTGTTCGATAAAGTATTTTAATCTATTTGTCATAAATGATTCCCTTTCTCTCATGAAGGCATATTCTTTGATAGTAATATCGACTCATGACTTAAGCGTGGTAATTAACCAGGGGTGATTGACCGGGCGTAATTGACCGTGAGTAATTTATCACGGGTGGTGGAGGTATTTGTACTAGAACCCAATATAGCTCAAAAGAAAGTGTAGCTTGATTATAATGGGAAAGGTAGAACAGATACATCCATAATTGGTGACAAGAACATCTTCGCCATTCAGCTTTGGGAAACAAACCTCATAGGTTTTCGAACTCCAGCTGTAACGTTAGGTACATTAGCCCTGAAAATTTAATAAGGTAAAGTTATATGAGTAATATCAATCCCTTCTTTTGAAATATAATTTGAACAGATGATATTGCTGATATAAAATGTAATATTTAAACAATTAGTGACACGCATTGTTGAATTTTGCCATTTCACGATATAGCGCGATTGAATGTGTTCTACAGCTGTTTTGAAATTTTCCAGAACTTAAAGAACGCTAATTACAACATGTACTATTTGTATATATTGAAATCTCAATGCCTTTATATTTTTTGATGTTTCGCACCTGTAGAAAATTCCATAATGGTAACATATCAAAATCATGCAAATAAAACATAAACTGATGTAGGAAATGTGAGAATGGCAACGATTTTTAAATCCAAGCAAATGAAATATAAAACTGATGTAGGAAATGTGAGAATGGCAACGATTTTTAAATCCAAGCAAATACAATATAAACTGATGTAGGAAATGTGAGAATGGCAACGATTTTTAAATCCAAGCAAATGAAATATAAACTGATGTAAGAAATGTGAGAATGGCAATGATTTTTAAATCCAAGCAAATGAAATATAAACCGATGTAAGAAATGTACGAATGGCAAAGACTTTTAAATCCAAGCAAATAAAATATAAAATAATGTATTTGTAAATCATTTCATAGCAATATGAGATTATAAAAATGAATTATAAACGTTAATATGTTTGAAATAAAATGGCCATTACAAGTCAATATTATCATTATTATATCACTGGAATCTAAATGAATCATCCATTTTTGCTTTTCTGTCTTTGGCATCCTAATTTGATATCGAGTGTACCATAGCTTCCAGCCATTCGTGTTATTTCCATGAATGCATGTATGTTATTAGATGCACACAAAAACTACTCTTGAAAAATCTTCACAAAATATGTCTTTCTTGCCCCATTTATCAATAAACATCCTGATATTTTTGGTTTGTATTAATACAACGTCTTGGAATCAGAATGCATGCAAAACAGTACATATATTGCTGCGTACATAGCATGGGTGATTCTGATGTTTTTATGTGACACCTATTCCCTCCATTATAACAAAGTTCTGATAAATGTGTTTTTTTAGGATATGCCTTTGTTTACTGCATATGACTGTCTCAAAAATAGTATTGTGCTCTATTTAGTCGGAAAAAATTATACTGCAATTTCCTGAAGCTCCATTTGACAACTAAATTACCAATCATCTTAGTCATTTTCTCATGCTTATCGGACAGAGCAAGAGAATCTAAATTAGGAAAGTTTAAAAGGTATTTTTTATTTACCGAATTACAGAGTTATCTATCGCAAAATTTCTCTTTTAGCCGGAGCGCCTTCTCTATAGTCCAGATTTATTTGCATGAGAAAATATTCCTACCTGAACAAAATGTTGAAAGCATCCATAACGTAAAGCTAGCTACAACATGTGCTCGGAATTATTTTATTTGAACTAAATTATAAGTGTACCATCCACCATAAGCCCAAAGACTGCTATACATGGCAAACGTATAGGGATGGTACGATGTTTTCGAGTGTTGAAAGCCCTCTGAGAGAACTTTCACTTCACCTGCAAAATGAAATAAAGTATATAATATAATATAATATAATATAATATAATATAATATAATATAATATAATATAATATAATATAATATAATATAATATAATATAATATAATATAATATAACATAACATAACATAACATAACATAACATAACATAACATAACATAATATAATATAATATGATAAATGAATTTACTATATTTCTAAGACCAATTTATGGAAATGTTAGTCACCACTGTTTCCAATAATTTAATTATGAGATTACGGGAAGTAATTTAGTACTGATTAATCGGTCGCATGGCGCATGTTTTGTACGCATGTCTTTGTCTTTGCAAAAGAGATGACTGTCATATATTATGCAATGCAGAACGCTTTGACCTTGCAGCCGTTATACTATTATGGCTTATTGTTCTTCATATTTCATTTTAAATTGAATTACATATGTTTTAGACGTGATAACTCTTTACAATAATACTAAATAACACTTATTTTCCGTATCTAACACACACACACACACAACATACATGCATACATACACACACATCCATCCATCCATCCATCCATCCATCCATCCATCCATACACACACACACACACACACACACACACACACACACACACACACACACACTGTTACGTATATTTGATTTAAATAATTTATTAATTTTTGTCAGATTCAAATTTGACACTTTGGATTAAAAATTCATTCATTGGAGAAAAAAAAAATTATAGAAATATATACTCTACATGTAAACAACAGATGTTGACCTCATTTTCTGACCTTCCTTCAGAGTGTAAACAAGCTTCTAAAATGATTGGTTGATTCCAAGGACATTAGAGCTTTATTTTAAAAATGATTGGTTGATTCCAAGGACATCTTTCTAGATCATGCTGGTTACGTGATTTCTTGAACGTAAATTTGTTCTGATAGTTTCTAGAAGGTCGTGACCCCTTTCAAGTTTACGTAAAAACAGGTATATAAGTGATGTTTTGGAGCGAGATATTTAGTAGAAGTTGGGCTTTTACAATATTAAGTTGTGTCTTTTTTTGAGTTATTTTTAATTACCGTGTACTGGAAATTGTGTCAATTCGTTTGGAGCAAGAGGAATTATTTTATTATTTATCTGGAAAAGAATATGTGCTCATAGATTTTCATTTGGATTATTATAAAACTAAAACTGACTTCATCACGTGACATCGTCGTCCATATTGGATTACATCGTCAAGATTCGAACCGGGAACTATTAGGACATTTTATTATCAGGACTCTTGCAATTCCACTAGTGGATTATATTGTGTATTCTTTTTGGATTAATTTTTGGCCTTGATTATCTAAAACCGTAAGTTTATTTATTTTCTTGTATGAAAATATTTGTACCCAATAAATTGTTTGTTCAATTTTACAAGCTTGTTATTTTCACTTCTTTCTATGTTGCTGCTTATTCGAGCCTAAGCACGCAACAATACATACATACATACATACATACATACATACATACATACATACATACATACATACATACATACATACATACATACATACGCACGCACGCACACACACACACACACATATATATATATATGTATGTATCCGGTTACCAATGCAAATTCGATATATGCCAACGCCGATCATGGTTCCCAGAGTAACTATTTTCCCAGTGTTCGCTAAATATTTAAATCCAGTCGCAAGGTTGAGAAACCGACCATTGATAACTCCCAGTGTAACTGAAATGAGATTATAAAAGGATTTCACATGACATTTTTTAAATGTTCATGTTTTGATGTTTTCGCAACATTGAAGTAAACATTTTGAAATTATAGATAGCACGTAGGGAAGTGAATATTTTCAGGCCTATTTATATTTGTTAAAGTTAAACGAAATAATGTTCTCTCTCTCACTTATATATATATATATATATATATATATATATATATATATATATATATATATATATATATATATATATATATATATATATATTTATAAATAACAAGCTATTAGTTGGATACTCTCGTGCTCAGTATATGCTCTTTCATTTCACACTTAATTAAGACATCATGAGTATGTAATAACACCAGTAGTATTGGAAAGTGAATGGTTACAATGATTTTAAAGACCTTCGAGTAAAAATGGTCTCTGTCAATCTACCGTATATCAAAACGTTTCAGGTATTGGATATTGTATTTCAGAGCGAAGACACGTTTTGTTTTTAATTTGCATCCTTCAAGTTCTGTTGCATAATACCTTGATGAGTTTTGACAAATAATAAATAATGTTATTATTTATACACACGTGTTGCTGCAACTGCTATTAGCTTTCTCAACGACTCAGGCGGTCCACAAAAATCAAAAATATAGTCAGCTACGTAGTCTGCAAACGCTATAGTGAATACTGCTGTGGTAACTGGCTCGGCTACTGCAATTCTCATCCAGGTATAGATAAAGGAAGGAACCTTGCCAAACGCCTTGTGAATATATCCATACTCGCACCCTGCTCTCGGAACTGACAGCTGGAGCTCTACGAAGCAAAGGGCAGCTGAAAAGGTACAAATTTATTCTTTAATCTGTATTGTGCAGTCAAAAATCGGAAGCTGCTTAGGTCGTAACATTTTAGAGCTGTTCTTGGTTGCACTACTGTTGAATCTGCTACAGTAGTCACTAACAATTATTAAGTATCGAATGTTAGAAATTATTTTATCAATTATTAAGTATCGAATGTTAGAAATTATTTTATCAATTATTAAGTATCGAATGTTAGAAATTATTTTATCAATAGGCCTTCTGATGGTTATGAGTTTAATTGATCAAATTACTGAAAGTGTATAATGAAATCTTGACGTTGACCTGATCGGACTTAAGCATGGGGCTCCGTATTCGCACGGCATTAGGAAATAAACATTTAAACGAGCTTTGCATACTATTGAACTTGAAATTTTCTTCCATTTCTTTAAAGCTTCTCTCTCTCTCTCTCTCTCTCTCTCTCTCTCTCTCTATATATATATATATATATATATATATATATATATATATATATATATATATATATATATATATATATATATATATATATAACGAGAAAGAGAGAGAGAGAATTTTGAAGAATATAAAAAATTACTAACTCGCGTGTGTGAGCGGGCCCTGATTGGGCCGAATCGGTTAAACAAGTATATATCACATTAGTAACGGAATATAACAAGAGTACACAAGGCCCATTGATTAACGGAATATAACAAGAGTACACAAGGCCCATTGATTAACGGAATATAACAAGAGTACACAAGGCCCATTGATTAACGGAATATAACAAGAGTACACAAGGCCCATTGATTAACGGAATATAACAAGAGTACACAAGGCCCATTGATTAACGGAATATAACAAGAGTACACAAGGCCCATTGATTAACGGAATATAACAAGAGTACACAAGGCCCATTGATTAACGGAATATAATAAGAGTACACAAGGCCCATTGATTAACGGAATATAACAAGAGTACACAAGGCCCATTGATTAACGGAATATAACAAAAGTACACAAGGCCCATTGATTAACGGAATATAACAAGAGTACACAAGGCCCATTGATTAACGGAATATAAGAAGAGTACACAAGGCCCATTGATTAACGGAATATAACAAGAGTACACAAGGCCCATTGATTAACGGAATATAACAAGAGTACACAAGGCCCATTGATTAACGGAATATAACAAGAGTACACAAGGCCCATTGATTAACGGAATATAATAAGAGTACACAAGGCCCATTGATTAACGGAATATAATAAGAGTACACAAGGCCCATTGATTAACGGAATATGACAAGAGTACACAAGGCCCATTGATTAACGGAATATAACAAGAGTACACAAGGCCCATTGATTAACGGAATATAACAAGAGTACACAAGGCCCATTGATTAACGGAATATAACAAGAGTACACAAGGCCCATTGATTAACGGAATATAACAAGAGTACACAAGGCCCATTGATTAACATCTCGGTCAGGCTGAGATAATCTTCACTACAAGTACTTTCCATGTCAGCGTGTGGTAATGGGTAAATGTGACGCACTAGCACTTAAACAACAACAGTATATCTTGTTTATACCAAATGCATGCGTTTTAGATAGAAGTAATATGGATTTATTTCCTGCAAATGTCTAATCTTAACACAAGTGTTCAAGCTGTCCAAGTTCTTTTATTCGTGTTGTTTAAATATTCGCTTGGTTTTTTTAAAAATAATTAATTGGTAATGGTGTTATGTTTTAATTATAATGGCTGCTAAACTATTTTATTAAATAATTAAATTTGGTGCAATATATATGTATTTATATATGTATATATTTGTTTGTGTACTTATTAAGCTGGCTAAAATTTAGGTTCAAACTCCTTGTACATCAAAGATTTATTTTCATAATGCTTAGCAAAGTTTTGGCCAGAAATATATATACTAAGGGTTCATTGTTTCTTCTGGGTAAGTTTGTCGTATATTGGCCACATTATGAATTTAAATTAAGTAAATATAAATAAATATAAAAATGATATTCAGTTAGATCTCAAAGTGGACCCCTGTTTCATGCCACCTTGCACTTAAGTCAGCTATCGACTTACACTTGTGATGGAAGATACAGTGTTTGCTTCAAGTTGTTAAGTTTGTTGTGATATTGGATATATTAGTTCTTGTATTTTATAGATTTTCACGTAAACTGTGTAATATTTAAGTTATTGTTTGTATAGGTTTTTATATGCACGAATTTCAGCACAAATATAAGCATATTTCAGAAATAAGAAAAACGTATGAAATATTCAGATTATGCGCACACCAGATTAATGTGTACTGTTCTAAATAAATTTAATTTTAATGTTTTCATTTCGGTAAAATGAATTATTGACTCAAAGTTGTGTTTGCATTTTGTAAATTCACCTCGACGACATCTGATTCATTTCTTTTTCTAAAAACAATAAAAACAATATATGTGCGCAATTTTACTAACTAAATGAAAATAAAAATTTGTTTCAGAGAAGACTTTTAATATACTCACCGAGTGTGGACATGATACCGCATCCTGCCCAGATGAGAAAGCTGACTCCTATTGACCCGCATCCCTGAATTACCCCTTTGGGGGACGTAAAGATGCCTGGACCTATTTGTCAAACAGTAAAACGTAAAACAGAGAAAAAGGTGGTACATTAAAATCTAATCGGATTTAATTATTAGTACATGTAATACATTGCTACACAAAACTGAAAGCGATATGTATCGACTACGGTAAAAGTCTATATTTAATATGCTATTAACGTGGCGAATATTTCCTTTTTTTTCCTACACGGCATTTATATAAACGAAAAAGCATTTGTTTTCATTCTAGCATATTTTTAATTATATACATTTTCACTAGAATGACCCAAGCATGCTGTTAGTATAATAGTAAAGTAATACTAACGTGAACTTGGGAAAAATATCATGTCATTACAAAAAAAAATCATGGCATTGAAAAAAAAAAATCATTACAATGCAAAACAAAATCATGACATTGGAAAAAAATCATGACATTGCAAAACAAAATCATGACAATAAAAAATATCATGACATTACAAACAAAATCATGTCATTACAAATAAAAGCATGACATTACAAAACAAATCATGACATTACAAAACAAAAACATGACATTATAAAAAGATCATGAAATCACAAAACAAAATCATGACAATGCGAAAAAAAACACGACATTACACAACAAAATCATGACATTAAAAAATCATGACATTAAAAGATCATGACATCACAAAACAAAATCATGACAATACGAAGAAAAAAACATGATATTACAAAACAAAATCATGACATTACAAAACAAAATAATGACACTACAAAACAAAATCATGACATTACAAAACAAAATCATGACATTACAAAAACAAAATCATGACACTACAAAACAAAATCATGACATTACAAAACAAAATCACGACATTACCAAAAAACTTTTATAAGATTTCGTAGTGTATGAGAGGTTATAAATTGGTCGGTACTTCTTAAAATTGTTCGGGTCAAGTGTCAGATTTTTCAACAGAGTCTTAACACTGTCAGTTTTGAAAAAAAATGGGAATTTCCAGGATGAGAGAGAAGTATTGATAACTTCGGTTCGTGAAGGCAATATTGAATCTAAGCACTCGAGTAGAAATACTGTCGGAATCTGATCAAGTTAATTTGACTTTGGAATGCTATAACACATAGTTGTATGTACCAAATCGATAGAGACAGGTTCAAACTGCCTGAATCACAACTATAGTATGATGATGTGTTGTCAATCTTATCTCCAGTATACTGAACGTTGTCGCGAAAGAAAATTTCATGAGAAAGAAGGTCGTTGGTAGTGGTGTACATTTATTTACTGATATTAGCTTGTTCTTAATTTCGAAGAGCTGGAACTTTCATTGATTCTAGTACTGTACTATGCTGATTTATTCTGCATGAGCTCTGTAACATTCTTATGAACAGCTTCATAGATTTGTGAATAGTGAGCTTGGTGAAGTCTATAAACATGCAATTGCAGAAAACTCCAAATACAAACGTCACCAAACCATCAAATTCCATGCAAGGTTTTTGTAGACCAAGTGAGAAATCTTTATCTTAAAGATGGACCACGTTCCTATCAAATTACTATTTCTGAAATTAATGTCTTTTAGTCAAAATATCAGTGTTACTGGTACGAACTTAAAAATACCTATAACAGTTTGAAGAATCAGTGACCCTCCCAAAAGGACGCCAACCTCCTTCCCATTGTTCTCAATAGTGTTAGGCTGGTTTCTAACCTTTTGCCTTCTTCGAGTGTCCAGCCATTCGGACGTGTTAGGTGCTTCTACTCGACCGTAGCGTCTTTCACCTGTCTTGAGTCGAGGTGCAGCATAGCTTACCCGTGTTCCTGAATTTTTTTTAACGCATTTCAGTCAAAGTAAAATGGCCTGATTATTTACTTTAGTTACCTTATAAAATATATTTTCTTTTCCATTTTACGCGTCTGGTCATTGCGTACAAATAACATTTGGAAAAGGTCACAAGCTTTACGATAAGCGATGGCACGTTTATGCTTCTGCTTTAAAATCCGCAAATATATACACGACAGAGGTACAAACAATTTTTAAATTATGCATTTCTAAGGCAATGCACAAAATGGACATTGATACTGATAAGTATGGACTGAAAACCGTACGTGTCAAGCAAATTATTGTGAATCTCGATTTGCTAGAAAGACATATTTGAGGATTCTAGACACATTATTATTTGTTGGCACTTTTATCATAGTATTACGGGCATTTTTCTGTTCACAGCTATGAGTTTTATGCCAGAACGAGTGACGTGAATCGATTTCAAGGTGATTATCTTTAAACAAGTGGCGTTAATCCATTTCAAGGATTATTATATTCTATCTAACGAATCATCAAATTTCACAGTAAAAATGTCACATGCATTAATATCGTGTATTAATTAAAATGAAATATATACCGAGGTATTAATTTCAGAGCACTTTAAATAATACCAATAAGAAAGAGTAATTTCTTACAGTCTCTATGTTTATTACATTTTTACCACAGAGAGACTACAACTTTCAGAAAATACTCGTACACATCATTTTTTCATACGAATATATGCTTTTTTGTACAGATTCATATACTTTAGATATAATGTTAACTTTGTAACACAATGACTCTTTTCATACATATGGCATGTTTGAAATTACACTTCAATCATTTATAAATCAATGTCAAAACCGATTAAAGATTTTTAATAAAATAATATTTACTTGTTCTAAGAAGAAGAAAAAAAGTTGCTGTTTACAATTTAATCTTCAGAATAAAGAAGAAATTTGATTTTCTTGCATTGGAATATTATTTATTATTTATCAAACTAGGCATTATGCGCAGAGAGTTTAATATACCCGTGACATAACCTTCTCTTGCAGCAAATGAATTAATTTTCAGAATAGTTAACCAATAAGCAACATAAGAAATTGTCAAAATATTAAGCTTACAGCTCTTGAAACTCTTTAGGATTAGCTATGAATCCCATAGTTTTAAATGAGTAAAACTCGTTAAGTGGTCAAACATTCATCAAAGAGATTTGCATTTTATTTGATGTAAGTAGAAAAATAAAAGTTTATGCGACATGACTGATGTAATAATTTCGAATATAATTTCTTCATGGCTTAAGGACACCTAGGCCTATACGCAATAATTTATTTTATAACGTGAAATAAACTAAACACTTACCCTCCATATGTCCTTGTTTAGAGAGCAATGCGCGATATTGCACAAAGTTATGCCAATGTCTTGAAGGACAAACAGAATAACGATAAACAAGAACACTTGTGTGTTCACCGAGTCAAAATGTCCTGTGATGGTATTTATAAGGTACCTATCAGATGATTATCTTCAGACGGCGTCTTAATTATCAGATTAACTGTGCTAATATTGATAACAATGAAACTTTGACTCTTTACATCCAAGTACACACAGGACTGTTCTGACCCTTTGACAGAGCGTAGTCCTCCTCCTCTGTTATGACTGACCAAATACTAGTCAAACACTACACAATACACATAAAACATGATGGAATAAGATAAATAATGGTTTAATGGATGGTTCATATATATATATATATATATATATATATATATATATATATATATATATATATATATATATATATATATATATATATATATATATATATATATGTACCTAATAATCACGAAAAATTTGCTAGATCTATAAGACAGTGTACTACAAACATTCAAATAATCCGTATACATATAAGTTATTGACATAACAAAAGCACCTTCAGTAGAGCATTATGAGCGTTAGTAATTGTAGAAGGTATAGTTATTCTGCAGCAACAAAATTGGAAGGAAATAACCCATGAAGGATTCCTCATGGAAAGAGAAAGGTCCTGTCTCCTCAACATATATTTCACATACGAATCTCAAGCTGTAGGCGAGTTTCAGTGTTTAACAGTATTTAGATTTCTATGGGATTATATTAAAGAGCTGAAATTTCATGATAATCTCAAACCATATAAATTTTCATTTCGTGTAACATTTTAGTGATAAACATTAGGCCAAGTGAAAACAAAATGTTTTAAATGTAATAGCAGTTTATTTTATTCATACTGTCGTATATATATTCGTTTCTCTTTGCTGAGTTGTCTGGATAAAGTGATATGCCCACAATAGATACACCATGGTAGCCGACCTGGACTGATGCCAATGTAGGATTTGAACATGCACCACAATTCAGCTGGATTATTTTCATTATATTTGAATAATATTGGATTCGCAAGGCAACACAAGCGTAACACAACACACATCATGTTTCGCACGCGCTTGTGTGTGCGTACCAGTCGTTTCTTGGGTACGATCTTTGTATTTTTTATTTACATTTCGTATATTGTCGTTTACGTTTAGCATATTATACACTTGGGACAACAACATGTAAAATATATATGCTAAACTAAAATTACACTACACATTTCAATGTATCTAGGCCGTGAACAGAAGAAAGTTATATTATATATAAAATATAACTGTGAGTAAAGGTATAATTGGAGACATAATCGTATATTTTTAGGAGTTGCTACGTTGTCTGTTCCACAGAGACAAAAGACACATCATCATGTTTGCTCCTTTTGACCTACACTATTAAATATTTAACCGTAATCAAGTAGGCAACACAATTTTGTAACAAAAACTATAGTTCTTTCTCAAGTTATATTTTATCGCTGACGTACCATAATATGTCGAAAATTTATAACAACGGTCAATTATACAAACTGGTAAATTTTGTTAGGCATGTTCATAGCGAGTTTTATCGACGTTTAAAATGATAATTTTTTAAGCCTCTCACACACCCAACTCCAATTGTTCATTTCGGATGTCTTCTGTGTTTTCACTGTCTTGGGAATTGAATGGTGATCCGAGCGAGCAATCCGGATGATCGGCATCTTACTATTAAAATTTTAAGATAGAATGAAGGTTTAGAGACGATAGAGCCAGCCTAATGTTTGATTTAATTTGATTGGTTCTATTAAGTTCATGACCTCCCCTGTTGTACATATTGTAAGAAGCCTAGGGTATATGCTACTTGTGTTTACATTTATGTATACAGCTTTGTTAGCTGTTAATGATGATTTGTTGATAATGGAGAGTCGGTGTTAGCTGTTAATGTTGATTTGTTGATAATGGAGAGTCGGTGTTAGCTGTTAATGATGATTTGTTGATAATGGAGAGTCGGTGTTGTTAGGATATATCTCAACTCCAGCAATTAGCCAATTTCTAGAATAATTAATGCACACTATGTATCAGTCTTTATGAAAACATTTATTATTTCTCAAAATTGACTCTTCCTGTTTTCTTAATGCAACAGAGATAATTTCAGGTATAAGTGTTTAGTAAATGGAGATATGACTAACTCGTTGAATTTGTGGTTTTGAGTAGTGTTTTATATTTAATGGCTTTAATGTTCTATATTCAACATGAAAATACTTTCTAATAAGTCAAATAAATGAAAGCCAAGATTATGAATGGAGACAAAAATTAGCAAATAGGAAATTAGAGTTTGAGATCTGAGCTCATTGGGTGATTATAGGATATTGGAAATTACTGTATTATTTACGCTTTTGAAAATCTTTCAGTTGAAAACGACTGTTGCCTTGATGTCCTTGTAGATAAGGGAAAACAGAGTCTATCAAGACACACTCATACAGTTGAAAACGATTGTTGCCTTCATGTCCTTATAAATAAGGCAAAAACAGAGTCTATCAAGACAACTGCACGCAATATCAATTTCGGAAAACTGCCAAGGACAAAAACAAAATTATGGGCATGAAAGATTAAGTATGACCAAGAAATGCCCTTCTTATCGTTTTTAAATAGCTAAAAATTTCTCTGTTATATAAGACTGCATTCGCTCTTCGTGACCTTTATTGTAGATTAATTTAAACCATAACTAAATATGACATAAGACCTGTCGGGTGAGGTGAAGGGACATTTAGTGGGGAAGAACTCATCACTCATAAAAAGAAACAACAAGGGGATCCCACTGCGTGTTTTGGATCCTTATCTGTTCCATAAAGGTTTTAACACCGTATTATAGAGAGACTTTAATTTCGAAAACTTCTTGTCAGTAAGATTTGAATTGAGTTAACAAAAACACAATATAATATCAATAAAGAAATCATCATTAGCACAGTAAGTGTCTGAAACTTCAAATGGGACAAACTTCAAATGAGATAAACTTCAAATGGGACAAACTTCAAATGGGACAAACTTCAAATGGGACAAACTTCAAATGGGACAAACTTCAAACGTTCTTGTGCTTTTCAAAGCTGATCACTTATTTAGTTATTATGTGATTGCATACTACGAGTTACTTACCACCGAAATTGAAGAGTTTAACCTTATGTATCATGAAAACGGAAAAAGATCTCAGAACTGAGTTGTTCCAGTAAAGCACGGACTATTTATGTTTAGGAAATAAAACAACATACATTTGCGAAAAATTGGATGCAGTTAAATAACATTCAAGAGATATATTCGACTGACATTAGCAAGTCATGAAAATAAAGACAATAATGGGACCTAGTGTTTGGAATTATTTCGTTACTCCTAACATACAGCGTGTCCTTTGATTTGGTCGGTCTGGGGATTATATCCATCTCAACTTGAAGCGTTTAGCGGCGATAGTGAAAGCCAAAGCATTTTGATTCGAATCTAAGGTAGTTGTTTCCTTTAACCGTTTCTCATACCAGTCTAAGATAACTGCAAGGCAATCTAATGGACAATAAAGTCATCGTATTTAATCTACTGATACCATCCTTTTTGAAGACATTTTCACCAAATACCATTTTCAAACACATTCTGAAATTTCATCGTAATAAATATATATATATATATATATATATATATATATATATATATATATATATATATATATATATATATATAGGCCAAGTGAAAAAGTGATAGATAACAGTCTTCCAAATATTTTATTAAAATGGCGCGCATATATATGTGTGCGTGAGTGTGTGTGTTGAGAAAAAAATTGCCTTTGAAGGCGTATTTTCACTTGCATATTGTTTCTAATAGAAATACGGATGATTTTTTTTATATCTGTCATTCTTTACTTGGCTACTAAGATTTTTATTACGCGGGCATGTACGTTTATTTATCCGGCTTAATTATATTTGCTGGGATTATATCAGAGTAATGATAACCAGTGTATCGGTGTATTTACATTGACTTATTTGCCGACACCTTCGTATGTCCTAAGATAACTTAGTAAAAACAATAATGTTGGATGCTATTCCAATAATGTGAAGCATGTGTTATGCACTCACTGGCATATTAATGATCTACTGTACGAATACTACTAAAGGATACCATTATAAATTTTATGCATTTTTGAAATATCTCAAGCTATTAATTCATCATTAATGATAGAAGTAAAGTTGGGTACTGGAAAAGTACATGTGAACTATCTTTACGAAAAATGTACTTAATGGATGTTTCTTGGACAGTGTCAACAATTTTAGTGTGAATGATGCTCTATTTGTAACGAAAAGCTTGAAAAATACGACAAGCGCATACGATATATGAATAATAAGTAATAACTTCAATATACATAGGACGCTAAATAATCTCTTTATAACCGTATATGTCTGTTTATCTATCCACACACACACACACACACACACACACACACACACACACACACATATATATATATATATATATATATATATATATATATATATATATAGATAGATATATATATATATATATATATATATATATATATATATATATAGATATATATATATATATATATATATATAGATATATATATATATAGATATATATATATATATATATATATATATATATATATATATCTATATATATATATATATATAATATATATATATATATATATATATATATATATATATATATATATATATATATATATATATATATATATATATATATATATATATATATATATATATATCGCAACAACATATTCTCTGAGCTCTTGTGTAAGTACTACGTTGACTTATTGATTGCTATCTACATTAATTCTGGGGCATCTTGAAAAAAAATTTTCTTGTGAAATACACAGAATCTGTTTATTAGAGATGTTTTGAATAATTTTCTTGTTAATATCATTTGAAATTTAATTCTTATAACTGAATTATTATAAAATTATAATAATATTTTTTCATTGATATTACGAACCAAAATTTCTTTAAAAGCAGTTATTATCATAAAATATTCGATTCTTTTCATTACGTAGGCCTATATACGCATGAGACCATATGATTCTGAAATTCTGAATGAAATGAAGATTGTATCAAAACATAATTAAGTGTCGATGTATTCAACCATATATAAACTACACTGTAAGTACAGGTATTTTATAATCTCCTTATACATCGAGTCGTAATCAGTGTAGTCCTAAATAATCACACAATTTCAGTCTCTAAGATAATGACAATCTGATTAAAATCAGATCAACACCGTCCTGTCTGAAGATCTGACAGCGACCGCTTCAATGTCATGTTGAACTCATTACCATAATCACTCCTTTTGCCAGCCAATCAGATGAAGTCTTATATCTTCGCGTTCGGGAGACTGAAAAGTAAAACTGAGGAATATTAGTGTGTACCTATCAATCTGATTCACTTTCAAATTTATGAAAGCTGTATTTTCATTGGCGAACTTGGATGTCACCAGAACATGACCCCCAAGCGGCCGCTGTCAGATCGTCACCCAAGACAATGGAGATCTGATTGGTTGGATGGATAAGTGAAACTTATTGACACATATAACGTGCAAGGAGGAACCTAAAAATATTAGAAGATTAAAGTTAGGGAATTATCGGATTTCACTTTAATGTGATTAGTATGTCATATATGTACCATGCTCATCTTATGAAAATAAAAACTTGAATAATTTAGTAAACTTTTGCTGCAGTTATAAAGGATATTTGCTTGTATTGAATAAATAAACATATGCACGCAGACGCACACCTACCTAGCCACCTACCTGCCAGCATAACCTACTTATTCAGCTACCTACCTGCATAGCTACCTACCAAGCTAGCTAGCTACATACCTACCTACATTTCATAAAATACATTAATTAATCAACCATTAATAATTCCAAACATTTGATACAATATATATATATATATATATATATATATATATATATATATATATATATATATATATATATATATATATATATATATATATATATATATATATATATATGTATATATATATATGTATATATATATGTATATATATATGTATATATATATATATATATATATATATATATATATATATATATATATATATATATATATATATATATATATATATATATATATATATATATGCATACTGAGCTGATTAAACGTCTCGTACACTTCATCAATATATAAACTTATCAAAATTCTCCTTCCTAATTCAAAGTAGAAAATATTTTTAAGATGTGAAGAAAAAAGCAGTTTTAAATTGAACATGATTTTCTTGAATGATGGGTACAAGTTCAAGCAAATGATATAATGGCGGATCAAGTCTAGTTATTATAACACTATCGATGTCTATCTTTGTAATAATGTTATCGATGTCTTTCTCATAATGATATCGATGTCTTTCTTTATCATAATGCTATCGACGTATATCTTTCTCATAATGATATCGATGTCTGACTTTACGATAAAGTTATCGATGTATATCTTTCTAATAATGATTTCGATGTTTCTCTTTATCATAATGCTATCGATGTATGACTTTATTATAAAACTATCAATGCCTATATTTCTTATAATCCATTGATGTCTCTCTTTACCTTAATGCTATAGATGTATATCTTTCTCATAATGCTATCGATGTCCGACTTGATCATAAAGTTATCGATTTATATCTTTCTAAAAATGATATCGATGTCTGACTTTATGATAAAGTTATCGATGTATATCTTTCTAATAATGATATTGATGTCTCTCTTTATCATCATGCTATCGATGTATATCTTTCTAATAATGCTATCGATGTCTCTTTTATCCTAATGATATCGATGTCTATCTTTTTCATAATGATATCGATGTTTATCTTAACGATATCGATATATATCTTTCTAATAACGCTATCGATGTCTCTCTTTATCATAATGCTATTGATGTATGACTTTATCATAAAGCTACCAATGCCTATATTTATAATAATCCATCGATGTCTCTCTTTATCTTAATGCTATAGATGTATATCTTTCTCATAATGCTATCGATGTCTAACTTTATCATAAAGTTATCGATTTATATCTTTCTAATAATGATATAAGTGTCTCTCTTTATCATAATGCTATCGATGTAATTCTTTCTAATAATGATATCAATGTTTCTTTTTATCCTAATGATATCGATGTCCATCTTTCTCATAATGATATTGATGTCTCTCTTTATCATAATGCTATTGATGTATGACTTTATCATAAAGCTATCGATGCATATCTTTCAAATAATGCTATCGATGTCTCTCTTTATCTTAA